>CM046873.1:10765325-11362825 GCA_025617745.1 Heliocidaris erythrogramma | reverse complement strand
AATGCAAGTTTAATTTACACTCTCTACAAATGTAAAAGTGACTGGTGAGTAGACTACTCAATGCGCCCGTACGCGCTCGCCAAGATAAGGGCTCGCGCGGAACCTAACTCAAAGTTCGGTTTCCCACGCGCACCTTCCTGTTATCCTTTATTTCCTTCATACTCTTTAATAATTGCATGTAACTGTTGACGTCTAGAATGCCAGATAAAGTTCTTTTGAGTTTGATTTTATACTTTCTAGCTGTACACAAACTATATTTTTCAGGTGACTGGTACACTTTAAGATTCAGCAATATCATTTGTTCATTTATTTTCTGATGGGATGTTATTTATTGAGATGATTGAAAATACAGTGAGGATGAACGATAACCTGGAGGGAAATAATGGATGTTTACAAGCAAAACTGATGTTCTACACTACACGGTTTCTTCATTTCTAAGATAACACTTCAATTACCCAGTATCTCTCCTTCACATCTAACTGATCTTATCAAAGTCCAACTACATGAAATGCAGCACAAAAAAGGTATCCATCTTACAAGATTTCATTTACCAATGATGACAAAAAGTGAATTTGTTGCTGCTAAAAAAAAAAAATTTGTTAAGACCTACATGTACCCAACACAGCACAGGAAGCAAGGATATCAAAAACCTTTTTTCTAAAAATATTTGAAACAGGTCTTCCATTTTATCAATTCTGGTTTATTAAATAAATGTATTCCCTGTTTTCTTTTAGGTCTGTTTGTATGTTGTACAGTAAACCTGTAGTCCTGGGGCGGTAATATGAAACTATGTTATCTTTTATGTTAAAGAAAACTATGTTAATTGTCATAACACATTGAAATTGCGTGCAATAAACACTAATCATTAGTGCTTGTGCAGATGTTGTTAACAAGCTATGCTTCTATGCTGGTCTCTGTTTTCATTGTCATTTTCATAAAATTAATCTAATGTAGTCTTCATTACCGTTACTCTTTTCTTCTTACAACTCAAACTTTAATGCACATTATTTTGCTTGTAATGATCAAAAACGGTTCTGCACTAAGCTGTGTTGTCAATATTGTTGATTGCATAATATACATGTACATGTACTTTGAAAAATGAAAGTGTAATGAAATAAAATCTAAATCTGAAATCTGAAAGTTCTGAGGGTCCCATGGGAAACAAAAATGGAGAAGTTTTCTGCTATTTTAAATAATAAACATGACGAAGTTCCCAAAATATTCTGAAATAAGGAGGGAGACGTTGTGTACACTTTGCCGATGCACACTGAAGAGTTTACCCTTTGGCCCGAATTCACAAAGGAGGTTTGGTTTAAACCATGGTTTAAACCCCCTCCTGGGTTTTTAAGCGTACGTGCGCACGGAATCCGATCCAATCATATATTTTCTTTGACCCTGTGCATGGGTAATGTGCGCTTATTTACGCCTACATGTATTTCAGTACGCTTACGGAGGTTTAAACCTCCTTTGTGAATAAGGGCCTTTGAGTACAAATACAGAAAGCAACATCATATGAGAAGTTACAGCTACATGAACACACACATCTATTCATTGTTTTTGAAAATATTCTTTTAGCAAGGAACCCTACTATTTAATTCAAGTTCTTCATTTCAATATCAAGGGCACAAATGCTCATATTGTATAAGTATCGGTGGGAACAGGGCACTGGAGAGAAACATGTAAGGAGTGTAGTGCGTGCAATTACACGGTGCTAAATTTTCTTTTGAAGTAGATCTACCTTAAACCAAAGAGATCATCTTCAATCAGGGAAAAAACGCTTCAATAAGTAATATATCCCTTTGCACTTGAAGCACGCACAACACGATTCATTAAAAGGAGTAGGGGGTTTGAGGACAAAATACCTCAAGAAGTGAACCTCCACACTTGAAATACACATGGCAACAACAATTCATTAACATTAAAGGCTTGGGGTCTGCACGGAAAATGCCTCAATAAAGAGATATATTCATTTACACTTAGAGCACGGACAGCACGATTCGTTAGAATTTATAAGGACTTGGAGTCTGCAGAGAAAATGGCTCCATAATTGATGGATTCCCTTGCACTTGGGGGCACACACACAGTACGGCACAACAATTCATTAAAATTAAGGAGTTGGATACAAACCTTGGGGTGCGGAGAAGATGGCGGAAGAAATCATTGCCGACAAGTTTGATGGCCTTTTCGGGGGAGATCAATGTGGCGTTTACAGCATAACCTGAAGTGTAGAGGGAAGATAAAACAGAGTGATGAAAAAGAAAGCAATTGCAAGGATAGAGATGGAGAGATTAAAAGCATGAGATAAACAAAGAATAAGAAAAACGTTTGCAAGGTAAAGATGGGGAGAAAGATATAAAGGAAGCATAAAGAGATGAGATAACCATTGGGAATGAAATCACTATTAGGTCTAGAGAAAGAGAAAAATTAAGAAAATACATGTATGTGATAAAAAGCATTCAGGAAATAATGTAGATGAAGAAAAACAGATCGATTGAGATGAGAGAGAAAATGGGATCAATTGATAAACTAGCACCCCACCCCCACACAAACGAACAAAGATGGATAAAGCATTATTTCTTTTTTCTCTCCTTCTTTAAAAGAAGGAGAGAAAAAAGAAAGCAAGAAAGAGAGTGAGAAAGGCAAAATTATCAGACTGTGTTCTCCATCTGCTAGCAAATATAAATACCTCCTTTACAACTCTTTCAAATCAGCTTAAATTTGCCTTGGACTTTCTTTTCTACCAACATTTTGGTGGTTCAAGAAATAATAGCAGCTGCACATTGTACTTTTCCATTTATCCACACACTTTTCAATGTATTTTAGGGGCAGCAAACTGAAACTTTGGGTATTTGTTCAGACGATAAAGAGCAAACAACCGCAGCCCCTCTACTAAGGCAGGCTGGCTGACGTCAAGAGACCCTAATTCAGATCGATACGATCTATGGAGGATTTTAGTCGTCTCAAGAGGAAGCCTGATGGATAGTCTCAACAAACCACATGCACCATAACTGCTCTCATCCTTTCTTATTGATAACCCACTTACTATCCTGTGATTGATGATTTGGGGAAACCAATTGTTTGCTGAGAGCCAGAAGGGCATTAACCCTTTCTTATTTCAGGAATAAATTGATCACATTTTGTTTTTCAAATTGGCAACAATAATATTTCTCTTTTACATGTAGTACTACATGGTTCTAATAAAATGTACCGTCATGTCTTTGAAAAATACATGGCTAGGAATTTGTCGAGAGTTTAAAAAAAACTGCCAATTTTGATAAAGAAACAATGATTTTGAAACTGTCAATTTGTTGCCAATTCAAGGATTTGAAAGCTTATTCTCTTTTTTAAAAATACCTAGCATCAAACAGAATATGTTCATGCAACAAAAATGGACATAGTGTGTGCAAATATTTTTGCTCTTCCTACTCATGTATCTGGTATATTTTTTAGAGCTCTGAATCAAAAGTTATTGAGCCAAACCACATAATGTGGTCAGTTGACTCGAAAGGGTTAAGGGCTACATGTATAGTGATCACATTTTGTTCCTCAAATTGGCAACTAAAATATTTTTCTTTTAATGCTACATGGATCTAACAAAAAAAAAAGTCAAAGAAATAGCCAATTTCGACAAAAAAATGATTTTAAACCTCTCAATGTGTTGCCAATTTAAAGATTTAAGGATTAACTCGTATAATTCAAAACAGAGTTAACAGGATTCTGGCTCTCAACATATATACATTTTGTTAACCCTTAAATTAATACATGTCTGTTATATGTAGATGTAGGTAACCTCAAAAATGTGGGCTTATTTGTTACGAAACTACTAAAATTAGGTAGTTGCCATCTATTTTCAGTTTTGTAAGTTATTAGTTGATAAAGAGAGAAATCCGTCATGTTTTAAAATGGTATAACATGTACATGTACGTTTAGAGCAATCACAACCTTAGAAGCCAGTTACCAGATATTTGCTTTAATATGGCATGCGCATGCTGTCGCCCCTCTGCAAGCCACACGACAATAACTTCTACTTTGAGTAAGACAGGCATTCACTATGTCCTACATGTATAACACACCGTTAACACCCCTGTGGCCCTCAAGCATATGATGCTAGCATACATTTCAAACCTAACATTACAAAAACAACATTAGGTGTACTTGTATTTGTACTTCTCTCCATCCCCTATAATCGATAGCCCATCTACAGCTTGTACTAATTGCTTTGACAGAGCCAGAAAGGTTTCTCACTGATATCTGAGAAGAAACAGTGGTGCTCTCAAGAGATATTAATCAGATTCACTCAGAGGGAGCTTTAAATTTCACTTGTACATGTAGATTCAAAACTAAGTTTTCATATAGTTTCAGACCGTATGAACGGATTTGTAGTTTAGTTAACTTGTAGTTCCAGGGGAACGTTTCATGAAAGGAAGTTGTCAGATATTTTATAGGACAACTGTATAAGCTACTGAAATCCTTGCATCTGATTGGCTGAGAGCAAATTTGTCGGATAAAATATCTGACAAGTCCTTTCATGAAACACCACCCAGAACCACAAGCGAGTATTAAGTGGTTAATGCCGAAACCATGAGCAGCGGGTGTCCTTCATGTGTTCAAAATCATTGTTTTTTATCCAAATTGGCCATTTTTTTTCAACTTTTCAACAAAATCGCTAACCATGTACATGTATATATTGCTTTCAAAGACATTACTAGAACCATGTAGCACTAAACTAAAAATATCATTGTTGCCAATTTGCAGAACAAAATGTGATCAATTTAGCCCTGAAATAATTCATGTCCTGAAAGGGTTCATATAAAAGTAAAGAGGCAGAAGAGTGTTAAATCATATCCATTAGCATAGAGTCCAGGCTCTAAACAGACAACATGAATGACTGTTTTGGGAAACCAAATTATTTAGGAAACCCATCTGCTCATAATCCCAATATAGGCCTCATGAATCTAAATTAATTTTGTCAAACCAGAAATTTGTCCTGTCTGGGCTAACCTTTATCACACATGATACCGATAACTGCCTCAAAGATACCACCGCAGCAACATAACTGACTTATAAACGCATTACATGTCATCAAAAAGAAAAATACATTGCAGCATACAAATCAGAGTACATTTATGGCTGTTTGCATTCTTTCATTTACCCCCAACTTGCCAAATTCTTTTATAGAAAAGAATTGTGTTTATTTTTCCACTACGATTTTTGGCAGGCTGTTTAATACCACATCAAATCTTTTAGCCCATAGCAATACAGAATTTTCTTATGGTCTAAATTAATCAGTTTTCCCTCGTCAAACTGGCAACAGTTATTCTATTATCCACTCCTAATTCGCTAGAAAAAATAAAACTGTTTATTAAATGAACCGATAGGAACAAAATTTACTAAATTCAACAAAAAATTGCTGATTTGTTCATGAAAAAAGTGATTATGAATTTTACACTGCCTTGCCAATTTTTAATAATGATAATTAACTTTTAAGTCATTCCTACATGTACTCAAGAATGGCAAATTAAAAATATGACTCAAAAATTTTCTGTGATTTTTTTTTGCACTTTCTGCTCATGTAATGTTTAATTTCTAGCATTCTAGATCAAAAGATAATCCAAAAACATCTTTTAAAAGAAAGTTGTACTGCTATATGGGTTAAAGTACTTATCAGTTACATGTACATACACCTGGGTAGCGTTTCATCAAGCGTTTAGTCACTGATTTTTACTGACAAATTTTCTCTCAGCCAATCAGATGCAAGGATATCAGTAGCTTATAACAGTTGTCAGTAAAAATCACTGACAAAATGCTTGATGAAACGCTCCCCAGAAGCTCCAAAAAAAAGTATATTTACTCACCATGATATAATCCCCTTAGACCTTCAGCTCTCGTTGTCTTTATAAAACAATCTAACCTGCAAAGACAGGAAATGAAACAATTTGTTTATAACTCAACTTACTCAAGGCTGTCACTTCTGTTTAATGTGTTCAATGTATTCAATGTGTCCGGTGCTTACAGCAGGACTGATCTGATCTAGAGTAGATGTTAACATGCTACTCTCACTGTGTATACTGGTACATGTAGATGCCAAATGCAAATTATAAGAAATACTTAATTGTGTTTATTTGGACTGTAAATTATTTACAAGCATTTTCTAGCAACAATTGCTCTCCTGCCATATAACCAATATTAATTACATGTACATGTACATGTAAGTGAAATTCATAAGTTCAACACTACAATTCATTAACCCTTTAAAAACAATTGACCACATTTTGTGGTTTGGCTCAATAACTTTTGATACAGAGCTCTAATAAATATACCAGATGCATGAGTAGAAATAGAAAAAATTTATGCACACACTGTGTCCATTTTGTTGCATGACCATATTGTGTTTGATGCCAGGAATTTAAAAAAACGAGAATAAGCTTTACAATACTTGAATTGGCAACATGTTGAGAGGTTCAACATCATTGTTTTAATAAAAAATGGCATTATTTTTCAACTTTTCAACTAAATTCCTAATCATGTACATTTCTCTCAAAGACATTACACCTTACATGTATTAGAACCATGTAGCACTAAAAAAAAATATTGCCAATTTCGCAGAACAAAATGTGATCAATTTAGCCCTTAAAATAATTCCTGTCCTGAAAGGGTTAACACTGGACTCTACTATACTATACATGTACATGTACACTGTAATCTTAACCCTAACACTTAAACTACATGTAGAACCAAAAGTCCTAAAATCCAATACTTCCTAAGACCTTACCCTTATCTCCGACAAACAAAAGCCTGGGGAAAATGACAGATCACTGTTATATATATCTACATGTACATGTACACCAATGGTAAAATCAGTGATGTCGTCAGATTAATTTTGAATAAAAACCTTTAAAAGGGTTACTACAGAGCAATTTATTATCTCAAATTTCTACAACATGAACATGTAGATATTAAAGCTAACAATAACTTTCTATACACTTACAAGTTGTTGTAAATCCGCTTTCCATCGATAACTTGTTGGTTTTGAAGCCTAGTCTTGACCAAGTCAATAGGGAAGGTACAAGTTACACCAACTACACCAGCAACACAACCATTGATAACCTTAGCAGGAAGACTGTGGGTAGAGAAAAATAAAAGAGTCTGTGATAAAGACTACATCGTGAGAATGTTATCAGTAAAACCTGTACATTAAAAAAAAAACACCCATCAGAAATGGACTGTCAAAATTGCATAAAAATGGCCAAATATGTAAATTTCTTTACAACTGCAGGGGACGGGTAACAGACACTAACATTAACATCCCCCGCCCCCCACAGCCCACTTTCAAAATTCTGCTGGCAGACTTAAAATTGCCACCAGCAAAATACAACAGTGAACTCAGATTGTAAATTTTATGTAAATTGTTTGCAAATATGTAAACGTTGTACACATAACACATAATATTGTGAATTTATAGCGCAGCTACATGTACATGTACTACACAAATATATTCTACTGCGTTTTACAAAGCATATTATTATTAGGCATTGAAGCATTTAAAGAATTTCCTAGCAGGTACCCATTTACATGTACTTCACCTGGGTGGAGAGTGGCAAATGTAGATTAATATCTTGCCAAAGGACATTAGTGCCATGGCGGGACTTGAACCGCGAACCATGCGATGCAGTCTGGTGACGTATCCACCAGACCACGACACCGCTACAATGACACATGTATGTATTACACAGTTTAAATCATAACACTGACAACAAATACCACATACATGTACATGTTTTTGAAACATGGAACTTGGGGGAGGGAAGAGCAAAAGGTTACATTAAAGGTAAAAATGAGTTCTGGATAGCGTTTCATCAAGCGTTTAGTCAGTGATTTTTAGTGACAAATTTGCTCTCAGCCAATCAGATGCAAGGATTTCAGTAGCTTATAACAGTTGTCAGTAAAAATCACTGCCAAAACGCTTGATGAAACGCTCCCCAGGTCATGAGATTAAATTGTGAAAGAAACTTTCTAAAAGCAATTGGGAGAGGTTGATTATTATAGCACATAAGAATTGGTGTATACTGTAAGATCTTGGAATCACCAAAATGATAAGAAATTGACTCAATCCTGCTGAGAGTCACATGCACTGCACACAGATACTACATGTATGCATATGGGACTAAAGACAAATATTTGGCCCAAACATTTCAGCTGTTTCTTGTCATATTTTGAACGTGAGGGCATTTGAAGAGCAATCCTTTTCAGGGGACATTTCTACTATGATAATCTTCCAAACTAACATAAAACATTTCCCAGACTCATCATTCCCTTTAACATACATGTAGAGTGCAACTGCAAGTCATACCACAGTGTGTCTTCATTTGTTGTAAGAATGAACATAATAATCAACACAAAGTATTTACAAGCATTGCCATTGTGCTGTACTGTCAAAATATATCTTACACACTATTGGGGTCTTTGTGAAATATGATCATTGTTCCCTATATCCAATTAATTTCCTCAATTCCATTTTTCCGCCCATTCTTCATTTTTTTAAAGTACTTCTTTTGACATTCAAGGATAGGAGTAGCTCAAAACAAAACTGATTGTAATTTGCTGGCCCCAAATCCCCAATCTCTCTCTCTCTCTCTCCCTCCATTTTTCTACCCATTCTTCTTTTTTTAAAGTACTTCTTTTGACATTCAAGGATGTAGCTCAAAACGAAATTTGATTTTAATTTGCTGGCCCCCAATCCCCCACTCTCTCTCTCTCTCTCCACTTCCGGGTAAAAAGAAGACCAAGTACGTCATTCTTATGATGGCAGCGCTGCCAGCGCAGAATAGTCTCTTGAAATTAATTCCATTCTTTCTAATTCATCATTCATTGGATATTAGTTACAAACTAAATTATGCATGCTTTTTACTCAATCATACAAAGAAACACCATCCATAACATGTACGATGAGTGCGTGGGCTAACATGTTTTCGCCAAAATTAAAAAGCATTTCCTACCTGCATGTAAAATTTAGTTTTCATCAAATAAAAAAGCAATTGTAAATATAAAGTACAGTAATCTAATGTGTGATGGGATACTCAAGAGTCGGTGGGTATGGAAAACAGTTATTTTTTTCCATTGTTCTTTTTTTTTGGGGGGTGGGGGGATCTCCATGTCATATTTGAAATATATTATGTTAAATGGGGTGAATAAAGACAAAAAATGGAAAATGCAGTTTGACATTATTTTCTCCCCAGGAATGATACAGCGTTCTTTCATTTTATCATGAATAAAAGTAAATGGAAAGGGTCTACATCACTCCGGTGCGGAGTCCGGTCCCTGTGCAAAAAAATTCCTTTTCACAGTTTGATATTCAGGACTTACTACACTGTACTCATTACAATCAATATCAACTAAAAAAATGGAGAAATAAGTTGAAAGTGGACACTGCATCCATTAAGCAGAACGACTGGAGATCTAAGACTAGTGCTGCAATGTACATGTATCAGCCTCCAAGTTCATGCATGACACTCTGTACATACTGATCCCTGAACCCTCACAGATGATCTCACACCCTGTCCCAGGGACTGGAATCCAAAACACCAAATGGGCCAAAGTTTTTGCTTTATAATCATTCACATACATGTGTACATGTAGAAAGCAATGGATTTAGATTTTTTAAACATTCTTTCTCTCCCCCTCTCTCTCTCTTAAACCATAAATCTCACTTTTTTATGCATCAGAACAAAAAAATCTCACCAATTATTGTGATTCTGACCATATCACCACTTACTGTACACTCGGCATGCAGGGGTTTGGAGGGGGGGGGGGGGGGGAGAGAAGGGCATGATTGTTCACTTTACTCTATATTGCTCTTTATTTCAAGTTTTCAACCAGTCGCAAAATTGAGATACACGAATTTACATGTACTTTATATGAATGGGTGTGAAAGGTGAACGTGATCTAACCTCACTCTCTTTGATTGTGAATTGGCGTAGTTTAATGTGCTCACAGAACAATTTTCCTAATGGTACCTCAAGTAGTCAAAGTAGTTAACAAAGTAGTTATCTAAAGTACTTAGTAGATTGAGTGGATCATTCCAGTTCTGCCATTTTTCTATTGTTCTTGCTGTCAAATTTATCTACACTTATTTGCCAGTCAAATATTTATTTCCAAAGGTTATTTCTTTTAGTTGCTTTGAATTCATGAAGATAACTCATCATATACTTCAAAAATTCAACATACATGTACTTTGACATCGGGTGACTTTACATGTACTGTACTTTATTTAACCCCAGTACTTTGGACCTATCTGACAAGTGCAAAAAATCTGCTGATTGCCTGATAACCTCTGCAAGCATAATTCTGTCAGCTGGGCCAGTACTACAGTACATGTACAATGTAGGTCTCATTTACTTGCATTTTTTATCATGAATATTGATGCAATACATATACCACCAGCAAAACATATTAATTACTACCAGTAACCACATGTTCATGTACAATGTACATGTACATGGAGAAGTCCAAGCTACAGTATGTTACCAACCACATCTATTAATTAAAGATTTTATTATAAAGGTAGTACAATATATCTGGGCCCTGTTTCATAAAACTTGTCATCAATGACAAGTTATAATAACTGTTATAAGCTACTGAAATCCTTGCATCTGATTGGCTGAGAGCAAATTTGTCTGTAAAAATCACCGACAAGATACTTGACGAAAAGCCCCCCTGATGACTACATGTATATCAAGCTGATCTAGCCCTACTAGAGAGCTTGGATCAGACAAACTCTAGAATAAAATGATATTTTCATGTCAATTTATGTTCATAATTCTATTATATAATTCCAAAGTACTGTACATACACGCATAAAGCATATTGGTAACAAAACCTTGGACTTGCCCACATATCCTACTGCAAATATGATATTAATTTTGAAATGTTAATACATCACTTGCAGGAGTTTTATCAATTACAATAACTTTCTTATATTATTTTATTTTAGCTTCACATCAAAAAGAATTCAAATGATTTGTTTCAATTTGTTTTCTTCTCAGTCATATAAAGAAGGGCCCTACATGTACATGTATCTTGGTGGTTTGTTGTTGTTTCATAGCCAGTAATACAAAATACAAATGTATGTACATGTACATGTACATGTACATGTAGGGCTAAAAAGCAAACTCAGTTTTATTAATAAAGGGACTTTACAAACTTAAAAGTGACAAAGCTATGGAACAATGAACTGGACACTGATTGGTAAGCCCACTGTCACAAATCAACATGAAATTATTTAGTTTCAAACGCTTTTTATACAAGAGAATACTGCATCTAAATTAAGCTGTCAAGAAATAAAAGCAAGAATAGGGATATAAAGCTCATTGGAGAAATATAATACATCATCATTCACAATGATTTCTAGCTAATTCATTTAAAAACAAAAAAACAGGACTACGTGTAAAAGCCTGGTGGAGAATGAAGACATTGGTGTGCTTTTTCTACTTTTAACAATTTTTTCACTTTTTAACATGAAAACAAATCCATGCAAACACAATAGCAAGGAAACTTGTGGGACGCAACTATCATGGGAGAGAAAACAAAAATAAAAACAATTCTGTGCTACATTATACCTGTCCACATACGGAAGTTCTATCTTTTCTTTGGGTCCCTCACGACTTCACAGAGGTATTAAAGTACAAGTGAGATAAAAATATTTTAGTCACGTACACAAGATGAAGGATGTATTCATTATTAAAGTGAAATGTAGTGGGATGGAAAGACGCTTCCTGAACACAAAATGCATATTATTCATATCAAAATTTGATTGCATGAAGGTAGAAACATATCTTTGAACCATAGAGCAGGCAAAAATATCTCTACATTTGTGTACCTTGATTAGGCTTTAATGTTACCAAACTGTCATTAAATATATACGGGCTGTCAACATGACTAATTGTAATAACATCAATCATCTTTAAAAAACTTCTCTCAAATGAAATTTCTACTTAATATCCACATTTTCAATCAAATACACTAGAGATACACTCTCAAAATATCAGACATTTATAGAAAGCATGATGCTTTTATACAAACTTAAGGAGATAGAAACGCTTTTCCGATCTGTTTTTTTTTTCTTTTTTACCTTAAGCGTATTTATGAACAATCAAACATTTTCCATTTCATACTGGCACAGAAGTAATCAGCAGGCCTCAAGGGTGCCAGTCACAATAAAATTGAAAATAAATGAATTACATATTCTTATAAAATATAAATCATACACAAAAACAAAAATTTATGAGATATCCCAATCAAGTTGATTTCATCATTAAAAATGTACATGTTACATCTCTTAGCCTGAAGTATAAATGTTTGAAGCTGATATTTTGAAGACGATATCTGTATGGAAGCCAAAACATGGGTCATTTTTGTCTGGGGTTGGTCCCCTTTGATATGAGATGTGGGGTTAATAGTTAGCATGCAAAGGTTTACATAATTCAAAGTTTTACTTACTGAATGTCACCCATTCCTATATCAACGTTCTCTCTGTGAAAAATATTCTAAGCTTGAATGAACCAAGGTTGGTAAATTCTCCTCTCCGTCTGTCTGATATGACACCTGGGTTCACGTTTCAATCTCCCTCAACCGCTCTCTCTCTCTCTCCTCAGGACAACGCCGATGACTGAAATTCCTCTCCTCAAGTAATGCAGCCTTGTATGCAGATCCCAAGATGAGAAAGATACATGCACTGTATCAGAATGGAGATGAGGAACGTTACTTGTAGAATGTACGAGACCAGAGTTAGAACGCTGTTGTAGAAGAGGGAGAGAGACGAAAGAATAAATGAGAGACGAATGAATGAATGATGCAGAGAGACCTCTAGTATAGTTGTGTAAACTGATCAATAAACGTCTGTTTCTAGGCAGATCAATGGACTGAATGACACAGCCTTTCACTGGCTCACTCTACCGGCTCACTCTACCGGCATTCATGACCTGTGCATGCATAGCTGAGTAGTCTCTCAACACAGACTCTATCTTAATTTTTTTACACAAAAACAAAGCAAGAAAAATCTTTATTTCTGTTGTGCGGCAGCCCAAGCTTACAAAATAAGGGTGACGATGGTTGTGCCAATTACTGTCTTTTTTACAGTTGCCTACTCAGATTGGTAATTTCAAATGTACATGTAACTTTTTTTAACGCTGCTCAGAGCTTTCAACCTCAGTAGGGATTGCAGACTACATGTTACTACTACACTACACCTCACTTTTTGTAACTTCACACTCAGCAGTTAGTCTTCATTCACAGACCAATATGAAAGTCACTATGTTTGTGATTTGTCAAGTCATCACATAAAATTGAATTTTAAACTTGAATATTTCAAAAGATATGTTTCATGAATCTTTACTTGGTCGAATCATCTGAGCAGTGAACTGTTATTTTAAGCAGCCTCTTTCTATTACATGTACTGTTCTGGTCACAGATGGCAGTATTACAAAAAAAAACAAGCCCCACACAAGACTTGCGGTGTCATGCGGTGTCATTCAGTGTCACTTTATTCTTTTGTCTTCCAAAAGAATGGGCACTTTTATTCAATCTTGAAATGACCATATATCTTTGAAAGTGCTTGGTCAATTTTCTTGATATTAACCCTTTCATGAGGATTGATCACATTTTGTGGTTTGGCTCAATAACTTGATTCAGAGCTCTAAAAAATATACCAAATGCATGAGTAGAAAAAGCAAAACCTTGTGCACACACTGTGTCCACTTTTGTTGCATGACCATATTGCGTTTGATGCTAGGAATTAAAAAAAAGAAAAAGCTTTAAAGTCCTTAAATTGGCAACACATCGAGAGGTTCAAAATCTTTTTCTTAAATAAAAATTGGCAATTTTCTTCAACTTTAGGACAAAATTTGCAACCGTGTATATTGTTTTCAAATACATTACACCTTGTTAGAACCATGTAGCACTAAAAGAAATATTATTGTTGCCAATTAGAAGGGAAAAAATGTGATCAATTTAGCCCTTACATACATGTACATGTAATTATTGTCCTGAAAAGGGTTAATGTAATACAAGCCAACTTAATCTTCCATCATTTTCCAAGTCTGAACAAAATAAAGTTTAATGATCTCATGATATTTGCTTCAATCTTAGATATTCCCTTCCTTTTCATGTACATGTAATATAGAGATGAAATTTGATGAATTTATAACTTACATATAATTATAAAGTCAATACAGTTTCTATAATGTAAAGTTGGACATGCATTTTGGGGTTGCTTTCCAACTTCTTAAAGTTTGTAAAAAGCTGATTTTCAATGTTTGAATAAAAAGAAAGTCTAGAAAATCAATATCAGTAATTTATTCAAAACTACAGTGGAACCTCGTTATAAAGAACAATGTAATTTTGCCGGTCGCACTTCTTTATATTCTATTGTTTTTTAGCCATAAATTATATAACAAGGTAATTTCCTTGGTCCTATTAAAGGAGTTTGTTATAACGAGGGTCCACTGTATTTTGTATACATGTACATTTAATACCCTTTGTAAAATAAGTGAATTCAGTTCCTAAAGTCAAGAGGAAGAATGTTTGCTAAAGGGGTTACCTTCCAGGATCAACTAAGATTGTAAAAATTGAATGACCATGATGACTAAAAAAGAAAAATCACAAAAATTGGCAGGTGTGATCAGGTCTTTTTTAACTGGCATGTGTAACTTGTATATTGATTGATATATAAACTTGTTAAAAAATACAATTTAAAAGTAGAATCTGGAATCTACATGTATCTGTCAAGATAACCAACCTATCCAGGCACATAGCGTGTGGGTATTTATATGCAAATTATTGGAAGAATGCTGAAGCAGCAGTCAAGCTTCCAGGGCCCCGTCTTATAAAGAGTTGCGATTGATTCGAATCGATCGCAAGTCCTCCAATCAATCGCAAATTTCCAATCTCCTCTCTCTAAATAGTAAAGTAAAGACATGACAGACATGACAGAGAGGTGAGAGTTGTGAATGATAATTGATATCAACTGCAAATTATTTGCAATCAATCGCAACTCTTTATAAGATGGCCTATCTTCTTGTCAATGTCAGTTATATTCATATTTATAGTACATGTAGATCTACTTCATATGATGAAGTTATGATGAATTATGAACCTACTGAAAACATCATTTATACATTTGAGAAGCCATTCAACCTGCACCACTCTATGTACATTGTCACTGCACTGCCATGACTGCCATGACTGCGTGCACATGTGTGTCGCGTTGAATGTATGACTTCCTCACATAAAATGCACGCTGCTTGCCGAGTGCAACTTCACAGCCACAGGCAAAAACAATGCTAAAATAAACTTCCTAGGCTACAGCGAATTTGCAATGCTCAGTCACACGATATAAATTGAACACTTTTATAACAATTACACGTTATATTTAACTTGATTATGATTTAGTATTGATAACTTGAGCCGACCAACTTTTTTTTTACATGGAACAACACTGCCGGGCGCAGTACCGGCCACGCCACGGCCACCCCGGCCAGCCGCGGCCGGCCACGACCCATACGATTATGATGTCGGTTTTCATCGCACGCAAGAAACATTTTCTATCAAAAATCTTCAATAAATTTACAATTTCGGAATGAAATTTATTTACAGTAAGACCAAACACTTGAATTTACGATGGTGAATTAATTCAACGAATTTGCTTACCTTTTCTGTGCAAATTATAGAAAAAAAGCGGGAAATAACTGCTCCAGCATGTCCAGTTTTTCCACAATAACGGATGTTCACACACAGCGTGCATGCATGCTTATATATCATGCATTCGATCGACCGGCCGCAATCATACTATACTATTACATATAATATCGGCGCGCAAGAGCCATAGTAAATTCATTCTGAATTTTTTTTCATATGCTAATTAGGTACCGGACAAAAAAGCCAATCAAGACAGAGATGCATTATGCATTTCGAGCTAACGTGATTTACATGAGGGATAACCTGTTAAATAAACATTATACCAAATATGGAAACCGGTCACACGCATTTCACACATGTTCAAGGCATGTTTATGATGAAAATGATGACAATGAAAATTAAAGGGTCACTAAAATAAAAAAATAATTGCCCATTTTTCGTAGGAAGGTGTCATCAGGAGCCAAAAAATATCTATCACACAATTTTTTATGCATTCAGTCATATTTTATAATCATTTGAAAAGTACATTTTTGCTGATTTACACAGTCATAAGCCCCGCCCCTAAAAAAACCCATCGAAGCGACATCGTGATCACGTGATCTGTGACGCATGAAAAGTAAGGGAAAATATTCCAATAACCTATACCGTGCGCGCCCGGAGGCCCCCGGCAGGCCCAGCCCGGTGCTGAGCATGATATTCACCGCATCGACCATTTGCATTGCGTATTTTCGTGTGTTTAATTCCTCACAGTAACTTTGATTTTGGGACACAGTTTCATCAATAATGCTCGGTGTATAGTTGCGGGCTGTAGCAAGACCCCTAAAGATGGTGTAAGCCTACATCATTTTCCTAAAGATGAAAATCTATGGAAATTGTGGGTCGCAAATGTAAAGCTCACGCGGGTAGAGTGGCAAGGGCCGGCCAATTGTGAGTGGAGTACAATCTGCAGCGATCACTTTGCCGAAGATGATTTTGAGGATCCTGGCCTGTATTCCGAATTTGGCATGAAGAGAAGGATAAGCTAGCTAAAATAAAAGATTCAGCTATTCCAAAGATCAGACTTCCAATCTGTTTTTCAACGACAGCAGCTGCAGCAGCTTCACCCGTAGACTGAAAATTCTGTCTCTCGTTCGTTAGCTAAGACGACCTAACGAACGAGAGACAGCATTTTCGGTCTACTTCACCCGTAACTCCAGGGAGCTCCAACGCGTTGGAGCTCCCTGGAGTTACTTCACCCACGGCCCTTCACCGTATTCTGCGAGGGGTTCAAAAATAATTATAATATGGTCGAATTTCCCCTTGCCACTCGAGCTTCTTTGCATTCGGGGTCTGATAAATCATCTGATAAATCAGAGTTCGTATCTGCATGGCTCAGAAAAGTCCTCCAACTCGGAATCGCGGGCACTTTTCCTCTCTCTATATAAGTTACTCGAATTCAGCCAAAATCTAAGTCATTACTAACGTACTTTGTAAAGCGAAGTAAAAAAAAAAAGCCGTAAGTGAAATAAACAAAACAAAAGCGTTCACCAGTCGCTATGTACGTGGGGAACATAGTCACTGCCGTACTTTGTGTAGGACATAGTACATAAAGACGCATAAAAGGGCTGTGCACGCGTTTATGACCAATGTAAAATTTTCGTTCGGCAAGCTCAGATGGATGAGAACATTGTTCAAAAGAAAAGCTAAAAAATGTATAAAAGCTGTATATTTGGGCAAAAGCGTTTTCTGATCTGGTAGAAAATATATTGCTAATGAATATTCACTCCTAAGATTATATTGATTAATTTCCTTTTTTCATAAATTGTCCGTTGAACAGAGGGGTCAAATACCGCATTCTGTGTACATTATTATATGCTGCAGCCTGCAGATCTTGTGCCTCTTACTTTTCATACGTCACTTGGGGGGTTAGCCAATCAGCTCACGAGTTTTAAGGAACGGTCCCAAAACCTCTACTTTTCCCCCCTTTTCGCCAAAACGAGACATAATTTGGACAATCGATTGGTAGATTTGTGATTAGAAGGCCAAACTACATGGAAAGAGCACCCATTTTCTCTCTAATTTAGTCAACCTTTAAATCTAGTATAGGCTAGCATGCCAGGCCCGTTTTTTAGGCCACAGTATACATCATGTTATTCATCCATCGAATACTAGTATAGTTGATTTCGATGAATTCATCCCCTCATTCGATAGAAATAAAGCGTATAGTAGAAAATCTGAAAAATTAAACCCAGTACTGGCCATGATGGTAGTACAGTGTGCTAAATTATATAGTGGATGAAATTATGATTCCTTTGGAACATATTTAATCTTTCTTTGTTCCAGGTTGTTCCAGTTTTTTTTTTCAAAAAGGAGACGAGCTTGAATTAAACAATTATCGACCAATATCTTTATTACCGATCTAACATTCTTGAAAAACCTGTCTATACAAAAGTGGTCAAATTTTTAAACAACTGTGAGGTATTTTTTTTTTAAATTCCAGTTCGGTTTTAGAGAAAAACATTCTACAATCCATGCTATTTTACATTTTATCCATAAGGTTTCAACTGCCAATGAAAATCATGAACACACTAATTGGGCTTTATCTGGACTTTTCAAAGGCTTTCGATATGGGTGACCATAATATTTTGTCATATAAGTTATGTCATTATGGTATAAGAGGCAGAGCACTTGACTGGTTCAGAAGTTATATATCTTCATAATAGGAAACAATATGTAATTATCAATGGATGTAAATCAGTAGCTATGTGGGGTACCTCAGGGATCTCTCCTTGGCCCTTTGTTGTTCATTTTACATGTAAATGACTTTCATAAGGCTCCCAATGTGTTGTCATTCATATATTATTTGCTGATGATTCGAATTTCATTCTTTCTAAGAAAGATCCCAAGGTTACTTCTGGAACGAACTAATAACTTGGAGCTCAATGTTGTGCATGATTGAGTATGTGCAATAGACTATCTCTCAATATTATTGGGGGAAAACCCCTATGTTATTTAGTACTGCATGGTAATGTATTACTTAAAGACATACAATAAAATGTTAGAGGAGTTAAAGTTTCTTGGTTTACTTATTGATGAATGTTATCATGGAAACCACAGACTGTGTGTATAAAGAAATTACTCTCTAGAAATGTTGGTATTATAAACAAATTGAAATATTGTTTTCCCTCACATGTATTACTGTTGTTGTATTCCACCTTGGTTTTACCCTACATAAATTATGGTATTCTTGCTTGGGGCAACTCTACTAAGTCTCAATTGGATTGACTCTCAGTTATACAAAAACAGGTGATGAGAGTAATTTTGAAAAAGCCGCTATATATAGCTCCGTCTAAAATATTATTCTTTGAAAATAAAGCGTTGAGACTAAACGATTTGTTTTATTACCATGGTAGTTACGCAGTTTAATGCATGTCTCAAGCACGAATTCATGAATTGCCTCAGGTTTTACAATCAATGGTTAAAACGAATACATAGGCATTCTACACGACAATCATCTTTCTTTCATTTACCACTTCTTCGTCACTTTGCCCAGAAAACATTAAATATTCACTTGGCCCTTCTATTGGAATCATCTTGATTCAAGTCTTAAATCTTTTAGAAGAAATCTTAAACATTATCTAATTAGCTCTTACAGTATGAGTCCATAATTATATTGTATTTGCTTTTCTGCCTATGTATGCATTAACATAAAATTTTCCTTCACTATCTTTATAATCATACACATATGTTGTATTATGTGCATCTAGATTTTATACCCAATAGGCTGACATTAACTGCTAGTAATTGTATGCTTATTTTATTTTGATGTTTAGTGATGTTTGTGTGCGAGGGTGCGTGTGTGTGTGTGTGTGTGTTTCTTTTTGTTTGTTGTTGTTTTTTTACCTTTTACACTCATGTCTTGTCTCGTCTCTTTACTGCTACGTAGGCCTATTTCGTAATTCTCTCTGTTATTGGGAAACCTAGTTCTATAAACAAGCTGTGCTTTTCCTTATAGGTTCTCCCATGATACTGCTTTTTTCTATCAACTAATGTAAATTTTCACTTTTGACTACATTGGAATTGTTATTGATGATATATGACTGTATTCGAAATTTTGAAAGATGTACTTTTCAGTTGTAATGTTCATGGCAGATTTCTGCAGTATTATGAAATAAATTCATTCATTCAATGCATTCAGGACTAATTGATATTTCTTAAAGAAAATCATAATTGTCCATTGTAAAAGATGAAAATGATATTGGAAGCGTTACTTGGTCAAAAACTCAGAATTTGCATGAGCTATAGGATGTCTCATATGTATATAGTTGTTTTGATCTAATACATGCATTCTTGTTTCCACAGTCCTGAGAATTGTTTTTGTTGTTGGTTCATTTCAGATTTAGCTATTAAAGGTCGCTTTATAATCATTCAATTTTGAATATTCATGCTGAAAATCACGGCGGTTATATAGGCCCCTATATAGAAATTAGTTTTGTTTCAGTATTCACATAATTTTGTTTGAGAACAACGGTACCTATAATGTTGTTTCATCTCTGTGCATTAATATTCTTTTCGTCGAGGGAGTCTGAATTGAGACTAATCAGGCAAACAGTGATTTAGTATGTAACTTTTATGTCAGTTATCTGGGAGCGTTTCACCGGGGTAACCTCGCTGGTATAGGATCGCTATTCATAACGCGTGTTAATTGAATAGCCGTTTTCTACGAATAGCGGTCCTTATGAATAGCGAGCAAACCATACAAATTACCTCGCTATTCATAAGGACCTCGATTCATAAGGACCACTATTCGTAACGCGTGTTACATGAATAGCGGTTTTCTATGAATAGCGGTCCTTATGAATAGCGAGCGGACCATGTTTCATCAAGTGTTTTGTTAGTGATATTTACTGAAAAATTTGCTCTCAGCCAATCAGATGCAAGGATTTCAGTAGCTTATAACAGTTGTCCGTAAAAATGACTGGCAATTTAAGCTTGATGAAACGCTTCCTGCACACACTATACTTGGCCATTCATTGAACCCAAATTAAATACGTCTTCTTCTTCCTTTTTATTGTATTTTTAGCCACGAACACCCTTACTTTAATTTGTGCTAGTCTTTTAACTTAAATCACATGCATATACATATTATCTTTGCTATAATTTTGATTCCCTCTCACCACCAATATGGGTTGGTCAATGGGGGAATTTATTAGCGTGTATGGTTACATGTCGTTTTTCCGAAGGTTCGTATTTCCGAAAATGAAATGAGGTTCATAATTCCGAAAATGAAATAAGGTTCGTATTTCCGAAAATGAAAAAGGGTTCGTAATTCCGAAGGTTCGTATTTCCGAAAATGAAAAAGGGTTCATAATTCCGAAGGTTCGTAATTCCGAAAATGAAAAAGGGTTCGTATTTCCGAAAATGAAAAAGGGTTGTAAATTCAGAGAATACGGCGTCAATCCGTATTTCGGATAGGGAGGAGGGGAAAGACGGCCGAGTGTAAAGATATTAATTTCGTACTCAATAATCATAACAATGATGATAACAATTATAATAAAATCCAGAGAAATAGCCATTATTATCGTAATTCCTATCAATATTATCATTATTATTATTATGATTATTATTATTATTATAATTATTATTATTATTATTATCATTATTATTATTATTATTAAAATTATTATCATTATTATCATTTGTACTATTATAATAACCAATATTTGTGAGCGAGCGTAGAGAGCGAGCGCCTCAGGAATACATGTTTCATTTCTCATAAAATGATATTGCTTCGGTGATTACAAATACATACTGATGTATTGAAGAAAGTGAATGATCGGATTCCGGATTAAATTTGCTACAACGAAATTGGCTTGAAGTTATTTATATAATGTATATACCGCTTTGGAAAATGAGACACACCAAAGTTCCAAGTATAGATCTTTACAAGCAGAACATGGCCACGTAATGTTTTTGAAAGGGGGAGCTGATGCCTCTTGGCAGAATATCATACTCCCCGTATACAATTTGCTCGCTCTCTTCGCTCGCTCATAAAATTTAGAAAATGTAGAAACATAATGGTGGATTTTCGGGAAAGATGTGTCAGCACCCCCCCCCCCCCCCCTACTTAAAAAAAAAGAAGTTATGCGGCCCCTGTAATTATAAAAATTATAGTTAACCTATATCTGCGATTACTCGATAATATGTTTGTATAAAGTAAGCAAACAGTGGAACGACGGCTTTAAGTCACTTCGAGGGGCATGGTGACCGCATCCACTTGGTTTCAAACGCGAGGCCTCCAAATACACGTAGTTATTGTATTAAGTTCCAAGATATATACACAGCAGGGTTTAAATAATGTAGAATCTTACATGGAATTATATGAACTTTATAAAGATAACTGCGTACTGCACAATGTGAGATCACATGATCAGGCTTATGACTTATGATAAAATATATAAATTTTCCTACCCCACCCCTATCATGGGCCTTGCTAAAAGGGTGTGGGGGCAGGGGTGGGTGTTGGGATGTCACTCCCCTTTCATATTGAACATTGCTGTCAGTATATGCGCCACTATGTGGGCAAAAAGGAGGGAGAGGGAAGAGGAAGGAGAAAAGAAAAAAGTGAAAAGATTCATTACAGGTTAGAAGGGGAAAAAGAGAGAAAAAGAATTTTAAAAAGGAAAGAAAACAGAAAACTTAATTCCGATTTTGTCAACACTGAAATTCGTATATGCATATGGAAATAAATAGATTATAAGAAAAAAGCGAAAGGAAAACAAAGAAGAAAGCGACAGGATGAAGAAAGAAGAACTTTGATATGAGACTAACGATGAACATGAGTGCCCAAATACAGTTTTGTATCTCAGACCCGGACGAGACTCATCTTTCTTTCACATTCCTTTAATCCAAATAGGACTTGAGGGCCATTAGCGCCCCCCCCCCCCCACACCGCTGATAGTTTTCAAGGGCTTGCCGCGTGACCTTATGACTTTTTCTTTAGAGTGTAATGTATCTTTTGATACAAAATGTGTGTGTATTCCCGGGTATGGTGTTACGTAACATTTGAAGGTCATATAAATATGTCAATGAAAAATGGTAGGTTCGTATTTATGAGTAAAACCATTAATCATTTGTACAGATTGTAATGAGTTGCTTCATTTTACTGCACAGTCTGCGTTTTTAACAGTTACAACCGCTGACCTGAAGTTTGAAATAACTTTTACAAGCATAACGAATTACAAAACACTAAAAGACATGGAGAGTAAAACAATCCTCATCGTAAAAAAATACAAATAAGGAATTACACATGTAGAAGTTATGCGGCCCCTGTAATTATAAAAATTATAGTTAACCTATATCTGCGATTACTCGATAATTTATGTTTGTATAAAGTAAGCAAACAGTGGAACGACGGCTTTAAGTCACTTCGAGGGGCATGGTGACCGCATCCACTTGGTTTCAAACGCGAGGCCTCCAAATACACGTAGTTATTGTATTAAGTTCCAAGATATATACACAGCAGGGTTTAAATAATGTAGAATCTTACATGGAATTATATGAACTTTATAAAGATAACTGCGTACTGCACAATGTGAGATCACATGATCAGGCTTATGAATTATGATAAAATATATAAATTTTCCTACCCCACCCCTATCATGGGTCTTGCTAAAAAGGGGTGGGGGCAGGGGTGGGTGTTGGGATGTCACTCCCCTTTCATATTCAACATTGCTGTCAGTATATGCGCCACTATGTGGGCAAAAAGGAGGGAGAGGAAAGAGGAAGGAGAAAAGAAAAAGGTGAAAAGATTCATTACAGGTTAGAAGGGAAAAAATAGAGAAAAAGAAAAAAAGGAAAGAAAACAGAAAACTTAATCCGAATTTTTTCAACACTGAAATTCGTATATACATATGGAAATAAGTAGATTATAAGAAAAAAGCGAAAGGAAAAAAAAGAAGAAAGCGACAGGATGAAGAAAGAAGAACTTTGAGATGAGACTAACGATGAACATGGGTGCCCAAATACAGTTTTGTATCTCAGACCCGGACGAGACTCATCTTTCTTTCACATTCCTTTAATCCAAATAGGACTTGAGGGCCATTAGCGCCCCCCCCCCCCACACCGCTGATAGTTTTAAAGGGCTTGCCGCGCGAGCTTATGACTTTTTCTTTAGAGTGTAATGTATCTTTTGATACAAAATGTGTGTGTATTCCCGGGTATGGTGTTACGTAACATTTGAAGGTCATATAATTATGTCAATGAAAAATGGTAGGTTCGTATTTATGAGTAAAACCATTAATCATTTGTACAGATTGTAATGAGTTGCTTCATTTTACTGCACAGTCTGCGTTTTTAACAGTTACAACCGCTGACCTGAAGTTTGAAATAACTTTTACAAGCATAACGAATTACAAAACACTAAAAGACATTGAGAGTAAAACAATCCTCATCGTAAAAAATAGAAATAAGGAATTACACATGTAGAAGAAAACATTCTGACCTAAATTAATGGCTTTTATCAACCAGTGCCCCGCCTTTTAAGGAGTTGAAGCGATTTATTTGAAACAATCGCAAGTTAAAATCAATCGCAACTGTGTACTTAAAATAGGCATAGGCATAGGCGTACGAGAAGGGGGGGGGGGGCGGATTTTGAAAGTGCCGATATTCCGGCAACTCACACCTCATATTCAGGGAGTGAGGTGCCCGAATATCCTCATATTTCAGTCATTATATGCCGAAATATGATTTTTATGATTTTTCACAACGGAAAGGCACAATTATTTTTGGTCGCTAGATTCGCGCGCTCGTAAATTAAAAAAAAAGAAAGTTGCTATCATTTTTTTTACAACAAAAAGGCCATAGGTGCCGTACCAGGGATTTTTTTATTTATTTATTTATTTATTTCTGATCTTTTGTCAGGGTAGCCCATTCACCATTAAGTAGTGGTCTTCCATGGGGCCCTGAATAATAATAAACATATTTACATCAAAATGCATAACGTATATACATAATAGTTCAAAATAAAAATCCTCAGTAAAATTAGAGAGTGCAAACAAAGCAATAATAGACGTGGCGCAAACGAATACTCATTTGAAAAATAAACAAATATCAGTAAACTAGCTCAACTGTAATGCCAATATGAAAATATTGATTCAGTCGCAAATATGTGCACAAATCATACTAATATTACAGAATAAGCACTGAGTGTATGTTAGGCTGAGTTATTCATAAATTACAACTTTGTTTAAACATCCTCTTAAATGAACTGACAGAGGAAGCTGTTCTCATCGAATTATCGAGCTTATTCCATTCAAATATAGAAGATACAATTGGGCTACACTTATAACAATCAGTGTGAAATCTGGGCAAGCGTAAACATCCACTGTCTCTTTGTCTAGTATGATGCTCATGTACATCGTTAGGATTGATTAAGCCTACCTGAAGGTAAGAAGGTGCTAAAAGTTATGAACACATTTATATATCATCATAACGCGACTTAGCTCAAACCGTTTGTCTAGTGTCATCCATTTAAGACTAGTGAACAAATCAGCCGACGGTGTGTCATATGTTTTGTTCAGTATTATTCTTGCGGCCCTCTTCTGAATTTTTTGCAGCTTATTTGTATGGGCTTGAAATCTGTTCGACCATACAACAGAGCAGTAATCAAATCGTGGCAACACTAGACTGTTATAAAGCAACTTTAAGGACTGCACAGGCAAAAAACACTTTGCTCTCTTTATTATGCCAATGTTTTTCTGGGTAAGTTTACATACGTTTTCAATATGTTTAGACCATTTCAATTCTTCATCTATCAAAACTCCTAAGCATTTGGTGAATTTTACTCCCAGTGTTAAAGATCGTATGCTCGATCTGTAATGAAAAACACAAGTCAGAAAAAATTGGAACCAGCGGGATTCGAACTTGTTCGAAAGAAGAGGATCTTGGGTATTTGATTCTAGTTCATCGTGACTTGGCCGTGAACCAGAATAGCCTGGTGGTTAAGTCGCTGCCCGGCAAGCAGTAGATGACAGGTTCGAATCCCGCTGGTTCCAATTTTTTCTGACTTGTGTTTTTCATTACAGATCGAGCATACGATCTTTAACACTGGGAGTAAAATGCCTAAAAATTTGTTTGCAAATTAAAAAATCCTCCCATCAAGCTTCTTCGTTTACTAACCATTGTCTACGGCGGACCGTTTGAATATTAATGAGTCAGAAAGAAGAGGATCTTGGGTATTTGATTCTAGTTCATCGTGACTTGGCCGTGAACCAGAATAGCCTGGTGGTTAAGTCGCTGCCCGGCAAGCAGTAGATGACAGGTTCGAATCCCGCTGGTTCCAATTTTTTCTGACTTGTGTTTTTCATTACAGATCGAGCATACGATCTTTAACACTGGGAGTAAAATGCCTAAAATTTGTTTGCAAATTAAAAAAATTCCTCCCATCACGCTTCTTCGTTTACTAACCATTGTCTACGGCGGACCGTTTGAATATTAATGAGTCAGAAAGAAGAGGATCTTGGGTATTTGATTCTAGTTCATCGTGACTTGGCCGTGAACCAGAATAGCCTGGTGGTTAAGTCGCTGCCCGGCAAGCAGTAGATGACAGGTTCGAATCCCGCTGGTTCCAATTTTTTCTGACTTGTGTTTTTCATTACAGATCGAGCATACGATCTTTAACACTGGGAGTAAAATGCCTAAAATTTGTTTGCAAATTAAAAATTCCTCCCATCAAGCTTCTTCGTTTACTAAATGATTGTCTACGGCGGACCGTTTGAATATTAATGAGTCAGAAAGAAGAGAATCTTGGGTATTTGATTCTAGTTCATCGTGACTTGGCCGTGAACCAGAATAGCCTGCAGGTGGTTAAGTCGCTGCCCGGCAAGCAGTAGATGACAGGTTCGAATCCCGCTGGTTCCATTTTTTTCTGACTTGTGTTTTTCATTACAGATCGAGCATACGATCTTTAACACTGGGAGTAAAATGCTTAAAATTTGTTTGCAAATTAAAAAAAATTCCTCCCATCAAGCTTCTTCGTTTACTAACCATTGTCTACGGCGGACCGTTTGAATATCATAATGAGTCAGAAAGAAGAGGATCTTGGGTATTTGATTCTTGTTCATCGTGACTTGGCCGTGAGCCAGAACAGCCTGGTGGTTAAGTCGCTGCCCGGCAAGCAGTAGATGACAGGTTCGAATCCCGCTGGTTCCAATTTTTTCTGACTTGTGTTTTTCATTACAGATCGAGCATACGATCTTTAACACTGGGAGTAAAATGCCTAAAAATTTGTTTGCAAATTAAAAATTCCTCCCATCAAGCTTCTTCGTTTACTAACCATTGTCTACGGCGGACCGTTTGAATATTAATGAGTCAGAAAGAAGAGGATCTTGGGTATTTGATTCTAGTTCATCGTGACTTGGCCGTGAACCAGAATAGCCTGGTGGTTAAGTCGCTGCCAGGCAAGCAGTAGATGACAGGTTCGAATCCCGCTGGTTCCATTTTTTTCTGACTTGTGTTTTTCATTACAGATCGAGCATACGATCTTTAACACTGGGAGTAAAATGCCTAAAAATTTGTTTACAAATTAAAAATTCCTCCCATCAAGCTTCTTCGTTTACTAAAACCATAATATCTTATCGTGACCGTAAATTTTCCTTTAACAGTGGCGTAGCTAGAGTCTAGCCATAGATTGTTTTCTATACATGTAAGCTCTGTTATTTGGGTTCAAGATTGTTTGAAATTGAATCGCGCCATAAGTTTCTGAAAGAAAACCAATCATCGTTGAGGTTCTTTGAATTCCTTTTTACGTTAATTGTAACTGGGCGTTTGCCCCGTTTTTATTGATGAAGGCTAATCACTGTAATATTCCTTCATAAGGTAAAATAGTTCTGCCCAGTTAAGAGATTGAGGGTCGGAATTTACGTAAATTAGTTCAGAGGTACATTGTAATTAGGTAATATTAGAAAGTTTGAGGGAAGTGAAGGATTGAAGGTCTTAATGATGCAGGCGCATTAATTTTTAAGTGATACGGTCAAACCAGTGATGTGATATAGAGTACTCGTTAAATCGGCCAGGGCATCGGAGATTCATTCCTTCTCTCCTGCTTGTTATCAACGTACCTGTACTAGTAATTTGTTGTGCGAAGTTGGTTCTATATACTTCAATTCTTCAGGAGTTTGTAATTCCAGTATTGGAATTGACTGCGTTCAGGCAGTGCATTGGTCCCTGTGACGAGTGGGTGTTGATATCCTGGGGTTATTTTATTATCTATAATAAAAGATGAACAGACAACAGTGGTTGCCCATGTGCTCTTATTTTGAGTGACCTACTTTCGACCTACGACAAATTGGCGCTGCGAGCAGGGTAGGTCGGATGGGGCTCTGACTCTGAGGGACAACCCCAGGTTCAGCGAGGGAGGTGTTGGAAGGCTATATAGAGTGATGACAGCATCTGGCAGTTTGATCTATGACATCGTCACATAGCTGGAGCAGCGAGAGTGTCGGAGTTACGACAGCATCGAATACCTGGAGTGACGAGAGCGTCGGTGGAGCGATGGAAGTTTTGGAGAAAGACGACTGTTAGAACATTATTATTGGAGAAACAGTGACTATTAGAGAACATTATTCCTATATGAATATGGGAAGGCATGGTAAGGCAATTTTATCCATAGGTTGATTCCCGATTTTGGTTCCAGAGATGTCGAATACATTTGACTGAGGATGGGCAGCATCGTGGAGTTTAGCTGACTGGGGGTACAGATGTTTGTTCCCGATTCCAGCCGTAGTTAAGCATAGATTTAAGTTGCTTTCACAGCAACTTGTAATGATGGCTGAAAGCAGAGCTACTTGTATGGTTTAATTTAATGATGGAAAGTACTTCCAAAGAAGGAAGTTTCTATAGATTAGGCTGAGAATCAAATCCTGATACTCCGTGAAAAGGGGGCTTATCTTGTATATGTAATAAAACAACACCAAAAATAACAGGTTGGGGCATTTTAAGATGGGTTGATTTAAAGCTAGAAATTTGTTAGGGATTGGATTTTTGTTAGTACAGGCTTTCGCTGGACATTTTCTTGTGGAGTTCGATTTTTGCTTAATATAAGGCTTGGGCTGGATGTTTTCTTGTGGAGTTAGTTTTGTTTAGTTTTTGAGATGAGATTAAGATAGATTTTATATAATTGAAGGCAGCATAAGATTGTTCAAGATGGCAGAAGAAAATATGACAGAGATGTTGCAAACTTTAACTAGTGTTTTGAAGGGATTGAGTGTACAACATACCCCACAATTGCCTAAAGTAAAATTACAGAAATTCAGAGGTCCACCTAAGTCTCCTGGAGACCCTTCACTAAAGGAATGGTTAGATGAGTTTGAGTCTTATAGTAATTGTTACAGGTTGAGTGGAAAGTCCAAAGCACAGGCATTAGTTGATCATCTAGGTGGAATAGCGAAAGAGGAGATTCTTTGTCGTGATGAATCAGAGAGGATTATGATGAGTTGGTTCTTATACTAAAGTCCCAATTTTGTCCAGTAGAATCCCTTCAAACCTTAAGTGCTAGTTTTCACTCTTGTATTCAGAAGGATGGTGAGTCACTAGCCGACTTCAGTAGAAATTTAATGAGGTACTATTCTCGCATGGAGCAGGTTGCTCCTTCCGAAGCAGAAAAGATGGCATTACATGCATTGCGTGACACTTCTTTGAAAGAAGGATTCGTTAGAGGTGCAAGAGAGGCATGGGTGAGGAGAGAGTTACGTAGGATTGAATTGGCTATGAAAAGTAAGACTTTTATGGATATGCGTACAGAGGCATTAGATCTGTTCAGAGACCAAGAGTCTAGTCGAAAGGTTGGGGTAAAGGAAGTAAGGATGGAAGACCCTGTGATAGGAGCAACTTCATGTAGTCAAGATTCAGTTGTTGACAATAAGGAACTTGGTGAACTTAGAGGTCATTTAAAACAGTTATGCAAACAGGTGGCAGTTTTGGCTGATTCAGTAGAGAGTTTGAAGACAACTCACAAATCCGGTGTTATCCCTAAAGTTCCACCCGATAATATAGTATGTTACAACTGTGGAAAGAAAGGGCACATTCGTCCCAGATGCACCGAGCCTACTTTGTGTTACAAATGCAAGGGTAGAGGGCAAGGCCTTACGCATAATTTTTTTCCTTGGGGGGGGGGGGGGGGGGCAAGATGATCGCTTTCAATATTGGATCATTTAAAAGTTTAAAACCTGATTAAAAAAAAGTATGATTTTGAAATTTCTGGGGGGGGGGGGGGAACTGCCAAATGCCCCCCACCCCCCCCCCCCCCCCCTCTGCGTACGGCCTTGGTAGAGGGCATATTAGTAAGAATTGTCCAGAGATGGTAACATCTAGCCCACAGTCCCCTAATGTTCCAGTAGATAGTCCAAGTGTTAGGGTGAGTGATGTAGGCAATGTTAAGAGTAGTGTGTTAGCACAGAAGTTAATTTCTCAGAGCCCTAGAGGTAAGATCCAGTTCAAAGATGTTGAACTCGATTGCGTGTTTGACACGGGGGCGAGGACTTCCATAATCCCTTCATCGGTATTTCATTCCAAACTTAAAGATTTAGATGGTGGTCTACAGCAGCTTGATGGTTTGTTTGTAAGCGTAGTAGGGGTATAGGTGATGTTGAAGTCCATGTTGAAGGATATGTAGTACCAATAACTATCGAAGGTCATGATTTAATGGGTAGCTTCCTTGTGACACACGGTGAGGTTCGTCGTTCTGTTCGGCGTGAACATCCCATCTTGTTGGGTTGTAATATTCTTCATCGATTGCCTTCCGAGATTAAGAAGTTGATTTTATCTCGATCATTTGAACCGAATAAAGGTGAAGACTGTGGAGAAGATTTGGCTGGTTACCATACCCATATTAGTGTGAGCTCTGAGGAAGTTCTTCCACCCTTGTCCGTTCGAAGAGTAGTTTGTACGGTTCAGTCAGGTGTTACTAATGCTGATGTATTGGTGAAGGATACATTGAGTAGATTTAACCCTACACTTTGTACTGTGGAAGGTTCCCAAAGCATTAAGGGAGATTCTGTTGAGTTGTTGGTGCAGAATAGTTCTGAGCACGAAGTGCGAATCCCCCCTCACACGCCAGTAGCAGAGGCACAGTCAGTTAATTGGAAAAAGGAGGTCTATGTAGAATCACAGGAAGGGGGTAGTTTGTTGGTGGCAGTATATGATGTTATTTCTGATCAGACCCCCAGTATTAGGGAGGATGTCAATAATGTAGATAGCAGAGATGGTGCAGATCTTCCAAAAGGAGTGAAGTTGGAAGGTTTGTCAGTGGTTGAAGAAGAGAAGATTGTTGAATTGTTGGTTAAGCATAAAGATACCTTTTCTGAGGGTTCGTTCGATTTGGGGGAATGCATTGTGGTTCCTCACGAAATAAAGGTTGTAGAAGGTTCTCCCATAAGGTTGCCATATCGACGTTTGCCACCAGCTCAAGTAGGTGAAGTCAAACAAATGTTGCAAGAATTGTTGGATCAAGGAATAATTAGGCAATCGAAGAGCCCTTATGCCAGTCCCATAGTCATAGTGAAAAAGAAGGATGGATCTTTGCGTTTATGCATAGACTATAGATTGTTAAAAACGGTGAAAGATTCGTTTCCTCTTCCGCGGATTGATGAAGCATTGGAAGCTTTGTCTGGCGCATGCTATTTTTCCACTTTGGATCTTGCCCACGGGTACTTCCAAGTAATCATGCACCCAGATTCAATTGAGAAGACAGCGTTCCGGGTTCCATGGGGACTTTTTGAATTCCTTCGCATGCCCCAAGGTTTATGCAATAGTCCCAGTACATTTCAAAGGACAATGGAGTATGTCCTTGGAGACCTCAATTTGACAGACATGACAGAAGTCATTCTATATTTAGATGACATCCTTGTTTTCTCTAGCAATCTGGAAGAGCATGTAGACCGTTTGGGTCGAGTTTTGACAAGGCTGAAATCCAATGGATTGAAAGTGAAAGGAAAGAAATGTGCTTTCATGAAGAAGTCGGTCAGGTATCTAGGACACGTTGTGTCAGAAGATGGAATTAGTGTTGATGATGACAAAGTTGAGAAGATTCATTCGTGGCCGACTCCACGAAGTGGTCGAGAAGTTAGTTCGTTTCTGGGGCTGGCGTCATATTTCAGAAGGTTTATTCCAGACTTTTCAAGAATTGCTAAGCCTTTGCATGAGATTTCTGCAAAGAAGAATCAGAATCCCCAGCCCTTGTTTGTTTGGGAAGCAGAGCAAGAGACTGCTTTTAGAGCTATTAAGCTGGCCTTGGTACGGGCACCGGTGTTAGCTTATCCTAGGTTTTATGAAAGTTTCATTATTGAGGTCGATGCCCCAGGAGGAGGAATAGGTGCTTGCCTGTCTCAAAGGGATGAAAAACGGAAACCTCACCCTATTGCGTTCGCGAGTAGAACTCTAAGAGGGTCAGAGAAGAATTATGCTGGGCTTTCAAGCTTCAAGTTAGAGTTACTCGCTCTCAAATGGGCTGTGGTGGACAAATTTGGTTCGTATATTCAGGGTCAACACTGTGAAGTCTTCACAGACCACAACCCTCTGGTACACTTGGAAAATGCAAAATTGGGAGCCACAGAGACTAGATAGGTGGCGCAGCCAGCCCCATACGACATTGAGGTAAAATATCGTCCTGGCTCTTCGAATAAAGTAGCAGATGCACTAAGTAGACGACCAGCGAGTAGAGATGAGGTTTCTGTAATGATAAATGAAGTAACAAACACTGCCCCAGTGCCTTTATCTCAAGAGAATAACAGTGTTAGTGAGATGAATGACAAAGAAGATAGTTGTGTTCCTATGATGTTGCCTTCTTATAGTTCTGAAGACTTAGCGAATCTCCAAGCTAATGATCCTATACTCAAGGAAGTAAGATGTTTGAAGAAGAAAGGTTGGGAACCGGGTCAATTCATTGATCCGAAACTGTCTGATCTTGTTAGAGATTGGTTGAGAGAATGGCACCAGTACGTGGATTATGCTAGTGTTCTTTATCGGGAAGTAGATGATTCTATCCACTTGGTAAAGTCCTACAGCTGCTAGTTCCAGAAGTCTTGAAGAAGACTCTGTTGGAACTCACACATGATCAGTGGGGTCATCAAGGGGTAGATCGTACATTGAACCTTTTGAAGGAGAGGTGTTTTTGGCCTGGCATGTCTAAATCTGTGAAGGAATATGTGAAGAGATGGTATAGGTGTGTCACATCGAAACCACCCCTTCCTACTATCCGCCTTCCTCCTCGACATTTAGTAGCGTTTCGACCCCAAGAGGTGTTGGCGATGGACTTTTTGAAGTTGGATAAGGGACAGCAAGGTTATGAAGATGTTTTGGTACTTACTGATGTGTTCAGTAAGTATGCTCAAGCAATTCCTTGTCATGATCAATCTGCAAAGACTGTAGCCAAGGTTTTAAGAGATTGGTTTGTCCATTATGGAATCCCAGGTAGAATCCATTCGGATCAGGGGAGATCATTTGAGAATGTTCTCGTTGCAGAATTATGTCAATTATATAACATCAAGAAGTCCCGCACTACTGCTTATTACCCACAGGGTAATGGACAATGTGAGAGATTTAATCAAACTCTGTGTGGGCTGTTGAGATCGGTGGATCCTAAAGAGAGAAGGCGTTGGCCAGAGTTGATTAAGCACATAGTATTCATGTATAATACTACTCCTCATCGTGTCACTAGAGTCTCTCCCTATTTTCTGATGTTTGGCCGAGGTCCTCAGTTGCCTATTGATCAACTGTTGAGTAGATCAAAGCTATCCTGGAGTGATGATTATGTGGAAAATCAGAAAAAGCTCATGGAAAGAGCTTATCAGATTGTAGCAGATCGGCAAAGAGCTGCTGCACTGAAAGAGGAACAGAGACAGAAGGTTAGAGAGGTTCTTATTTTGAAAGTAGGGGATAGAGTGTTACTGCGCCGTGATGCTTTTTCAGAGCGTCACAAGTTGCAGAGCAAATATGAGGATTCTCCCTATGTAATCGTCGCAAAAAATGAGGAGAGTGATGTTCTTCAGATAAGGCCAGTTTTCGGTGGTAAATTAAAGTGGGTGAATAGACGACGATTGATAATTGATCCCCGTCAGTTAGGAGAGTCCATTGATATATTTCCAATACCTAATAATATCGATAGAAATTTAGACAATGGGTTGGAACCGAATCGTCTTGATGATACCGATGATACAGATAGTGATGATGATGTACCCATGTGGTTATATTTAACCAGTAATGACTCTGAACCTCTAGAGACTAGACAAGGTAGACGTTCCACAAGGCTTACACGTGGAAGGAATCGTAATCCGTATCGTTTGCCGACTTCGGCAGTAACTGGTCTTCCAGTATAATTGCTCAGGGATTTATTATTTGAATAATTAGTCATGTGATGGACTGATTTATCGAATTAGTTTGATTTTGGAAATTTTTGGAGCTACAAGTATTTAGCTAGTTTAGTTTTTTTTTTGGAATGTGGGAGTAAGGTGAGGAAAATTACGATTTTGATTCTCAGCCTAATTTGTTATCCTTGACTAAAATTTACTTTCAGCCTTATTTATGAAATGGGGAAAAAAGTACTATTAGTGCAAGTTTGAATTTCTATATTTTGAGATTTTGATTAGAAAACGAGATAGCTCTGCTTACCTTATACAAATAAAGAAATTGTCGACAATTGTATTTGCCACGTTAGATTTTGAAAGTCAGTTTCATCTTAAACTGTTATTCAGTTTGTTAACAAATGAATGGAATTTGTAAGGTTGTTATTGTAATCAAGTTTGATTTGGCTGGATCTGGATTGTTCATTTTTTTCTTTCCAGGAGAAATTTTATGAACAGGAAAGTAACAAAATAGGAATTTGATAAAGGATTGAAAACAGTTAAGAAATTGAAAAGATGTATTTGATTTAATAGCATCCAGAGGATGGATGTTGATTTACAAAGGTATTTTATATTTGAGGTATATGATACAATGGAAATTTATTATCTGACAAGGCAGTCCATTATGGCATGATAATTTCACAAATAAAGAGTATTCTTTGAGCCAGTGAACTGGAAGACAGACAGTAAATTTAATACTGATCTTTTATCTTGATTTTGAGTATCGATTGTAGTAGTGGATAAATTGATCAGAAATTACTTTGAATTTTCATTTCATTTATTTCCATTTCCAACAAATACAATACGTCGTTTAGTGTTGTACATCAATATACACAATAAGTATAAACACCATAGAAAATATTACGTACATCTTATAGAAGGTAGTTATGTAATAGGTTGGTAATGGAGGAGACTGCTAAAAAGCAGAGCTTGTAGGGTGCAGCCTCCTTTAAAAAAAAATCATTCTTTAAATAGCATATTAAATAACACTTAAAAAAAGAGAAAAGGGAAAGAAGATAAAGGTCTCCAGAATCTAGCACCGGCACGTCAACAAACCCACGGATCAGCAGGAATACAGAATGCAATATTTAGAGAAAAAATACAACTTTCAAAATGGCGTCAACTTAATTATATCCTATTATAGTCGGGACGACTATATTTTGAGTGGGGGAATTGTGGAAAGATGAGTTTTTGTTAGTGCTTTTTATAAAGGTATGAAAGTCGTGTTTGGCATGCTTCTCATTAGTCAAGAAGACACGTATGTGAGGAATTTGCTATGGAATGATTGTTTTCTATACATGTAAGCTCTGTTCTTTGGGTTCAAGATTGTTTGAAATTGGATTCCTTGAATCGCGCCATAAGTTTCTGAAAGAAAACCAATCGTTGAGGTTCTTTGAATTCCTTTTTACGTTAATTAACTGGGCGTTTGCCCCGTTTTTATTGGTGAAGGCTAATCACTGTAATATTCCTTCATAAGGTAAAATAGTTCTGCCCAGTTAAGAGATTGAGGGTCGGAATTTACGTAAATTAGTTCAGAGGTACATTGTAATTAGGTAATATTAGAAAGTTTGAGGGAAGTGAAGGATTGAAGGTCTTAATGATACAGGCGCATTAATTTTTAAGTGATACGGTCAAACCAGTGATGTGATATAGAGTACTCGTTAAATCGGCCAGGGCATCGGAGATCCATTCCTTCTCTCCTGCTTGTTATCAACGTACCTGTACTAGTAATTTGTTGTGCGAAGGCCGAAGTTGGTTCTATATACTTCAATTCTTCAGGAGTTTGTAATTCCAGTATTGGAATTGACTGCGTTCAGGCAGTGCATTGGTCCCTGTGACGAGTGGGTGTTGATATCCTGGGGTTATTTTATCATCTATAATAAAAGATGAAAGTGGTTGCCCATGTGCTCTTATTTTGAGTGACCTACTTTCGACCTACAATTGCATTTTTGAAAAGCAAATAATACATGTATAGTTTATTTTGCCCAAACTGAGCGAAAGCATTTTTACAAACAACTACGGATACTGAATATCTGCGGTTGCAGAGTAATTATAAACAGTCAGTGGCGGAGATGTGTTATGCAATTATATTCATCATGCAGGAGGGGGATGACCTATTGTTACGCCCCCCCCCCCCCCCCGATGAAAAGAATTTCCTCAATATTTCCGCCCATGAATACATTAAAGAAACAAATATACATACACTAAAACAATCATAGAAATTAATCAAAAGAAATAAAACTTGGACAAATAATTTAAAGGACATGATAAAAAAAGAGGGAGTACTATAAGGAAACAACCAGGCAATTAATCTATTTGTGTGTAATCGAAAACGTCACTAAGAGAATTTCATAACTGATTGCATGCATGGTAATACTCAAGGTGGAGATTTATGAAAAGTTAGAAAGGTTCATAATAATAATCTTTAAATGCATGATATAAAAATCGTATTCTACTGAGTAGAACATAATCATCTGCAAATGAAAAATATATATAACAGTCAGACCCAACTTCGGGAAACCGAGCACAGGTTTATACTCCGAAAAAGGCGTATATAGCGCAAGATGAATATAGAGCCCTCATCGTTCAGGGCTAGACAGTGTGTGCAAAAGGCATGGGGGAAATCCTGCAATGTCGACCTGCTGTTGATAATATAACTTAATTCAAAAATAATGCTGCCGATACATTTATTTCAAATATTTTTCATTTGAAAGTCATTTCATATGGCCAATCATTCACGGATTCTGAAGGTAATTGACACGCAGCATTATTTTTAAGAATATATAATATATATATATATATATATATATCGTTGGCAGGTTGACTTTGCAAGATTTTCCCCATGCCTTTTGTACACACTGCCTCGCAGTGAACGATGAGGGCTCTATATTCATACGCTGTTTTCGGAGTATATACCTGTGCTCGGTTTTCCGAAGTTGGGTCTGACTGTATAATTTATATATTGAGATTAACATTGATAAAATTAGGACATAAAAGAAAACAAATGTAGAAACCAATCGAAGGACCAGTAATGACGTTTAAGCTGTTATGATAGAGATTATAATGGCATCGACAATCATAGCGAGGCAGTAGTAGCATTTCCTTACAAGTAAATAATAGGGTTCTATAAAGATAAGGTAATGAGAGTCAAATAAATACCAGAGGGCCCTAAATATTTTTTAAACTGAAATTTAGAAATACTGATTTAACAAAAAAACACACACACAATTGTCCAATGTTAGGAAGGACTTAATCTTGGTAGCAATTCAAATATCATATTCAACGAAACAAAATATATTATGGTAAATTAAATAAGATATCATGACTGTTTGTGATCAATAAGGGTTCCATCATACCGTGACTCTGCATGCAAAATATACATGACTTGATGTAGTTATAAATGATTAGTAGTTCCAATAAAGCTCTAATGACGTCGAAGTTAATTCAGAGCATTGGGTTCGGAAATTCTTCAAAGTGAAGTTTAAAGACAGTATAGCTTTCGGCTAATTAGTCTGCCATATAGAATAACGAGAAATTACATAACGGTTAGTTTGTAATATCGAATCTAGAAATCCAATATATAGGAAACAAAGACAGAACAAAGCAGAGTTAAGATTTTCATTAAAATTGTAATGGTTATAATATAATCATGGTCGATAATGTGCTGTGTTTCTATATGATAAAGCAGCACTGGTTTAAAGTTGCTTTAAACTGAACCTCTTAAATATATAGCACCATCTTTTAACAGAATTTGGAAAGTGTCTTTGTGTCTGATTTTCCCCATCATACACCATTCTCTCTTATAGATGCTTGGATTGTACATGCAGGCAATCTACATTTGCAAGTCAAAATTAATGGTATGAAATACAGAATGTGCTCATTTTCCAAGCCAGCGGTTAGTTAAATTTGAAAGTATATAATGCAACTGATCTCTAATTATAATCTTAATTTAGAATAGACCGTAAGATGGCGCTCTTCAATTATTTCTAACAGTTTAATGCCACTTTATCACAGGATGCCTGGTTCTGTTCTCCCAGTGTTAATTGGATACGATTTTAAATTAAATGTCAATCCGAAAGTGGAATGTATTCTCGTGATTTGTCTTAACGTCGCCGGACTGATAGGGAAGTTATCTGACGTAACTTTGTTGACCTTAGTGATGAGTCCCCGTGACCCAACTTGAAAACATAATAAGGCTACAAGATAATCCCTTCTCCAAGTTATGTCAAATACAGGGGTATAATTATTTCTCAGATTTTCTCTTTCTAGCATTCTCAAAATTTAATTCTAAGGAGCCGTTAATTTTCCAATACAACTTAATTTCTAGTGCAATCGACAATGACAATATCTGGCCGTATACAATTGTAATTATGTCACATATGTTACATGCTTAGCCATTCAACACGACAAATATAATATTATAAACCGACAAATTCAGAATTCCGCCGGTGAGTTTCACATGTATTTCACAGAAAATACAAAATAAACTTCTTTCTAAATCTAAATCATTAGTTTATATACTAATTCTATACATCAGTACATTTGTCATACTTATAATTATTATTTCCTTCACAATTATATACCGTACTTATCGTAATCGCCAATTTGCATATAACAACAAAAAAAGTTTTAGTATCGTCTGATTCTAAACCATTGATTCCAGACTATATAAACGTCGAGGGCCATGTGAGGCGTCGCCTGATGTTGGTCGCCGTGCAGCAGGGGCACAGAATTGTATTATTTTTTTAATTTGTTCAGATTCTAGCCCGACGACTGGATAACAATTTAGCTCACCTCCGAACAGGACTAAACAAGATTTCTTGAACATTGTCTTTTGTGTGCGGCGAAGTAACCTCTCCTTCGTAGCAATACTCTCTGATAACAAATCAGCGTCTTCATAATCATGCACGATGACGCATACCTTGCTCTTTCCTGTGTGAAAATAGATTTAAATACGAAAGAAAATAGGTTATTACAGTTTTTGTACATTTTAAAACATTTTATCGTTTTATTTATCAGTTACAAAGACGCTTTCAATGGTTACATGTCGTTTTTTCCGAATGTTCATAATTTCGAAGGTTTATAATTACGAATATGAAAAAGGTTCGTAATTCCGAAAATGAAAAAGGGTTCATGATTCCGAAATTGAAATAGGTTTGTAATTCCGAAAAGTAAAAAGGGTTCATAATTCCGAAGGTTCATAATTCAGGAAAGTTATGTAAAGGACTCTATAGCATTTTCGGAATTAAGAACCTTTTTCATTTTCGGAATTATGAACCCTATTTCGTTTTTCAGAATTATGAACCCTATTTCGTTTTTCGGAATTATGAACCCTATTTCGTTTTTCGGAATTATGAACCCTATTTCATTTTCGGAATTACGAAGCTTCGAAATAACGAACCTTCGGAGAAATGAATCAAATGTTCGGATGTTTCATTATCAGAATTATGAACTCCTTCTATGTGAAATTTGTGTTTCGGAATTACGAAACTTCGGAATTATGAACCTGATGAAAAACGAACTTTCTGAAAAACGAGTGCCTCAACGAGCATCCTGCATTCCGACATACAGTCCAGTTGAATAAAGCAAGCGGTGAATAGTGAAATAAACACACAGGGGAAGTTTAAGAAATTTCTGCCTTTAAGCTATATGAATTTCTTTTTTTTTTTTTTGAGCAAATCCGATGCGAGTATAATCTTTACTCTGTCTTTAGTAGTGCGAGTCATTGCATAAGAAACACAGAATCAACCCTCAATAATATATCGTTGCAATCAGTAAATTAGATTTAACCAAAGATTCTCATACTGTAGCTTATCATCCTTTCATTTGACATCTTGATCGGTATGGACAGTTGAAGAGTAACTTGTTTCTTTATTCATGTCAATTTGCCTCTGCCCACGATTTGAAGGAAATGGTTGAATTATGGTCTCCTTTCCACACGCAAATAATGAAAGTAACTCCTGAACAACATGCAGCCAAAAAACGTGAGCAACAAAGATTTTGATATGCTCTTAAAATGGCCAGTCAACATGTCATCCACGATCGCAATTTGGTGAGCAGCCTATCAGAAAAAAGCAGACATTATCAACTATTATACCTTATGATACATTTCAGCAATTTCACTCAGTGGCGGATCTAGGGGGCACATCCGGCCCGTGCCCCCCCCCCCTTTAGAACGAAAAAAATTATTTATTTATTTATTTATTTTGCTTGTCAGAGAATTATGGAGGGAAATTGGACCCCCATAACCCCCCCCCCCCCCCCCGCCCCACTGAGCGAATTTTGGAGGTCTGGCGAAAAAAGAATATATTTCATAGAGTATAATTATGTATATAATTATATATATATATATATATATATTGTAAGGAAATAACATATACAACAGCTGTAGCAACTCTCGTGGAAATTATATAATTGTGAGAAATGAAAATGAGAGAATAATGGTTGCGTAGCTTAAATCAAAGTTCACCAGAGCTGTATTATATATACATATACATATTATGTAAATATGTATATGTGAGAAATCAACTGAATTGAATGAAATAATTTTCGTACCTTAATTTATTGTTCCTCCTTACTGGAAATAACTGCAGGGTTTGCAAAAACTGTCCCGCCGGGAGTCGAACCCGGGTATTTGGCACTGTACGCCAAACGCCCTAACCACTAGACCACGGAGGCGGATTGAGTGGTATTCGGCTACACCAGGTACAAACACCACAGGCAGCCCTTACAACCCATTCGCAGTTAATTTATTCCTTTTCTTTGAGGGACAGGGGAGTATTGAACAATGAAAAGCCGCATGCCTATAGCTAGATCCATGCATGGCGGATTCATGTATCAGAATTAATTAATTATTTACAATGTGTGAGAAATTTGTTCTGATACTATATATCGTCGGCAAAGTAAATAAGATGTCTTTTAAATAACATCAGAACAAATCACAGTGTGTAATTTAAATAATTTTGGTGGATTGCAAGGTTCATGAACAGACTCCTAATAAAAAGGAACTGAAATGGAAAAAATGATAATTACCAAAGTATTTTGCAGCTTTACATAGAAATTTGTTGTAGAGTGCATTTTCTACGTCTGTCATTATTTCGCCTCTGTTCTTTGCGATAGAGTGGCAGAGGATGAGAACACTTTTCTTGTCAATTTTCCTGAAATCATATCCATCTAAATCGCAGATGTTGAAAGGGAGAGCTTCATAGGTCACAGTCACACGGTCCACATCCGCCATGTTTTCATATATCTCTTGCATAAGACCTTGGACATCTTCACGTCGGTTACAACTGCAAACGACCACATCTGCTTTCTTCTTTGAAGAGAGCAGCGATTCAGAATCCTCCTTTGGGAAAATTCAATGAGCGGTAAACGAATAGTTAGAAGGGAATTACGAATGCCATTTGCTTATGGAATTGATTCCCCTCCACATTTCCCTTTGAGTCTTTACAAACAAGTCAGAAAAGTGTCTCTTCAGTGGTTGAAAGTGTCACTTTCCTCAATTCATTCTCATTCTCATCTATTTGGGGCATTTTCTTCGACGAAACAATATTTCCTGTCTTGTGTGTTATATTACTATCAGATATACTTAGCTAGTACACGAATAGTGATGGTCAGTAGTGGATTAGGGGAGAGGAGGGGGAGGGGGGGGGGGGGTATAGAGGCACAGGGAGAGAGAAAAAAAAAGAGAAGGGGGGCAAGATAGGGTGGAAGTGCCCCCGCGCACCCCGTGTATTTTATCTGGAAGTACTTGTGAAATGGAAGTTCGTTCTCTTCATCTTTCTTTATATCAAGCACCTAGGCAAATTTGCCTAGGTGTATCTGGACAATTCTGGACTTTAGCGTCCTGGAGGAGCTGTACGAGCCAACGGTGACCCATGTTTTTCAAAATTTCAATCACTCTACTAAGCCCAAATCTCTTTTAATTGCCCCCCCCCCCCCACTGCCTGACCCCTAGTTTGCACCAGGCACAGAAAAAAGACTCCCCCAACAAAAAAATAATAAAAACAAAAACCGAACAGAACAAAACAACAACAAAAACAAAATCACATAATGCTGAAGTTATGCAGGCAACGGAACTAAAACTAATTACGCTGAATGTGGCAGATTAGCATTATGCTAAACAAGTTATTAAAATAAAGCTAAACAGACAAAACTGGTTATGGGGACCTATAACAATCAGAATTATTCCGTGTCCCCACAACCCGGTTATGGGGACACCCGGACACGGTTATGGGTGGGGACATTGCGGACTACGTATAACAATGTCCCCATAACCACAGTGTTATATATATACTACTACTACTACTACTACTACTACTACTAGTACTACTACTACTACTACAACAACTAAAACTACTACTAGTACTACTACAACTACTATTACTACTACTACTACATGTACTACTACTACTATGACTACTAGTACTTCTACTTCTACTACTACTACTACTACTACTATTTTAACCAATCCTTTTTTAGAGTGATACTACTACTACTACCACCATTACCACTATACTCACTACTACTACTACCACTACTACTACTACTACTTCTACTACTACTACTACTACTACTACTACTACTACTACTACTACTATTACTACTACTATACTACTACTACTACTACTACTACTATGTCGGTAGCCTGCAAGTCTGAAGCAAAAATAAGCTTACGAAAGAAAGTTTACGTCCTACCTGCTGTTTACAACATGCACAACCCATGTCCTGTGCCGGGGTCCTGTGCCCATGCCACCTCAAAATGGAGTCAGGGGCCGTTTCATCAAACCGTCATAACGACAAGATCAGCGACATCTCGACGCTGTCGCTTGTCCGCTAACTGTTTCACAAAGCCGTCTTAGCCAAGACCAGCGACAACTTCAGTGCTCCAGATCAGACCACTGACCTCTACAGTGCTCCAGACCTGTCATATCTCTTGAGAACGCCACCACAAGTCAGCTATTAGTTAGTCTATGGAGAGCGAAGTGGACAATTCGTTTCAGTGTCATTTTGAGAAAAATACAGACGAGTTTAGCTTGTCTCTGATCTCTTACTCTCTTACTCTTAGCATTGATCTACCTCAAAGTTCATATTATTCTTGTCTGTCATTGAATTCCCTTATCATATATGATGAGTATATAGCCTTGGTTAGGTAAATATATTTACAAGTCGACAAAATATGCATATTAAGTCGACTTGTCTAGATAAAATATCTCGACAAGTCGTCAAGTCGAATGGCACTTTAACACTTCCGTAGGATATAGACTTAATACTTTTTACATTCTTCTCTATTTCTTCATTTTGAACAATTTTATCCTTGAAACTTGTTTTGGGTGATTTATTGAGAATCATATGGATTGCGATGAAGACTATATATTTTCGACGATAGTATCGGTATCAGCGGATGTCTCGGACTTTGTCAGTTGTCACGTCTTTGTGAAACAGTCTGTAAGGTCCATGACATTTCCGTAGATCGCCGACAACAGTTATGACTGTCATGGAGTTGATTTGATGAAACGACCCCCATGTTTAACTACATGACAAAATTCTAGCGTCACGATCTAAAGCATATCAACATTTCACGTTCAAATGTGTTTTTATTGAAGTTAAAGTTCAATGTTCAGTGCCTACTATTTTCAAACAAACGTCCCAGCAACCAGTTTAAGATTACATGTTGATTATTTGCCTTACCTTTTACTAGTGTTATAATTTCTATTTATTACGGGGTTTTTTAGAGACAGAAAGAAGTAACTCGGTAATATGGATAGGCCAATTTATAGGGGTGGCGATTTCTTGTCATGGCCGTTAGGGGGGGGGGGGGGGGAGGACTACAGCCATTACTTTTTTTTTACATTATTATTTCGTCTTCAAAATTTTCCAGGCCGGACGTGCTCCCCCACCGCCCCGTCCCCCGGGCACGCCGTCCCTGCATTAGATTATGAAACGGCAACCTGATCGCCACATTAATGTGAAAACTGTTTGAAATGGCAATCCACTCTCTTATTAATGCAGACGAGTGGAAATCCATTGTTTTTCGGAGTTATAATATAGTGATTACTTCATTCTGAGTTGAATTCACTCTAAATCATAGTGGAATCCACTCCAAAGTAGTGATTAAATAACTCTTTTGAGAGTGGATTCCACTAGAAACGAAGTGATCTCTATGACTCCCCCCCCCCCCCCAAAAAAAAAAAAAAAAGAAATAGAAGAAAAAGAAAAAAAGAAGTGAATTTTCACTCCTGTTCATTAAAGAGCATGATTTTGATGATCGGAAGAAGAAAGCGTTAAGTTATGATGTCGTTTTTCCGAAGGTTCGTTACTTCGACGGTTCGTAATTCTGCAATTGAAGAGGGGTTTCTACGGAAGCTTAAAAGTGCCACCGAGATGATGAGATAATTACGGAAGCTTATAAGTGCCAACCAGATGACGAGATAAGAAGATGATAAGACGAGATAAGAAGACGAGAAGACAAGATAAATGACGATAAGGCGAGTTGTTGGAACTCGGCAATTCGACTTATTCTGGACAAGAAGTCGAGAAGACAAGTTGTTGGAACTCGGCAAGTCGACTTATTTTGGACAAGAAGACGAGATGATGAGTTATTGGAACCCGGCAAGTCGACTTGTTTAGGACAAGAAGATAAGATGACGAGTTGTTTGAACTCGGCAAGTCCAATTGTTTAGGATAAGAAGACGAGAAGATGAGTTAATGCAACTTGGCAAGTCGACTTGTTTGGGACAAGAAGACGAGATGACGACTTGCCAAGTTGCATTAGCTTGTCATCTCGTCTTCTTGTCCTAAACAAGTCACTTGCCGAGTTCAAACAACTCTTCATCTTATCTTCTTGTCCTAAACAAGTCGACTTGCCGGGTTCCAATAACTCATCATCTCGTCTTCTTGTCCAAAATAAGTCGACTTGCCGAGTTCCAACAACTTGTCTTCTCGACTTCTTGTCCAGAATAAGTCGAATTGCCGAGTTCCAACAACTCGCCTTATCGTCATTTATCTTGTCTTCTCGTCTTCTTATCTCGTCTTATCGTCTTCTTATCTCGTCATCTGGTTGGCACTTATAAGCTTCCGTAGGTTGGCACTTATAAGCTTCCGTATTTCTATACCCAAGAAGTCGATAAGACTAGATTCCGGATCTCACCTTCTCGCCTTCTTGGACCAAAAATGGTCGAGAAGACAAGGAATTATCTCGTCATCTCGGTGGCACTTTTAAGCTTCCGTACATCTAGTTCTGAAAAAGGGAAACATATCCGTAGAGAGGGAGATATGACAAAGGGAGGAAAATAGAGTAAGAGTGGGGAGGTGCGGAAGAGGGGGGGGGGGGGGGGGGGGGGGGGGGAGGGGGGGGGGGGGGGGAGAGAAAAAGAACGAGAGCTGCCACTACTCAGAAGGGTTTGTTTTATTCTGTTCAGATCAGATTGGGGAATATATATTTTGCTGCTACAATTTGGTGTCAATTAATGATTTCATCAGAAATAAATCTTTAATAATGATCTACCACTTCTTGATTTCTCAGAATTAGCTAAAATTGACAATTTTATCATTTATATAGCAGAGTTAATGAGTAAGATGTGTAGGAAATAAAGGGAATAATAGTCACCATCCTGTTCGTTCAGACGCGACGAAAAAAACCAACATGCTTTACAAAATTAGCCAATTGGGCATTCTCTCTCGTTGTCTAAAAAAGCCCCTTTATTTACCATACATCCGTTTACCAAAGTATTCAAGTCATTGAATACTTTTCTCCGAGTACCTGTACAGTTGCCCTCCCCCCCCCCCCCCCCCCCTCTCTCTCTCTCTCTCTCTCTCATATTACCAATACATTAACAGGCCCCTGCAACGGTGCCGGGATGCATTCTACTAATATTCTGTTATTCAAACATATATGTTTCATAATTATTAGTACTGTAGTATAGTATAATACTATTCCCAATACTTTATCATTCAAAGCTTTTGTTAAAAGACAGGTGGATATTGAATATTATTTAGCAAAGAAGAAAATCAAGCTAAATGCCCACTTCAAGAAATGGCGCTTTGGAATTTAATTTTCCCTATAAGTATACATGTAGGTATTCTCTTTTCTTGCCATTTGTATTTACCCAATGTCATTTTGCTTTACCATGTATCGGTTACATAATTATGTTGACGCCTGTATGTTGTAATGCTACATGTATCCTATCATATGTGCCAATTCATGTGCATCAAGAACGACCTCCGAGATTTATCCTGTAACTTCTTTTTGGCAATCGCATGACCTCCTGACCCCCTGCATTTCGTTTCTCGTAGCAACCATGTATACGACCGAGTCCGGGTAGCGACATGATCTTGTGTGTGTGCATGCATGTATGTGTGTGTGTGGTGGGAGAGAGAGAGAGAGAGGGGGGGGGGGGGGGGGTGGGGGGGTAGGGATGTGAGTGTGCACAGGTTGGGTGTGGAAGGCTTGTTTGTGTAATTTGGATCACCCTTAGCCTGCTACTCGGCTCTGCTCTTTCAAGTCGCTATCATATATGCCATGTGGTTTTCTCTTTTGTTTTGTTTTGTTTTTTCTCAGGTTGTCAGTGGCCGCTATCATTAATATTATAATTCTGGTTTAGTAGGAAGGTGAGGCAAATTCTGCTGGTTGGTGTCTCTATCGTTACAACCTTGAGTCCATCTTTTGTCAGTTTCGGAGCTTGTTCTTAATCAAGGTTTTACATATTGTTCTGCCTCTTTTTCTTTTTCTTTTATTATTATTTATCCTTTTTATATTTTTATTTTTATATTCTTATCATGTCAATCTACACCATGAAGAAAGCGTCCCTTCCAAAGAGGAAATGCAGTATTGTCACCATTGCTTTTCATATGCCGTGGACATGTTGGTAAACCGGGGGGGGGGGGGGGGGGGGGGGGGGGGGGGGGGGGGGGGGGGGGGGGGGGGGGGGGGGGGGGGGGGGGGGGGGGGGGGGGGGGGGGGGGGGGGGGGGGGGGGGGGGGGGGGGGGTAAAGGAGCAGATTAATGCAAATATTAAAGAGTATAATATACATATTATAGAAATGTAAAACTTGCACACTTTCATGGAATGTGTGTAATATAGCGACTCTTTAGCCATAGGGTTATGGAGAAAGCCCCATCATTTTGGACTCTTGCACTATAGTTGTTGATGTGTTTGTTTTTTAAAAAAATCGTTGTTGATAAATAAATAAAGATCCCGAGTATCACATCTCTGTCTCTCTATCCCTCTCTCCCTCTTTCCAAATGCATCAATTCCCTTCAAGGAGTCTTGCTGTATCGTAGGTCTCATCTTCCTATTCTTGAGGATATCTACAAGATTTCATCTCTAAATGCAAGGCCCATATTTTTAAGCTTTAAATAAAAAAAAAAAAAATATATATATATATATATATATATATATATATATATATATATATATATATGTATATATATATATATATGTATATACGGCTGAATGCACTCAACCTCCACAAGCAAGGAACCATATATTTTATTTTATGTACAGACCACACGCAGATGCTCTCATAGTAAGTTTACTAAATTTCTCTCTCTCTATATATAAATATCTTTGTTTATTGACTTTTTCGACGACGCTATAGGGTCTTAATTACACCCATGGATATGTTCATATATTCTAGTTATACCAGTTGTATCGCATTATATGTTCCCTTTATATATTATATATTATTGTTTGTTGTGTATATAATATGCGTTCAAATATCTTAGTTATTCTTTTTGCCGTTTCTGTCGTACTCATGTAGATCTGAAGAAGGGCTAATTGCCCGAAAGCTAATTAAAAGCGTGGTACCAACAGCTACGTCTACAGATGTACTCATTTTGTTGCCTCTATATATATATATATATATATATATATATATATATATAAGTGTAAGGAATTTAACATATACAACAGCTTTGGCAAATCTCGTGGAAATAAATACAAATGTGAAAGAAATTGCGAGAATAACGTTGCGTAGCTCAATCAAAGTTCCCCAGAGCTGTCCTCCCTTTTTGAAATTTTTGCAAAGGCTGAAAAAATGTCTCCGCCGGGAATCGAACCCGGGTCGTTGGCTTTCAAATTTATGAAACATATTTAGATTTTTGAATAACAATTATATAAGTTGTATGCATCCCTGCACATCAACAGGAATCAACTTGCATTTAGGTTGCAGGGGACCTTTAAGATATCGGACGAGCATCTTGCGTGCTAGTAACCATTGTAGTTCCAGCATGCATGAATTCTGATTAAATATTGTGCGGTGAATGTTTTGGGGCTATCAAAGGTGATCCGTAATTGTTACTTTCGATGAAAACAAAACAAAACAAAAATAATAATAAATAGAGTAGCAGATAGAAGCTGATCGAGGAAAATCGGACTTGATAATTTATGATGATATTTCTCAGTGAATAACAACCATACCCCGTATATCAGCCGATAAATATGCTTGCAAGTCATAAACAGGACATGTATGACTGTCCCTATATGGTATTTCTTTAAATTGAATAATCATTAATTAGTTCTGTATATGCTTACTTTAAAAACACATTAGAATCTTCTAACTGTGAACCAATGAACACAATCCCAAAACTTATTTTAATTATTCCAAAGTCTGTTCTTATTGTTCGAGTATCGTGTATTATTTTCCGCCTTATACTGTTCTGACTAACCTGACATAATTTTTGTTTTATGTATATAGGCTTCAATGAGGTTTTTAACATGCCTGTATGTTGATTCATGCAATAAATAAAGTATGTGACTAAAAAAAAAAAGCTATGATTTGTTTTTTGAATGAAATCAAGAATAACGAAAATTACCTGATAGAGACAAACGACTTGTCCAAATAAAAGCATTTGCGCGCATCGTGACGTTCAGTTGGGGGGGGGGGGGGGGGGTGGTCAAATCTCAAATATTTCTCAGCATCAGAGGTGGAACTTGGGAAGTTTTAAATTTCAATTCAACTTCTGCATGCATGGGCAAAAAGTTTAACGTCCACTCTCAGTCCCCTCCCTGCCATGCCACAGCGTGTAATCGCTATAATGATGCTTCCCAAGGATTAGGCTTGCGTGATTTTCAAGTCATGCACCCACCCCACCCTTGCAGGAAACTCCTAGATTCCCCTATAAATGCCCCCACCCCCCCCCCCCCCACCCCCATCCCATTCAAAAAAAAGATTCCATGATCACATCAAAATTATTTTGTAGGAGTGCATTTTGTATAGTATCCCTATACATGCACAATTTCATTCTTTTATGATAGAGTTCACAATCATCATTCACCAACCTGCTGGACTAAGTTCCAATCTATACACGTTCTGAAGATTTTTTTTAAAATCAGTATTGAATTTAGACGTACATGTACCTTGTATATAGTATCCCGCCAATGTGTAAAGTGATAGTCTCTATACTCAGGTGTGACGAATTCAGTTCAATTCAATTCAATTCAAATTTATTTAACTTTGCAATGAAAAGTACAAGCAATCTGAAAATTTCATTTCATTTCATTTATTTTATTTAAGCACGGGTGCCTACCTCAGCCCGAAGACTGTTCTTCCGTAGGTCCGTGCATACATAAAAACATACAACGCAATATACACAAAAAATACAACATATATATGCATATATACAAAACAATAATAACGAATAGATTGTTTAAAAGATAATAGAGAATAATAATAATACATATACACAAATAACAACATTACATTCACAGAGTCATAACAGGACAATAGAAACAATAGTAACATGGACTAAAATATTTCACATAATTATATTGCAAAAGTGGGTTGCAGCGCAGCCAGAAAGGAAAGGCCCTTGTAGGAAGCCGACACACGAAAATATATGATGAATGGTAAATAAAATTAGACACAGTATATAAAGTACAATATACAATACAGTACAACAACAAAACAATCAGAAAATTTATCTGAGTTTATAAAATAGTACTTAAAATTGTCTTTTCAATTTTCTCCAAGAAGAGTTTTCTATATCAGATTTCTTTTGAAAATGTTTCATGATCTTGAATTCTTTATTTTTGTTGGAAGAGAATTCAAGATGAATGGACCATGATATATGATAGATTTTTAAAATGAAGGCGAACGTATTAGTAGCAAATGAAAATTATCGGTGTTTCTAGTTCTATTTGATAATTAAAGGTGGAAATTCAGAGGGAGTTCTCTGAATTAATTGAGACTTTGACATGGAAAATTATCATCGCAATTTTGAAAAGCAAATAATACTTTATTTTGCCCAATTTGAGCGAAAGCATAATTATTTACAAACAACGAGTGACCTAAAGGATACTATCTGCGGTTGCAGAGGTAATACAAGGTGTTATTATGCATTAAGACTACAAAGAAATAAATATACAGACACTAAAACATAATTATAAGAAATCAAACTTGGACAAATAATTTAAAGGACATGATAAAAAAGAGTGAGTTACTTAAAGAATTTCATAACTAATTGGACGGTAATAGTCATGGTGGAGATTTATGAAAAGTTATAAAGGTTAGGTAGCGTCGACCAAAGCCCCCCCCCCCCCCCGTTTTGCCGAAAGGGTGCGTTTGGACTTTTTCTAATAAAATATTAATGACAGTGGCAGATTTATGGATCCCGGCCCGTGTTCCCCCCCCCCCCCCGGAAGGAAAGTATGCATTGTGCCCCCGCCCCCCTTTTTTTTATTGTACCCCCTTTTAGAACTGATAATCCTTTTTTTTTCTTTGTTTAGTTTATTTACTGTTGCTTGTCAGAGAATTATGGGAGGAAAAGTGGACCCCATAAAATCTGATATCCCCTCCCCCTCCACTGAGCGACTTGTGGAGAGCTGGCGAAAAAATTCTCGCCGCCCACTGAGCGATTTAAAATACGGATCTCTCTCCAAAGTTGACAGCCCTGCATTTCTGTGCCCCTCCCCCTTTACAAAAACCTGGATCCGCCCCTGATTAATAATAGTAATCAGGGGCGGATCCAGGGAGGGGATGAACCGGCCGGTGAACCCACCCCCCCCCCCCCCCCCCCCATTTGAAACCCAACTGGCATACCTTAAGTACACAATAACAAAATTGCCTCCTTAATTATTGTATTTCCGACTCTGTGCCCCCTCCTTAAAAAAATCCTGCTTCCGCCCCTGATAATAATGATAATAACTATATTTAGAAAAAGTCAATGCACCCTTTTGGCAAAACCGGGGGGGGGGGGGGGGGGGGGGGGGGGGGGGGGGCTATGGACGAATGGTGGCGTTCCATGCAGTCAACGCGACGCGACCCGACCCATACTTTCGGAACAAGCCCAGAAATCGTATCATCTGCTGAGCATGCCGAGTAAAATATATATATACAAATGAAAAAATATAAAGTATTGAGATTAACAATGAAACTTCTTTAGACAGCACAAAATTATATACAAAACAAATGTAGAAACCAATCGAAGGACTTGTCATTAAGTTTAAGCTGTTATGATAGATAGATTAGGCTACAATCATAGCGAGGCAGTAGTAGCATTTTCTTACACGTAAATAACAGGATTCTAAATATAATAGGGTTATGAGAATCAAATAAATACCAGAGGCTTCTAAATATTTTTCACTGAACTGAAATCTAGAAATATTTTATTAGAAAACGTGCCCAATATTAGGAAGGGGTTAAATAATTATGATATTAAACGAAACAAAATATATGGAAAATTGAATAATATATGATTACTATGTTGTGATCATCAATTAGTAAGGGTTCCATTATACCGTGACTCTGCATGCATGCAAAATATACATGACTGATGTAATTATAAATGATGTAGTTAGTAGTTACTATAAAGCTCTAATGACGTTGAAGTCAAATCAGTGCCTTGGGTTCGGAAATTCTTCAAAGTGAAGTTTAAAGACAGTATAGTTTTCGGATAAGTATATGACAAACAACATGAGGCTTTTTAATTTGTAAACAAATCTTTCGGCATATTACTCCCAGTGTTAAAGATCGTATGCTCGATCTGTAATGAAAACACAAGTCAGAAAAAATTGGAACCAGCGGGATTCGAACCTGTCATCTACTGCTTGCCGGGACAGCGACTTAACCACCAGGCTATTCTGGTTCACGGCCAAGTCACGACGAACTAGAATCAAATACCCAAGATCCTCTTCTTTCTGACTCATTAATATTCAAACGGTCTGCCGTGGACAATTAGTAAACGAAGAAGCTTCGTAATCCCGCTGGTTCCAATTTTTTCTGACTTGTGTTTTTCATTACAGATCGAGCATACGATCTTTAACACTGGGAGTAATATGCCGAAAGATTTGTTTACAAATTAAAAATTCCTCCCAGTCAAGCTTCTTCGTTTACTAACATGAAGCTTGTTAAAATCGAATCTCGTATTCTAATAAGTACGATACGGAGCCAGAAGAAATTAGTATTATGATTTCCATTAAAGTAGAACACTCAAGAAATCACAAATATGACAATTAATGTATCACTAGAAATTGGGAAACTTACAGATGGCAATCGTATAAGTTTTATGTCAACTGCGTATATGATGATTATAAAAACAACATAAATAAAAGCTCTTCTCAGCATGTGGAATATCCGAGGATTCGCCAGAAATATAGCGATGTTTTGATGTCGTCATACGAGGGATCGATCCTGCTTAAGCAGACGACGTCCTATAATGAATGAACGTAATTGCAATGCAATTATTTATCAAATTATAAAGAGTTTGGTACATTTAAACATGACCTTATTTCACACCATTCTAAAAGGGAAAGTGAACTGATTCTGATAACTAAAACCGTTTGATTGTAAATACACAGGAGAAGGGTCAATGATCAATGAAATAAACCCCATTTTCAAATTGAAAAGCCCTGCGAATAATAGCTGGATGGTATTCGTTCCCTCTTGAAACGCCGAACATGCCGCGGTGCAAGCAGCTGAAAATACAATGGCGTCTTATTTTGTTTACAAGTGACTGATTCCTTTATTTTTTTAACGCTGCATTTTTCATCAAAATAATACCATACACGAAGTTAAGAGTGAGGCAACAGACTAACATTAAGACTGACGCTAGTCAAGTAAGAGAAATAAGTGAAGAGGAGATGACAAAACAGGCACTGAAAAATGTGTATAATGTTATGGGACATCGTCTGCTTAGACAGGACTCGCCCCTCTTGTGTCGTCACACATCTCAGCAGCGTTCAAGGAGCTTTTCAGCTGCTATATCGGGGGCTGTATTTTACCGTTTTATAATTGATAATAATCATTAATTCAAATGTTTCCAAGCTTTAAATTTGGATAACCTTGTTTAATTTATGCCATCTATGCAATAATAAGTATTAAGCCAATATGTAAAGTAATTAGTGTTCTACTTTAAGAATTATAATGGTTATGATATATGGTCGATAATGTGCTGTGTTTTTATACTGATAAAACAGCACTGGTTTAAGGTTGCTTTAAACTGAACCTCCTAAATATAGCACCATCTTTTAACAGAATTTGGAAAGTGTCTTTTTGTCTGATTTTCCCCATCATGCACCATTCTCTCTTATAAACGATTGGATTGTACATGCAGGCAATCTACATTTGCAAGTCAAAATTAATGGTATGAAATACAGAATGTGCTCATTTTCCAAGCCAGCTCTTAGATAAATTTAAAAGTATATAATGCAACTTAACTGATCTCTAATTATAATCTTAATTTATAATGACCGTAAGATGGCGCTGTTGAAATTCTACCAGTTTAATGCCACATTCATGACATTGCCTGGTTCTGCTCTTCCAGTGTTAATTGGATACGATGTTAAAGTAGCTATCCAAAGAAAATCCAACGAAAATCACAAATAATGGCAATTAATGTATCACGAGAAACTGGGAAACTTACAGATGGCAATCGTACAAGTTTTATGTCAACTGCGTATCTGATGATTATAAAAACAACATAAATAAAAGCTCTTCTAAGCATCTGGAATATCCGAGGATTCGCCAGAAATATAGCGATGTTTTGATGTCGTCACACTTGAGACCAATCCCGCTTAAGCAGACGACGTCCTATAATGAATGAACGTAATTGCAATGCAATTATTTATCAAATTATAAAGAGTTTGGTACATTTAAACATGACCTTATTTCACACCATTCTAAAAGGGAAAGTGAACTGATTCTGATAACTAAATCCGTTTGATTGCAAATACACAGGAGAAGGGTCAATGATCAATGAAATAAACCTCATTTTCAAATTGAAAAGCCCTCCGAATAATAGCATAGATGGTATTCGTTCCCTCTTGAAACACCGAACATGCCCCGGTGCAAGCAGCTGAAAATACAATGGCGTCTTATTTTGTTTACAAGTGACTGATTCCTTTATTTTTTTAACGCTGCATTTTTCATCAAAATAATACCATACACGAAGTTAAGAGTGAGGCAACAGACTAACATTAAGACTGACGCTAGTCAACTAAGAGAAATAAATGAAGAGGAGATGACAAAACAGGCACTAAAAAATGTGTAAGATGTTATGGGACATCGTCTGCTTAGACAGGACTCGTCCCGTGTATGACGTCACATTTCCAGGGTTGAAAAAGAAACTCCTCGCGGGGCGAAAATATGCGAATATTTCGGCCCACATTTGAAACATAATAATATTAATTTATGAACACCTATGGATTTCGAATGTTGATGGAATGTTTTAGGGCATCTTCCCCTTTCCGTTGATACCAAATTTATTGCATTTTGATGTCTTTGTACATCTCCGAGTAGCTCCTTACTAAATTAAATGGCAATCCCAAAGTAGAATGTATTCTCGTCATTTGACTTAACATTGCCCTAATTAATAGGGAAGTTATCTGACGTAACTTTGTTGACCTTGGTGATGAGTCCCCTTGACCCAATGAGGCGACAAGATAATCCCTTCTGCTAGATGTCAACCAGAGGGGTATATTTCTCAGATTTTCTCTTTCTAGCATTCTCAATATTTAATTCTAAGGTGCCGTTAGTTCTCCAATACAACTTTTTTTTTTTTACTGCATTCGACATTTACAATATACGACATTTACAATTGTGATTATGTCACATATATGTATTATGTTACATGCTTCGCCATTCAACACGACAAATATAAAAACCGACAAATTCAGAATTCCGCTGACCGGGTGAGTTTTATATGTATTTCACAGAAAATACAAAATGAAATTCTTTCTAAATTTAAATCATCAGTTCATAATATTCAAATCTTCTATACACCAGTGCAATTGTCAGATTACTTAGGCTATATTTCCTTCATAATGCCGTACTTATCGTAATCGCCAATTTGCATATACAAAAAAAATGTTTCACTATCGTCTGTTTCTAAACCATTGAACCCATATACGAAAGTCGAGGGCCATATGAGGCATCGCCTGATGTTGGTAGCCGTGCAGCACAGAATTGCATTATTTTTTCAATTTGTTCAGATTCTAGCCCGACGACTGGATAACAATTTAGCTGACCCCCGATCAGGACTAGAGAAGAACTTGTGAACACTGTCTTTTGTTTGCAGCGAAATGACTTCATCTTCGAAGAAATACTCTCTTCATGTGACAAGGCACTGTATGGATAGTCATGCACGATGACGCATACTTTGTTCTTTCCTGTGTCAAAATAAATATAAATAGGAGAAAAATAAGTTATTACAGTTTTTGTACATTTTTAAAAATTTGACAGTTTTATTTATCAGTTACAAAGGTGTTTTGAGTGAGCATCCTGCATTCCGAATTCGAGTCGAGATGAATAATAAAGCAAGCGGTGAAAAGTGAAAGAAACATGCAGGAGAAGTTGGAGACATTTCTGATAAGCTATCAATTTCTTTTTTGAGCAAATCCGATGCGAGTATAATCTCTGATTCACTACTCCGCATGTTTTAATAGCGTGAGTCAGTTAAAAAGAAACACAGATTCAACCCTCAATATATCGTTGCAATAGATTTAATCAAAGCTTCTCACACTGTAGCGTATCATGTTTCATATAATGTGACACCTTCAGCGGCGTATCCAGGATTTCCCAATAGGGGGGGGGGGCGCCAGGAATTATTGATCGCCGTCATTTTGCTTCTGAAGAAGGGCTGAGATGCAAAATAGTGCTATATAGTGCTATATTTTTTTACGACGGCCAATAGGGGGGGCGCCTGTTGCGCCCCCCCCCCCGGATACGCCACTGACCTTGATCAATAAAATCCGAGCATTGGCAGCTGAACGGGAACATTTTTCTTGATTCGTGTCAAATTTGCCTCTGCTCAAGATATGCAATGGTTGAATTATGGTCTCCATTCCATTCACAAATTGAAAGTAAACTCATGAACAACATTCAGCAAAAGACACCTGAGCAAAAAAGATTTTGACATGCTTTTTTAAATGGCTAGTGATCATGTCATCCACCATTGGCGGATCCGGGGGTGGGGGGGGGGCACTTCCGGCCCGTGCGCCCCCCCCCCCTTGAATAAAAGTATGCATTATAAAGGATCCGCCCTTTTGTCGATAGTGCCCCCCCCCTTTAGAATGAAAACCATTTTTTTTTGGCTTGTCAGAGAATTATGGACCGAAACTGGACCCCCATAACCAACCCCCCCCCCCCCCCCTCACTGAGCAAATTTTGGAGGTCTGACGAATTTTTTTTTGGTCGCCACCATATGGATTTCCTTGTTATTGACTCACACGGTATATTTGGAAGTTGTCACGTAGGCGTATGTTTAACGAATGGAAGAATAAATATCTATATATTATATATTTAAAAAGTAAATAAGATGTCTCTTTAAAAAAAATCAGAACAAATCACAGTGTGTAATTAAAATGGTTTTGGTGGACTGCAAGGTTCATGAACAGACTCCTAATAAAAAGGAACTGAAATGGAAAAATGATAATTACCAAAGTAATCTGCAGCTTTAGGTAGAAATTTGTTGTAGAGTGCATTTTCTACGTTGGTCATTATTTCGCCTCTGTTCTTCGTGATAGAGTGGCAGAGGATGAGAACACTTTTCTTGTCAATTTTCGTGAAATCATAATCATCTAAATCGCAGATGTTGAAAGGGAGAGGTTCAAAGGTCACACGGTTCACCACATTGGCCATGCTGTCAATCTGTTGAATTAGACCTTGGACATCTTCAGATCGATTACAAGTGCAAATGACGACATCTGCTTTCTTCTTTGAAGAGAGCAGCGATTCAGAGTCCTCCTTTATATAGGAAAATCAAATTAGCTGAACGATTATACATTGTCGATTTCATTTCAGTACATTGATTTTAATGATCAAAATGGGGTATTTACTCGGACCCTATTAAAAAAATTCAGATAAGTGCCTCTTTTGTGGTGAAATACTATTCAGAGCAGTTATTTACAGCGAGTAGGCAGAGTGATGGAAAGCGCCAGATATGGGGGGGGGGGGGGGGGGGGGGTGGAGAAAGCGGGCCTTGTCCCCTTAAACCCATGGCATGCAGAATTCAACAAAAATGGCCCATTAATAAATTTATTAATATTTTCAACCCACACTGTCCATGTTTAGTAAATATATACGCTGACCCAGGAATTAAAACTCAAATATGTCAAAGCGCTTTGTAGACATGCAGTGAGTTGGAAAGGCTATATTGCTACTAGTATACATATTGTATAACACTCATTATTTCAACCCGGATCTCAACACTTTCATGGTAAGAGTATGACGCGATAAAATCAATGTCGGTATAGTCCGTAGCTAGCCTATATAGCTCAGAAGCAAAATAAAGTATGCATGAGAAAGCTTACGTCTTACCTGTGATTTACCACAGTTACAACCCATGCAATCTTATTATGGAGTTCAATGTTGAGCTGCATGACAAATGTTGTAGTCCCATGATTTAATATGCACACTTGTTATGTTGTTGTGTTCCGGTAGACAATTTACAAAGGTAGAGTCCGTTCGAGGAATCCCGTTTTGAGAGTTATATCCTATTAGTCAATGCTACGGTGGCTGATTTCCGCCAAGGTTTTTTTTTCTTTGTTCAGTACGGCGTTATAACGCCCTAAATTACGGCGATATAACGCCCTATTACGGCGTAATAACGCCCTATTACGACAATGACGTAGCAAGACTTGTTGAAAATGAGAGGGGGGGGGGGCATCCCCGTGCCCCTGACTATGTCTATACGATAAAGGCTTCCGTTTTATTGTCGGAATTACCAACCCTATTTCACTTTCGGACAAACCCTATTTTATTTTCGGAATTACAAACCCTATATTCCATTTTCGGAATTACAGACTTTCGGATTTATAATACGAATCATTGGAATAACCTTCGAAATTATGAACCTTCAGAAAACGACATGACGCCACACTTCAGCCAAAAAAATGGCCTGTTTTTCCTTTTTTTCCTTTCCTTACTTTTCCTCTTCCTTCTTTTCTTTCTGTTTTCGTGTTACATTTATTCCCCTTTTGTTTTCTTTTTTCTTCTCATTTCTCTTTTCTCCTTTTTCTTTTCTCTTTCCTCTTCCTTTTCCCTCCCCCTCATTTGTTTTTGTCGACAAAGGTGGCGCATTTGCCTAAAGCAATTCTGAGTGAGTGGGGGGGGGGGGGGAGGGTGATACCCCCACAGCCCTCTCTCTCTCTCTCTTTCTCTCTCGCTCTCTGCTATTTTGAATAAAGGCCGCTATACACAATACCATGACTTTAGAGATTTTAATGTGGAGTTGAATTAATGGCTATTACTTTTATTAATCATATTTTTGATGGCAATTATAAAAATTTTGGGAACTAGGAAGGGGATCGTATGTGTAAATGTACATTTCTATGCTTTTATAAAAAATAACAGCTGCCTGTATACAGCGAACAATAGATTATGTTCATTCTTTTGTTTTACTAAGACAGTTTTGCTAGAGACGAATTAGCCGGTAGCGGCCGGCAGTGATATGCGTTACAGCTATACACTGAGGCCCGCAAATATTAGACAATTAAGTCACATGAATATTATATGATTTTGATATTATATAATAATAATAATAATGACAGACGCTTAAGATCATCCAATTCTAAATTGCTTGTTGTTCCGAAAACTAAGAAATCATTGGGGATCGATCATTTACACATCCTGGACCTTACCTATATGGAATCAATTTTCACAAGATATTCGTAAAATTTCAGGTGTGTATACACACCTGAAATTCCCTCAAAACTTTTTTTTTTTAATTTCTCAGTTCCATCCAGTGGGTCATCTTTTACATTGTCATGGCGTTCCGTTTTTGTGTTTTCATGTATTTTGTAAGTTTTTCTTCTCCATTGCGCCTTTGTTTTTTCATGTGCCATGAGGAGATAGCGCATTATGAATACTCTGTTGTTATTACTTGTAAAGCGCAAATGCGCAATTATTAAAATAATACCATACGAAGGGTATCATATTTGCAGATCTATCAAAATTTCGATAGGTGAAAGTATAATTCTGATTATTTCTGAACTAAAAAGTTTCGAATTGCTGTTGATTGAAGGGATGGGTGGAGGAGTTCTAATTTTGCAATTCTGCCGAGAAGGCTTTAAAAATCCTAAATTCTGTGCTGAAAGAAAAAAAATTGAATGGGAGTGGGGCGGGCGGGGTCCCGGAAAATAACGTTTCTGCAAGTCGATATTATGATGATCAGTTCGAGTTAAACCTAGTTCAGGATGGTTCATGACTGTTTTGTTTGGCGATCAGATTCCTTATCCGATAAAATTTAGTTAGTATATCCGTGTAACATAGCTCCCCCCGGCCCCGAGTGAGATGTCTTCATATAAAAAAAAAATATACATAATATAGGAATATTAACACTGGCAATAGGATTCAACAACGAATGTGATGATATCAAGAAGATGATCCATTTTGATTTATTATTTGTTTATTTAGTATCATTATTTTAGGGCTATATTTTGTTAAAAGTAAGAGGATACATCCCCGTCTCCATGTCATCCCGAGTTGAATGCTTGCATCGATGCACAATCATGAATGATGAAACGACAAGTGCTATAAAAACGATAATACATTGACTGATATTGGACGGTAAAACAAAGTCAAAGTGCAACGCCATGAACAAAAAAGACTGAAAATTGTCCTCCTTCTTCTCTCGCTTTTAATTAGTGAATTTTAGAAACTGAAAAATTGACATTTAGACAAGAGTAATTCTGGAGGCTAGTTATTTTGACACCCCCCCCCCCCCCCCCCCCCCCCCGCATCCCTCCTATTTGAATACAAATTTTCTTGTGTGGCTGCGTTCGTCCACGAACTTGTGTGTGGAAAAATATCTCGACCGGCATATTTCACAGATTGCGGCCATCTTACTTGCTGTCTTTAGTGCCGAGAATTAGTGACGGGATCCTCTCCAAAATGTTGTCCCGTCTGGCTCTCAGAAATGGTAATTTGAGATATTGTTATGAAGTATAGTATAGATATATTTGTTTTTATTATATGAATCAAAATGTCATTATTTGAGTTTGTATATATTGGATTATAATGAAATGATGAAACTTGGGTTCATGCTGAAATTTGCGTCTTATGCGTACCGCATGACATGATACCGCCGATGATATGTTCTTTACCCGAATCCTCGGCGTGGGGATAGGCATGGTAAGCCGTTCATGCCATTTGTGAGGTTTGGGCCTTGCCTTCAGATTTCTTCTTCTTCTTCTTATCTTAGGAGTAATCTGCTTCCTTCAAGGGAAAGAGTTCCTTTTGTGACAGCCACCTAAGATTGCTCATATCCAACTAGGCCCTATAGTACTACTATACTATAGCGAGTCTAACGTTAAAAGAGTCTGGTATTCTAATTTCTCTGTCTCCTCAGCTTTTTCCATAGTCTGATAGTATGATGGGGTGACCATATTTCGCGCACATTCAAATTTTTATTAGAAATGTGATATTCGATACTTGATTTCTCATATTCTACAATAATTTATTTATAAAGTTTTATACCAAACGGAAAGCTAAATTCTGGACGAAAACTTGATTCAACAAGAACATTAATCGACGAAGAATTTCGGAAATATCGCGATCTCAAAACCCTGTGTCGGATCGCAACACACTGAAAAAAAAAGGGCATAAAATCCACGAGACCTAAGTTTGCGCACGTAAATTAACATCAAAGTTATCCAACGTAGCGGTCCAGCAAAGGGAAGATAATTGCATCATTTGTAAGACAAAATATCATACAATCATTTGGTATCACGTTTTACCTACAACTTTGATGACATCTTCTATCAAAATGAGGATTTTTGGACCGTTGTCGGTAACTTCATATTTTTCGGAAACTGACGCAAAAAGTAGCAAAATTGCCGATATTTTTTCAATATCTTCATAATTTCTCACCCAACTTAAAAGAAAATATAGTCCATATGTAATTTTAGCTTCCTCTATCTGCTATCGCTATCAGATTTTCGAAATCTTTTGTAGTTTTTTAGATATTGCCCTGTGCGCGAACTTAGGTCATGCGCGAAATATGGTCACACCACCATATATCTGTAGGTTGAGAGAAAACATCAGTTAGCATGGTTAGTAACAAATGAAACAAAAAATGACAATGCAAAGCTGGGTATCGAACCTGGGTCCTCGATATTGCCAGTCCTCCGACTTTAACGATCATGACGATGTAGACATGGTAGACATGGTCCTGCGCATGCTGCGAGAACGAGTTGACGTCGAAGGTGTTCAAAACATATATACGTAGATTAGACTATATCGTGTTGGTCGCTAGATGGCATTGCCATTCTATCTAAAGGTACGCGACAAAATAAAGCAATGTTTTGGGTGGCTGTCACAAAAGGAACTCTCCCCCTTCAAGTTTGAACTTTTTAAGATTCTTGCCGAACTAAATTTGGTCCCGTCCAAATCGAATTTCACTGGATGAATATCATTCCTGGATTTTATTAATTCCTAGACTCAAGAATTCCGGCCTTGGTTCCAGGCTTCAATCTGTTAATCATTCGTGTCCATCGAAAGTGTTATTTAAATTTAAAAAATAAAGTGTTCTCTTTTACGCCTTTTAATTACGGAAAATTAAGTCCAATGCACCAAAATCAAAAAGGCAAAGGCAAAGCCAAAAGCTGCAAAAGGGCTTCCAATTCAATTTTCGAACTTTTATGTGAGGAAAAATAATGATTGAATAGACAGAAATTTGAATAAAAGAAAAAAAGATAAATTCATAGTCTAGTCTACATACAATATCTCCATCAGACCTCTTTTCCAAAAACGTGAAGTTTACTGTCGAAAATACGTTCATCATGTTCATGTTTTACGCTTGTGATTTTCGCAATATTATGAAATTTTGCACATTAAAAATAGACTAGTCTAACTTATTAGGGTCTATATCCTTGTGATTATCTTTCCAAAAATAAATTCACAATCACAGTAATGAAATTATAGATCTATTCTAATAATGACAGTTTTTGTCTAATAGTCACATGTTTGAAGCTCAGTGCATTCGAATAATTACATTCGAAATTGGCAACTTTCAACAAAAAATTCCAGGCAGCAGCCGACATCTTTGCGCTGGAAACATACTTGTAAGCAATGTGAGGGCGTTAGCACGTATGCATTTACAAGCTTATCTAAAGTAAAGATAAACTTGTACTCCATAATAGTGTTCACAGGTGAATACTAGGCTTCAAAAGCTTTTGCGTGTATCAGCGGGCCTTTATGCAGTCTTGATCATTCATACATGAGAGGAAAATAATTATTTGAAATTTCATTTTCAATTCTGAATCCCGAAATTTGTGACACAGTAAGAGTCCCTGAATCAGGTAACCTAGCATATTTAAGAAAATTAAATCTTGCTTAGACTCTTTTAGAGCAATTTGTTGTCTGTTTTTGACTACTGCAACAGTGAATGTTGGACACAGGCCTATGAGTGGGCGTTAGGGTCCGATCGCTAAATTTCTTCTTAGATTCTGGATGCCCATGTGTCCCAAGTGCCTGTTAGTATCAAGCCCTGTTTCATGATTTGTAGTTCATTTTGTACTTCACAAGAATGAATCGGTTGTTGAGACTTGAATTTGAAAGCATGAAAGTGATGATATCAGAGATGAATGAAAAAAATTTTGATCATTAAATTACATTATTTCTCTCTATCTCATGTTTTTTGCAGGCTCTGCCATAGCAGCGATTGCATTGAGATCATCACCACCATGGTAAGATAGCCGTTGTACATTTATGCAGTATTCTACTCTCATATCTGTCAACCATTCCAATTGGGGAGGAATAATTCCTATTTAGGGGGCCTTCAAACTCCTGTTGTGAGCCTTATGGGGTGTTGCAAGAAAGTTGCGATTGATTGCAAGTTGCAACTGATCGGTAATGACCAATCAAAATCATTGTTGCAAGCGCATCTTCTTGAATGGGCAGACCCTGAACCATTCAGAATGGTTGTTCTAATTTGCTTTACAATTTGCAATTGATTGCAACTTTCTTGCAACCCCCCATTAGATACCTATCTTCTTATGGATTTTTTTTTTGTGAAAGGATACAGAATACATTGACATTGTTTTCCTACTTTTGCCTTGCAAAATTCCTTTTTTCTTTGTGGAATGTTGGCAGGTTGGCGAGGGTGGTCAGTTTAAACAATACATGTTTGGACTAACAGGATTTTACACCATGATTTTGCTGCCACCCAAAAGAAACAGATGTCACTTAGATTCAAAGGGGAAGTCCACAATGATTTCTCAAAAAATACCCTGAACCAAACACTATACTTAACTGTAATCACAAATGTAACATGTAACCCAATTGCGACCCTTACCTAATGTCTTTTACTAAATCAAGCTAGGAGCGTATGTAGGCGGAGAAAAACCTTTGGGTCACCAACAATTCATCAAGCAATTTCTCATTTTATTATCCTTTCTTGATTTGCTTGTACAGTGTATCAGCAGCCCCACAGAAGCTGCTGCTGTCTACCTCCACACCTCAATGCATGCCTAATAAGATGCCTGAGGAAGCAGGAAAGGTCAGGTTTGGGTTCGTCCCAGAGGAATGGTTCCAATTCATGTACAAGAAGACTGGTGTCACAGGTATGTTATGGATTTCCTTATATTATCTTTGTCTTCTGTGTCACATCAAATATTCATTTACTTGATGGGCAAGTCCTGTAGGTTACCAACGATGTCTAATATGTTAGTATCTCTTTATTTTACCAAGTCCATAGCCAACCAGAGCTTTGATTAGACCAAATATGAAGCACAATGGTACATTTCATGTCACTTTATGTTTGTAACCTTTAAATACTTGGTAACATATGGGACACCAAATGACCAAATACGTTGGACTCTCCGTGATGAAAGTTGGCAGACCTACAAACATTATTTAAAGTATCGCATTTGAAATAGAGAGTTACCGGTATGTCTATTACTCTATTAATGTTAAGCAAAATATGTTGGAATATAACTGAAACGATACTTCAGTATAGCTAAAAAATGGTCTCCACCAGTCCACATGTAATAATTCTATTACACCTGTACCTTGAAGTTTAAGATTATACATTGCAGTCTTTATTTTGACTCATCAATATCTTGATTTGATGATACAGGACCATACGTGTTTGGAACTGGTCTGATCCTGTTCCTCCTGAACAAAGAGATCTACGTGCTGGGACCCGAGACAGTCCATGCGGCCGTGGCACTCTCCATGTTTGTCTACGGTATCAAGAGGTTTGGTCCAGGCATCGCAGCATGGGCAGACAAGAAGAGAGAGGTGAGATCTTCGTCTTATTCACCCACATTTTCTCAGTGGTCAATTTCCTACTCTAACCAAATTCCTAACGTTACCTATGGACCAAAATGCGATACAGTAACCTTAAATTCTACCAATCACCCCAAAATATTTTGCTCTGTATATGAGCTTCCAATGTTGATTCAGTATAAAGATATTGCAAGTTGAAATACACTCCCAATAAACAATACAGCGATTTGCGAGGGGACTATTTGACATGCCCTTTTGCGCTTGCATAGAATAAGGGCCCGCACGGAACCGAACTAGGAGTTGGGTTCCAGGCGAGGGTGTTATGTGATCCTTCATTTTCTTCATAATCCTTAACCGTTAACCTGTTGAAGGCCAGGTAAAGTGTTTTGGGGTTGATTTCATACATTCTAGCTGTACCTTTTTTTTCTAGGTGATTGGTACACTTAAATCCCAACCCTAAACCTATCCCTTTGATGAAATAAAGCCTGGAGGTGTTGTGGTCTAGTGGATAAGTCACCGCACTGTAGATCACAAGGTACGGGGTTCAAATCCCACCATGGCACTAACGTCCTTTGGCAAGACTCTAATCTGCATTTGCCATTCTCCGCCCAGGTGTAAATGGGTACCTGATATGCTGGAGCGCTAGTTACTGTGGCGGCTCGGCTATAACGAGGGTAATAATGTCTAAGCGGCATGAGCGCTATATAACTGACCATCATCATCATCATCATCATCATGATCATCATCATGTCACCAGATGACGTGTTGGATCACCTTCTTTTCATGTTCCCTGTGGATAGAAGCAGTAGCACCTCTACACCTCTAGAGGTGTCGTAGTCGAGTGGTTCAATCACTTGATTGGGAATGCAAAGGTCGGGCCATTTTATCTACTTTGCTCCTCTCCACCCAGGTGTTAAATGGGTACCCGGTAGGATGCGAACGTCATTGTGGTTGGATTAGCATGTGCGCGCTTGGAAACGGGCGACTGGCTGGAATGCTCCCCAGAGGAGTGGAGAATGTGTACTGTAATGTGCAGAATCGCAACTGAATCCATTGACCGGGGTAATAATGTTGTAAGCGCTTTGGTCGGTTACATTGTAACCGGTAAGGCGCTTTAAAAGAAACGGCTATTACTACACAAGTCGCTATTATTATATTTTGATAATGTTCGACTTCGCTCGAAAAGTTCTTTCCCTAAGTGCAGAATAATTCGAAAATTTTGCATACCAAACTGGAGAAGTCCTTTTTTTTGCTTTTTCACAATAGACCGCTGCTGTAATGTATACAAATTTATGCACTTATATCCTCTGAGCACCTAGTGACGAGCTATTCCATGAACCTGCTTTTTATAAATGAGCCTCAATGCTTGGAATCCAGTTTGCATACATTATTTGTTGCTATGTCCGGCAAGCTTTCAGGTTGTCAAGAACAACCTTTGTTTGAAAGGTATGCATAAGATCTGCATACATTACCGAAGCGGTCTATTGCCTGTTTGCATATCTATCCTTCCTTTGAAAAGCAGGTAAATACTCTATTGCTGTATCATTATTTTCAATTGCTGTTAGTTTTCAGTCGCATACATTCAATCGCACGAACCCCTTTTGTGTAGACAAAAGGAGTTCGTCCAAGCTTTGCGGTTGTTCTGAAATTACGGCGTCCGGGTTGCGTCCGGGTTCATCGAGTATAATATAGTTGATTTCTAGTAATTTGTTACATACCTGCATGATAACCTGATGAGTGCAGGTCGAAAAGCATCGCTATCATGTCTCTCTTTTGTGCCATATTGAAGTTTACAGTCTATGTGTGAAATTCCTTGCTCTATCCCTCTACAGGAGAAACTAACAGAAGCGTACGCTGGACGCAACGCCAGCATCGCAGCATACAAGGATGCCATTGATCATTATTTACAATTGCTGTTAGTTTACAGTCTATGTGTGAAATTCCTTGCTCTATCCCTCTACAGGAGAAACTAACAGAAGCGTACGCTGGACGCAACGCCAGCATCGCAGCATACAAGGATGCCATTGATCATGAGAAAACTGAACAGTGGAGACTAGATGGAAGGAAAATGCTCTTTGATGCCAGGAGGGTAAGAACTGCATTTATAGACATTCAAACCAACCTCAATGAAGGTCTTTAATCCTTTCATTGGAATCCAAAATGACCTATTCCTCCCTCACAAAGACAGAGATAAAGAGAATTTTATAAAAATTGTCATTGCAATAACTGTTATAAACTACCAAAATCCTTGCATCTGATTGGCTGACAGCAAATTTGTTGTTAAAAATCACAGACAAGACTCTTGATGAAACGTCCCCCAGATTGACTTTGTGTGTGTGTGTGGTCTTGTTTACAGGAGAACGTAGCTATGAGGATGGAGATTGAATACAGGGAAAGACTGCAGCAAGTAGCAGAGGGAGTCAAGAAGAAGCTGGTAAGTTGAAACAATAGGCTCTCAATCAGAACACTACCAAATCCAAGCTATTACAGGGGAAACTCGATATAACGAGGCTGTCGGGATCGAAGGATCTTCCTCGTTATAGCCATTATCTCATTATATCAGAACATACATAAATATGCACATATGGGACCAGATTCTACATGTACCTAGTTCTTCTGCCGCCGCTTATATACTTATTTGAAAGCTATGAAGGCATTAATAATATGTTAATTTATAAGAAATATAATTGCAACCTTGAGCTGTGTTGATTCATATAAATTCATTGCCTATGGGCATTGGGTGATTCCTATACTGAGTCTAGGGGATTGAGAGGATTCAATATGTTGCGTTATTCATGTGTGTAGGTATTTGGATAATAGGAGGGGAGGCCCATGGTGCTGTTACATGTATACATCGAGAATAAAGATATCTGTGCAGTAAAAACCCTTTCAAGACAATTGACCACATTTTGAGGTTTGGCCCAATAACTTTTCATTCAGAACTCTAAAATATATGCTAGATGCATGAGTAGAAAGAGCAAAAGTTCCTGGACACACTATGTCCATTTTTGTTGCATCACCATATTGCGTTTGATGCCAGGTATTTTAAAAACAAGAATAAACTTTCAAATCCTTAAATTGGCAACACGTTGGGAGGTTCAAAATCATTGTTTTTAGATCTACAAATTGGCAATTTTTTTCAACTTTTCTACAAAGTTCTTAACTATAGTATATTGTATATATATATGTATATTGATTTCAAGACATTGCACCTTATTTGAACAATGCAGCACTAAAAGAAAAATATTGTTGCCAATTTGAAGAACAAAATGTGATCAATTTAAGCCCTTAAATAATTCCTGTCCTGAAAGGGTATAACAGGGATGCCACTTTTCAGACAAAATTAGGAATTTCTACTTTTTCAACATATTTTTAGCCATAGAAAACCACTTTTTATGTATACAAGGGCCCATTCTAGATGATTTTTCCTACTTTTTTTATCAATTCTAAGTGGCATCCCTGTTTAAAGGTTGCAAGTATTGGCACACTTTGTTAGTGTAGTAAGCATGTCTTCAACACCCTTTATTGATACATGACAATATTAATATGAATTGCTCCCCTAGGACTACCATGTAGAGCTTGAGAACACCAAGAGACGTCTAGAACAGCAGCACATGGTCAGGTGGATTGAACAGAATGTTGTCAAGAGCATCACACCACAACAGGTAGGTTCAATACCCTGTCACCCATCTGCCGTACTGGTGATTTGTTTCAATGACATTGAGGCATCGATCCCTACCAGCGTAGTGCCGTATATAGATCGAGTCTGGCCAACTCGGTTCCAGTTGGGTAACAACATAGTGTATATTCCTTTGTTAGGTAAGCTTGCAGCAAAGGAATATACGCCACTTTGTTCCCCCAACTGAAACCGAGTTGGCCAGACTATCTATATACGGCTCTGTACCAGGGGATAAAGCAACGCCCTCTACGTTTTGATGCGACCGGTCGGCATGTTTACGGCTTGCAGATAAAACACAGGCGCTGTACCGTTTCAGTACAATTTTATGCAAATTTAGAATAAATTAATTCAGCACTGTGAAGTCTTTTCAACAAACTAACTGCAAAAACAGGCAAAATAAGTGTATCCTTACAAATTAGGTGATTTAATGTGACAGTCAGTACAATGTCTTTTTAAAATAAAAAATCAAATCACCTATCTTTCACATAGGAGTACAAAGGAATCGTGAACAGCAGACGATGTCCCATGTACTGTGTTGATTGTAGGGCTCCGAATTTTGGTGGTGCGGCCGCATCAACTGCTCGCATAAAGCCGTGCGTAGACAATGCTATATCCACATGGTAGAGATCAATGCATTGAGGGTTAGGCAAAGTGTTTGGTCATGGGGTTGAATCAGGGTTAGTAGAAGAACTTGACCACGGAGCATATGTTATTGGAGCATTCTGTCTTAACCCAGGTCATGTACAAAATATGGTGTAGATTGCTTGTTTCCTACTCTTGAGTTTGCTTGTAATTGCAAGGTTTTGTGATATGTTATACTTGTCATATTTATGAAATTAACTACTTTATGAAGAAAAAGAATGTTTATGCTCCAGGCACTTGGGGAAATGGCATTTTTTTATATTTCATAATTCCACAAATTTGTTTAACACTACTGCTTATCATAGTTTCCATATCATTACATTTCAGAAACAAAGTACATCATAAAAATCATAGATATACTTATATGGAATAAAACAAACAAAAAGTCTAATGAAATGTTAAAATGTATAAAAATTTAATGTCAAACCACTGTCTCCTGTATATTTACTATTTTGTTTTGTTTGTGTTTTTTTATTCTTATTCGCAGGAAAAGGACATCATGAACACGTGTATTTCAAACCTGAAGAACCTCGCTGCTACAGCATGAAATTTTGAGAAGATCTAGGCTTGTAAAAATATTCACCTGTTTCTACCAAAATATTGTTTTCTGTGCAGAGTATATTGAAAGTGTGTAATGTATTGTTAGCTCCCTGAACGAATGAATATTTGTTTCCCAGTAACACATTTGATGTAGAATGGAATTTCAGAGTCAGCTCGATGACAAGGATGCTTTCCCATATGTGAACTTAAATCAAATTCAGAAACAGCTGAAGAATCTTTTGAATTGATAAAAAGGACTTTTGCTGTTTTGGTTGAATAATGAATGGAAGAATTCAATCCAATAATACTTTATACGTAATCCTACTTTCCTTGTGTACTTCAAAGAAGTCATGACAATTGGACTCTTTAAAGTTATGATAGTCTTCCTAACGTAACAAAGGTCCTGCTGTTGGGTACGTAGGCTCAAAATATAACATAATGAAACAGTTTGACATTCTCGAAAGCTGGCATTTTATGTGGAATGCTGCATTTGACATTTCTATCAACTATTGATTGGTGACCATGGCAATTACTGCCCTGCAGGTGTGAAATAATATGATAGTCTGTTACAGAATTAAAAATAAATGAACATATAGTTGTTTGAAAGAGAAAAAAACCCAATATTTGACTTTTCTTTATTTCTGAGTTGTAGAATAAGTTATTTGTGTATCTGTCAATCAAATCCACTTTGTGTTGTGTAAATTTCTTCTTAAAAATAAAAATAATGGTCTTACTGAAGGAAAGAAGAGAGAGTGTTAGAAAGAGAGAGAGGGAGAAGAGTGAGAGAGAGGAGAGAAAGAGAGGAAGAGGAGTGAGAGGGAAAAAGGAAGAAAGATGGAGAGTCAAAGAGGGAGGGGAGAGGGGGAATAAGAGTAGTAGAGAGAAAAAGAGAAGCCAAATGAAATAACATAGAAAGTATGAAGCATAGAAAGTATGAAGCATAGGAACCTGTAATGGATGTTTCATAGAGGGGAAATGGGTGCAGAAAGGAAGGAGAGAGAGAAAATGAGGAAAACAAAGAAATGAGCAAAAGCAATGAGCATAGAGCCCGTAGAGTCCCTTTATAAAAAAAAAAAGAGTTATATGACATGAAAATATTTTTCGAACAAAATAGCTTTCAAATTATTTCTATGAAAAAGTTACCAGGTGCTCATCACACTTGAATAGAAATGTTGCATAATGGTGGAAACGAAATGGCGTTCAGATCATTGGTTGTCGCAACTCTTTCTATAAAGGGACTCGACCATAATGCATGGAAAGAGATAATGTATGGGACCACACACATGACATGTGGCATGAAAGTTTAATCCAAAACTTTTCAGCCATTTCTCATATTTTAAATATATAGGCACTTGAAGAGCCATGCTTTTCAGGGGATATTTCTACTTTGATGTTCTTCCAAATATTAAGGCGTAGAGAGAATGAAAAACCTCACAAATTTGTAAAATCAGCACTGATTTTCTTATTTACTATATAAATCTATATACCTACCTATTATGCCTGTAGTCTTGACTACGGGACCCCTTCGAGAATTTAACACACATGCGTCACAATATTGTGCGCACCCCCCGTAATCCTATTGTCCCCTTCGCCACTCACGCGCGTCAACACGCTACGGCCATCTTCCTCTTTTGCGAGCAATCCCAAGTAGAAACATGTTGCTTGCAAGGAGCGGGGAAGGAGGGAGGGTCATAGGTAGGTATATAGATTTATATAGTAAATAAGAAAATCAGTGCTGATTTTACAAATTTACTGCAATAAATCATATATACCTACCTATTATGCCAGACCAGCGCCAACTCAAAGACCGGGAGGCATGTTTCGAGCGGAAGGAAATAGGATTACACCAAAGACTACAAAGAAGACACAGCGGCCTTCAAGGTGGCTGACGCAAAGCTTCACCTGCGGGAATATCCCTAAGGTAGCAAGAAATGAAGGAATTGGGCGAACGCCAATAAGCAGCCTTCAAAATATCAACAAGCGCCACACCTTGAAACAGAGCCCAAGAAGTGCTGACACTACGAGTATCATGAGCACGAAGCTTACTGTCGGATAAAAGAGCCTCTGTGCCAGCGGCCCTAATAGCTTCAACGATCCATCTAGAAATGGAATCAAGAGAGGCAGGAGAAAAAGGCTCTCTAGTGATCAGGAACAACTGATCATCCTTACGATAAGACTTAGTCTTATCAATATACCATTTGAGAGCCCTAACAGGACACCAAACTTTGTCCTCACGCACCGAAGAAAAGTCAGAAAGCGGACAAAGAAAAATCTCAACAGGACCGGAGGTAGCTGTCTGATTCTTGGCAACGAAAGAAGCCCTAGGAATCAACCTAACACCTTTTCTCTCCCAGCGAACACGACCAGGAGTAAGACAGAGAGCATGAAGAGTACTGCGCCTCTGCCAAGAGGCAATAGCTACCAAAAAGAGCGTCTAACCGTAAGATGATGAAGCGAAGCTTCACCTAACGGTTCAAAAGGAGGTTTCGCCAAGGCCTCCAGGACCTTAGGCAGACTCCAAGACGGCACTAACTTAGAAAACGAAGGTCGTTTCAGAAGAAACGAACGAATCAAACCACTTAGTAGCGGGGAATTGGAAATCCCCGAACCATCCGAAAAACCCGAATGAATGACTCCGATCGCCGAACGGTAGCCTCGGATAGTAGAAATAGACCTCCCTTTGTCAAATAACGAGATTAAGAAATCCGCAATTGAACCAATAGGAGCCTTAGAAGGGGTTTGATTTCTCTCTTTGCACCAAAGGAAAAAGACCGAGAGACGGGAATTGTAAATTTCCCTAGTAGAAACCCTACGACTGGACATTAAAAAGTCCGCGGCTCTATCAGAGAGACCCGACTGTCTTGCAGATTCCCTGACAGGGGCCAAGCAGTCAAATGAAGAGACTCCGGATTGTGGTGAAGAATCCCCAATAGGGGCTGTAACACCAGATCCGCTCTTAACGGGAGAACTAACGGTTGAGCCCTTAGAAGGCTCATAAGTTCCGGAAACCAATTCCTCCCGGGCCAAAAGGGAGCTATTACAAGCACCCTCGCCCGATCTTCCCTGATTTTCCGCAAGACACGCGGAATCAGTTGGAAGGGAGGAAAGGCGAATCCCTGAAGGTTCTCCCAGCTGAGGGAGAAAGCATCGAGAGCCCATGCTCCCTGATCGCGAACACGGGAGCAATACTTCGGCAGCTGGTGATTTAGCACCGACGCAAATAGATCCACTTCCAGTGGACCTAGGCAACTGCGAATGCGGCAAAATACTTCCGGATGGAGCATCCATTCCGATGGAAGATACCTGCCCCGGGACAGAAAATCCGCAAAGAGGTTTTCCCGACCGGGGATGAAAGAGGCCACGGGTGTGATTGCCATGCGACGACACCACCTCCACAGCTGAGCTGCTAGGGCATTCAGGGCAACCGAACGAGTGCCTCCCTGCCGATTGATATATGCCGCCACAGTAACATTGTCCGTGAGAATCAGAACCGAACGACTGAGAAGTCGACTTCTGAAATGGAGCAAGGTCAACAGAACTGCCATAAACTCCAGGACATTGATATGAGGAAGAGTCCCAAGATGAGACCAATCCCCCGCAACCGTGCTGCCGTTGCAGTGTCCTCCCCACCCCAACCGAGAGGCGTCCGTCGAAACCGATATCGACGGAAGAGGGGCAGAGAAGGACCTGCCTCGCGCGAGAAACACCTCGCTCGTCCAACAAGCGAGAAGAGACTTGATCTTTACTGGTACTGGAATCCAGACCAAAAGAGAGTCTTTTCCCGGCTTTAAGAACCTGAGGAGATGTCTCTGAAAGGGTCTCATGAGGAGCCGGCAGTCCTCTAAAACATCGACTAGACTGGCTAGATAACCTAGAAACTGAAGCCACTGTCTGGCCGAGACTCTTCTGGCCAGCAAGAGCTTGCGAGCCGCAGAGACAATGGTGAGAATCCTGTCTCGACTGGGCCGAGCTAACTGATTCCTTATGTCTAACACCGCCCCCAGAAAAACTGGGCTGCGAGTGGGGACTAACTCTGACTTTTCCCAATTTATTAGGAAACCTAAGTCTTGAGTAAGAGAGACTAGCAACGAGTCTCGTCCAACAAACGATCGCGCGACTCCGCAAGGAGAAGCCAATCGTCCAGGTAACAGAACAACCGCAGGCCGCGACGCCTCAGAAAGGCCGCTAGCACCGCTACAACTTGAGTAAAAACCCGAGGGGCCGGGCGCAGCCCGAAGGGAAGAGCCCGAAACCGGTAAGTCTCCGAGAGGAAGGAGAACCCCAGAAGATCGCGAGATGCGCGATGAATGGGAATGTGAAAGTACGCGTCCTTGAGATCTATCGAGACCGCGTAGTCTTCCCTTTTGATCAACGGAAGAATGGAGGCAAGAGTCTCCATACAAAAATGAACCGGAGGAATAAATTTGTTTATCCTCTTTAGGTTCAGTATCAAACGAAGTTTTCCCGAGCGCCTGGGAATAACAAAAGTCGGAGAAAGGGAAAAAGGACAGCCTGTGAGGTGTCCAAGTTCCTATAGCACCTCCGGGGAGCGGGGCGGACAGATCTATGAAGAAACCGTCTCGTCCGCCCGCTGCCTGAACCCAAGCAAAGTCGAACCCTGCGCGCGGGTTGACTAAAAGTCAGGGAAAGTTTAGAACAAAGCAATCGCTTCTACCCCACAAAGGGAGAGCAACTAAGGCTCTGCCTGCCCCAGCGATCCGGAGACCGAAGCTAGAGAGGCCGCTTCCAAAACTGGATCCGCCTGAAAAGATCGTGACAAAGAATCACGAACAAAGGCCGAAACGGTCGGATTCACGCATGAACCGCCATAAGCCTCCTCACCCGACGGAGCCCCGAGGCTGCGAGACTAGGAGGCTCATGTGATCTCATCACAGACAAAGAAGAATAAACCATAAAAGGCTAATTAGTCTCGATGTCCGACCCAAAAAAGGGACAAGAGCAGGGGATGTGAATCCTGGTACAAGGAACCAACCCTGAGTCTGGGCAAAGCCCATCTCACACTGAACATCTCAGCTTGAGAGACCGAAGGGTTAGCTAAACCCGATGGGCAAGAGGCAGACAAAGCCTTGCCTCTTTTAGCCCCTTCCCTAGGCTTCTGATTGGCCCAAAAAGAGCCTAAGTCGAAACCCGCTTTTCAGAGCGTTTATCCGGTTTCGTTCGGATCCCCGAAGCCCTTCGGGAACACGAACCGAACCCTCCACTGAGGGACGCTCACCTCCCTTTATGGGAGAAGTGCGCTGAGGGTATTGAACCCAAAGACGCGCACCAATTACCCATATCGGCCGAGCAAGGAGATGCAACAGCCATGGGCCGGACGCCAAGGCGCCCAGACTCAGCAGAAATCCCGCTGCTTAAACCAACGCGAAGTCGAACCCTGCGCGCGGGTTGACTGAACTTCAGGGCGATATTTGGACAACAAAACAATCGCTTCCACTCCACAGAGATTGAGCGATTGAGACTCCGCCTGCCCAAGCGATTCGGGAACCGAAGCTTGAGAGGACGCATCCAAATCTGGTTCCACCCGAGTGGAATGAGACAAAGGAACGTTAACAAAGGCCTCCGCAGGCGGGTCCCCGCATGGCTCACCAACAGTCTCCTCGCCCGGCGGAGCCCCAAGGGCCGCGGGAGTAGGAGGCACATGCGAATCAGTCTCAGACAAAGAGGAATCAAACACAAAAGGTTGATTAGTCTCAAAGTCAGACCCCTGAATAAGGACCAACCCTGATTCTGAGCAAAAGCCCGCATCATGCTGAACATGTCAGCTTGAGAGGAGCTAGCTGGGTTAGCCAGGCCAGACGGGCAAGAGGCCGGCAAAGCCTTGCCACTTTTTGCCTTCTTCTTGGCCTTTTTCTTGGCTGGCTCGACAAGAGTCGTAGCCGAAACCCTTTTGTTAGAACGCTTAATCGGATTCATTCGGATCTCCGAAGCCACTTCGGAAACACGAACCGATCCCTCCGCGGAGGGACGTTCACTTCCCAAAAAGGGATTGGAGCGCTCATGGCGTAAGCCTAGAGAATCGCCCAAATCACCCATATTGGCTAAGCAAGAGGATGCAGTAGCCATGGGTTGGGAGCTAAAAGCTCCCAGTGCGTGGGCAGACCGAGATGACTCGGTATGTGCCCGATGACTACTAAAGGCATGTGAACCCACTATTGGACCGCTCGAAAGCGGCAATAGGGGAGCACTAGTAGTCACGCACTCAGGTGAAAACCGATCCCTCCGCGGAGGGACGTTCACTTCCCAAAAAGGGATTGGAGCGCTCATGGCGTAAGCCTAGAGAATCGCCCAAAACACCCATATTGGCTAAGTAAGAGGATGCAGTAGCCATGGGTTGGGAGCTAAAAGCTCCCAGTGCGTGGGCAGACCGAGATGACTCGGTATGTGCCCGATGACTACTAAAGGCATGTGAACCCACTATTGGACCGCTCGAAAGCGGCAATAGGGGAGCACTAGTAGTCACGCACTCAGGTGAAAACACCTGTTGCTCCGAAGAGCGTCCATAATTGTTAGCTCGAGCATTCCCATCAGCTGGCAACTGAGACAGCCCAGAAAGTACTCGTTCCCCCATATGGCGTTTGCCGGGGGCTAGGGTTTGTGAACCCAGACCAACATTGTTAGCTCGAGCATTCCCATTAGCTGGCAACTGAGACAGCCCAGAAAGTACTCGTTCCCCCATATGGCGTTTGCCGGGGGCTAGGGTTTGAGAACCCAGACCAACATGGACTAAGCCCGTGGGTTGCCCTGCAGTAGTGGGGCGCGTCTCCCCTAACGGATCAGAGCGAGTGAACGCTACCGTACGGGAAACAACAGCCCCCCCCCCCCCCTCTGGTCTCAGCGACCGGGGGATTGGATTCGAGATATCCAAACCACTAGAATCTGACGTCACCCACCCGAAACCACAGGCTTCGGAGTTGACAATCCCGATTCAGTTAACGCCACCCGTCCCGAAGCCGCAAGCTCCGAAACTGGCAAACTCTGCAAGGGAACACCACTAGGCAACTTACCTTTAGCCCTCCTCCCTCCCCCGCGTACCGCTGTACCCGGGGAAGTTCTGGAAGGCCGAGTCGTCTTGCTAGACAACTCTTCGGAAGAAGCAGGTCTCCTTGACCCAGCTGCTTCTTCTTCCGAATTCATACCACTGCAATAAAACAGACAATAAAGTATACTTTTCAAAATAAGAAATACTTCAACTGCATGCAGTAAATAAAACTAAAGTTTATTTGGGAGATACGCACTAAAGAAATTTTCACAGCCTAAAAACCGTAAGAACAAACACCGAACCCGAAGGCTCGGTGACAAACGGAAACACCCTCAAACACAGAAATATCTACGTGGGGCTGACCGTGAAAGAGAAAAATAAATGCCAAGAAAGGGAATCAAAAAATCCCTTGCAATCGGCAAGAGTGACTAATAAAACACAAAGTACTATAATCTAAACGAATATAGGTACCTAAAAGTGCTTTAACTATGTGAAAAAGCGCACCAAAAAGATACTATACGACCTGATTTCAGGAGCGCTGTGACAATACGTCCTAACTCGTCGGGGGCGAGCAAGAAAGAGGAAGATGGCCGTAGCGTGTTGACGCGCGTGAGTGGCGAAGGGGACAATAGGATTACGGGGGGTGCGCACAATATTGTGACGCATGTGTGTTAAATTCTCGAAGGGGTCCCGTAGTCAAGACTACAGGCATAATAGGTAGGTATATGATTTATTGCAGTAAATTACTTTTCATCTTAATCTGAACTCAGCCTTCTTTATTAATACACTTCTATCATCATTCTCTCTCAGACAAAACACACAAATCACAGACAAAGAAAGCATTCATGTCTTTGCTTTATATAAAAGGATTTAATTTTCTTAATAATAATTTCAAATTGTGACTCTGTCCTGTACAAACGTCAAATATCTTTGCACAATATCCAAGCATTCACTTTGTCAACTCTCCACTCACAGAAACACATGTACTCTAGACCCTCTCTCACATACAAGCCGTCATGAATTCTGAATTATAACATATCAAAAATGGTGGCAAAAATACAACAATTAACATAGCCTACTTACTTAAGTTCATTTGGAATCATACATAGTTGGTGGTCTACAAATTTTTTAGAAGACAAGATTAGGGTCCCGCTGCATAAAACTTACCATTAACGGTAACTTTGCCACCAATGGTAACTCCCATGGAAACCTTGATTTTGATTGGCTGTTGAGTGATGTTACCATGGTAGTTACCATTGATAGCAGAGTTACCATTGATTGTACGTTTTATGCAACAGGGCCTAGAACAATTCAGATTATTACATTAAATCGCCCTCATAAATACATTATTTAATACACATCCAATATTAACTTGTATATTAACTTTATAGATGGCCTTACATAGCCTCAGTGGGTATCCAAGAACATAATTATACATTCACTTGTGGTTTATCTCTAACTAATTCCCTATCTCTTAACTAACATGATAGAAATCTGAAAAGATGTTGTTTGGAGCTTATCAAAACAATATGGGTGTTGATATCACCCAGAGTGTAAAATCTTAATTTGGGGGAAGTCTTTTCACGTACAGCAGTACAAACATTCTAGATAAATAAGGTTTATAATATTATGATGTTCCTTTTGGTAAAATGTTATTACAACAGCTCCACAAGTGACCATACATGTATATTAAGTGTTGCCAAGGCAGGAAATAATTTACCTAATGAGATGTGAGTAGCAATTTTAGTCAGCAGAAAAAAAAATATTTTGTTTAATATTCTACAGAGTTCAATCTGGCAAACTGCTACACATTTGTAAAAGCAATCATACCCAAAATATGCAGTAAATTGCTATGCTATACCAAGTAAATTATTCCCTGCAAGGTATTCAGTTCTTTGAGCCTCGTTCAAATAAGCCGCAGGAAACCTTGGCCCGTTTCATAAAACTTATTTATCAATAACAAGTTACAGTAACGGTTATAAGCTACTGAAATCATTGCATCTCATTGGCTGAGACCAAATTTGTCATAGAAAAGTTGTTAATGATTAGTTTTATGAAACGGGGCCCTTGTCATTAAACCGCCAAGGCAAAATAAGCATACTGCGCTTCACTTTTCTGTATTGCGTCCAGCTACTTTATTTTCACCCCCACTTGCCACTAATTTATACGTTTAAATAGAACAAGCCTGTACTGTGTAAATGTTTATGACCCTATTACTCCATTCCATCACATTAACTACACCTGTGATGCGAGATCTACATAAAACAAAACTGGCATTCAACCACAAAATTTCTCATTTGTTTCCGTAATTTAAAATTCATTCAATTCCAAAAAGCTCATGGGATGCAAATTCTTTTAGACCTGTTTGCAAAATATTTTACAATTATAGGCTAAACATTTGCTATAGTACAGTAGGCATATTCTGCTTAAAGTTTGAATTCAACATGATACCTTTTGGAACTGACATGGTAACAAACGCATGAAAGTGCAACAAGGCAGTACATAGTATTTTTAATGAATTTGCATGAACAACTTCTGAACTACAGGCACATCAGAGCTGAAACAGAGTACCGTATACATTATCAAATTGTTCTACAGCTTTCTCAGGGACGAGAAAAAGTATTGGTGTAAAGAAACATCGTAGAATTACAAACGATAATGATTGAGCGAATGGAGTGTACTGACAGAATGAAAATATGGTACAAAGTTACATCGTATAAAAGAAACTTGTTTTGGAGAGAGGTGGAGTTTTCTGCTGTGCGTTGTTTAAGCTCTGCCTGTAACTGGATGTTCAGAACTCACTGTAAGCCCTGCCTAGTTATCCCTCTCGAGACAAGTGACCACATTTTGTGGTTTGGCTCAATAAGTTTTGATTCTGAGTCCTACAAATATACCAGAAGTATAAGTATAAAGAGAAAAAAAGAGGTTTATCTTAAACTATGGTTTAAACCTCATAAGCGTAGTACACATATGTCCTATTGTCCAATGGGCAGACAATACATGTAAATGCGCTTATATACGGTTATTTACGCTTAATTTAGTCCACGGCGGAGGTTTAAACCACGGTTTAGACCATGGTTTGAAATTACCCTCTTTCATGAATCTGGGCCAATGTGTCCATTTTTGTTACATGGCCATACTTAGTTTGACGACAGGAATTTTAAAAAGGAGTATAAGCTTTAAAATCCTTAAAATTGGCAACACATTGAGAGGTTCAAAATCATTGTTTTTTGTCAAAATTTTCGACAAAGTTTGTAACTATGTGCATGTGTATGTTGTTTTCAAAGACATTACATTTTTATTAAAACCATGTAGCATTAAAAGAAAAATATTTTTGTTGCCAATTTGAAAAACAAAAATCAATTCAGCCCTTATATAATTCTTATCAAGAAAGGGTTATACACTTATCAAAAAATATAGACATAATAGATGATGGACCCTGCTACACAACGTTTTGCCTTTCTACTTTCACATGAGGAAAATGGATTCTTATCATAAAGCTAGATGGTTATCATATGAAACGTTATATATTTCCTCATCTGTGGAGGGTAATATCAGTTGAGGACAAAACATGGGGGGGGGGGCGCAGATGTGGAAATAGTAAGCAATAGAATTTTACACACAGTAATATTGAAGGCAACCACATTTTTCTCACTCATTTGCAATAAATTAGCACTCGCGCAAAATTGGCTAAGCAACCAAAAATCCTCTTGCACCAATCAAAAAGAGGTGCTCTAAAAAGTTGGGCAAAAATACTCCAACAAAAAAAGCATCCAGTAATCAGTACTGCAATTTATGAAACATACACATAATTTGCAATCCCTTAATCTCTTCTGCAATATAACCAAATTATTTACAAATACAAGCTAGAAAAAAGGCAAACTGAGTTATCAACGAAGACAAAATTATAATGCTGTCCAAATGTTTTCAGGGTGAAGCTATGCATATGATTACAAAGAACCAGCTCTATACTGTAGTAAATATTTTGATACGAGAAAGAAATTATGCACCAATAATTCCCTAGCTCTGTGCAATGCAATATGACAACCAATGCCTTCCCTTCTCATATAATGAATTAAAATATTTCAATAATAACATTAAACAGAGGCATAAAAAGGAGAAGTTAAAAAGTTCTACATCAATAATTTAAATTAGACAACTCAAAGTAGAGATGTCCCTTCTTCTACCGAGACAGAACTCTTTGGTTTCATTACACTTTTTTCCTTCCCAGTGATGCAATTATTTGCATCTACAATGCATCACAGTTACATGCATTAATGAAAAGTGCCGAAACATGTAATAGATTGAATTCTTCACACACAATATTAAATAAAGATTACAAAAGGCAATGCTACACAGCATGAATAAGATTTACTTTTTGGCAATACAAATAAATATGCTAAAATATTCAAAATGTGCCATGGATTTAAAGAAACTGTGTGCTTGCCTGCTTGGTGAAACAATGTCACGCTGCTTAAAATACATGTATTTGTTTCTCAATGAAACATGAATTCTTAAAGGCAGAATTCAAATATATATAAAATAGAATGTGCCAAGTTGGAGAGAAAATGATGATAATCGTCCACCTAAATGAATACAATCATATTTTCCATATTTGATTACCAGTAGCTTGGAGAACCTGTGTCTCAAGATCAGTCACATTGTCAACCCAACAGCTTCCAAGCTATGGGACATACCTAGACAGATAGACAGCTTACATAGATGGTGAGCTTTGCTGACTACATAATAACTTATTCAACTCGTGTAGTGCTGAATTCTTGTATTCCTTACAGACTAAATACAATGACCACCCAGTTCCTGTCAGGAATGAGTTAAAATAAAAATAATTAAAATACAAATCATATTCTCCTAATAATATATGAGAAAATCGTTTCTTCTCGTGTGCACTCCAAAACCAATAATTTCCAGTTTAGATATATCTGTACGATACTCATGGCAGAAGATTTAACATGCATTTGAATGTCACAACAACAAAAAATTTCTTAAATAAACAAAGTCTGTTTGGAAATAGCTACTGAATGTATACGTTACTTTTGGCAATGTCCTCACTTGGATCTATGAGTTGGTTTAATGTATGGTGTGTGTAACTATTCCAATGTCCTCACACTGTATGTGTGAAATGTTAGAATAACACACTGAAATGTCTTATTCTCTGATAAAGGAAGACAGCTATACACATGTCCCCAGAACATTGAATGCATACATATGTCTGCACATAAATGTCACAATATCCTTCAACCACCAAGCTAACACTGTCTTGCCACATTCCTTCTAAAAGATGGAAAGACATCAGAATATTTGAAAATGGGATTAAAGACATTACTAATCCCTCAAAAGTTACCTTAATCTCCTTACCAGTTGGTCAAAACACTTCTGCAACTAATATTCCATCAATGTGGTAATAACAATGTTTTTCGTTGGACTTTATAAATGATTTTGAGCAAATGAATCCAAGGAAGGTGACATAATATATGTGCAGGGCAGTATGAAAGTGACTAACTAAACTCAGGAATACAAGTTGACTTTACATGTATGTGTATAGCTGTCCTTTTTTCAAAAGCTTTTGAAGTGGCACAAGAGATATGATATGCAATTTAATAAATATGGGTCCTAGCTTGCTGTGTTTAGGAAGTTGAATGTCCAGAGATGCTTCAAGTGAATGAATCTTTAGTGTGCAGGTGTCCTCGCATCAACACTGTACATGTATGTGTGTATGAAAACACACTGTCATGGGATGCCTTGTATGTATGTATGTAGCTGGTGTGGGGTCCTCAGAAGTTTCCACGGATGTCCCCTGAAGGCTACATCTTCAGAAGGTTAGATCAAGCGCTATCGGACGGCGGTCATCAAGCCTTTCTTAAGCATGATAGCCTCAAAGTCTTGATCTTCTTGCTGTTCCCTGTAAAGATGATAAAAATAGAAGAAAAAGATTAAATTGAGAGTGGAAAGATTTGGATTAAAAGGTGCAGAGCCCTCCTCAAACAAGCCAACAACACTTCCATGCTTCATAACTCCCAGTGTTCTACTCGTAGATCTCTGCCAACAATGTCATACCAAAAACTTTCGTGTGCATTTAATGTTCGCGAATTTCGCAAGTGGTTTAGACTCACAAAACTTTCATGCTCCAAATTATTGAATTACATTAGAAACTCACTATAATGAGGACCTTGGGACCATGACTATTACCATGTTTTATCAGGAATCTTCTCATATCAGGTTAACAAAATATAAGAACATAAAGACCTGGGAGCGGCAAAATCACCTTGTTATATGAGGAATCTTGTTATATCGGAACTCTTTATAACAAGTTTCCACCCTACAAGCGACAGAAAACTGAATTTTTGCAATTAGCAAAAGTCTCCTGCCGTAAAAATGGCTGTCATAAAAAAATGATAAAAGTTTCTGGTTTCTGGTTAGTCTCCATGCAACAGTGTTATCTTCACATTACAGACACACACACACACACACACACACACACACACAATGCTGTCTTTGATGGAGCCACTATTAACAGACAGGACACCTCCTTCTTCAAGCTAGCACCCTTTGGGTACAAATACCACAACCATATTTGGTGACATGAAGCATTGCTAACAGTATTCTTAAAAGGTAACTTACAAGTTATAGTGGCAAACTGTAAATTCAATACAGTAATTTACTATAATAAATTACCCGCGTACCTTACTTAAGAATTGTAAGTTATTTCTGTAACGTGTACTGCTTGATTCTCTTGCTGAGAACATAATGTACATTATGGCTCTCATTTGCCGGCTAGGAAATGAAGACAATTGGTTAATAGCCCTTCACTTGATAATTCTAAATTAGCATTCTAACGTGAACTACACATGTATTACATGTAATTTAATATTTTTGTACGGCCATTTACCCAATTGAAAGTTTTTGCAATGTATTCACATGCTTCTTTTAAGTAAACAATGTCAGAATATTAAATCTTTATCAAATGTCATTTCTAGTCCCATTGAGGGATTTTATTTATACCTGCTTTTAACCCGTTGACTACTGTATTCTTTAACTCTCATAGGATTAATACAGGAGCCACCTGGTTCCCGTAGTCTATGGGTTGATAAAGGTAAAGAGTGCTCTGACTTATTCTCCAGCGACAATTGCTCCTGGCTTTATTTTGTCAAAGACATAGGCCCGAATTCACAAAGGTGGTAATAGATTTGTACCATGGTTTATGCAGATTTTGTGGTACAAATGCGCTTGAATTCGTGCGTACACTTAGAAAGATCCAATAATGAACATGCGTGATTAGCAAAGTGCGCAAATTTAACGCTAGCTGCCATGGTTTAGACCATGGTTTATGTAAATTAATTGAAATAAACTGTGCGTAAATTTATATAAACCATGGTCTAAACCATGGCAACCAGCGTTAAATTTGCGCACTTTGCTAATCACGCGCGTTCAGGCCATAGGGTTAGGGTTAGGGTTGGCATTGGGTTTTAGGTTAGGTTTCGGTTTAGGGTTAGCTTTAGTCCAGGGTTGAAGATACAATTCAGGTTAATAGTGTAGGATACTTCCTGTAAAGCCCACCGCACGCTATACCTTCCACTATCTCATTTTGGAAATAAATCATAATAGCATTTAATATAGGCATTCTAACAAAAGAAATATACCTAATTTAGGTTCTGAACAATAATATATTAAATACTCAACATAGAAAATTTGGTGCGATGTCAGCCTTTTATCCGAAATAAGGGCCAAATCAGTTTCAAATTGTAGACAATCGCAGGACTGCTCTGACGCCACCACGATTTGGAGTAGATTTGGCTTTCTTCCGACTAGAAGGCTCGTAATAGGCCATAATTTTGATTTTACTATCTAATATATGACTATTCAGAACCTCAATCAAACATATTTTACGTGTTACAATGATTATATATCTACTAAAGCTACAACATTTTTTTCCAAAATCGGATTGCAGGCCGATCGTACAGTGCGTGGTGGGCTTAGAGCAATTGTTGCAGGACCGTAAGTGGCACAACCCAGTAATGTCATTCACCCCTTATACTATAATGGTAATTGTGAACTTTTGCCACTGATCACACACTGAGTGAACCAACCTGTTTAGTTTGTATGAAGAATTTGAAGGCACAGTGTGTGTGTGAGGAATGGATTAGTGAGGATGCGCTCACATTCCCAAAAGCTAGCTAGACTCTGGAAATGAACAAGGGTCAAGCATGAGGGTCAAGCATGGGGGTGTGCGGTGGGGGTGTGCGATGGGGGTGTGCGGTGGGGGCAGGCAGGGGCACTTTGACTGGATTTGGAAGAGGTGCTTACAGATATGTGGATACATGTAGTTATAAAGGCAGAAAAAAAGGCTACCAGACAGCACAATACATGTATGTATATATTTAAAATTCCATTCCACTTTTTTGCCCGGGAGCTAGGTGTAGACTAAACATGTACATGTACATACAGCCATGGAAAAAATTATTACACCAAGAATGATTGATGACTGACAGTTTTGTTTTTGCGGTAAGAAGGAAATAAAATATGACAAAAGCAAGGTATAATTGCTGGAATTTGGTATTCATTCAATGAAATACAAAGACAAACCATTTTTGTTAGTTTGTATGCATATTATAGCACCCTTATCACAGAAGCTTGGTCTAATAATTTTTTCCAGGGCTGCATATTATTTTTTCTGTATATTTCTCAAACAAGTTAAACAAGGATGGGGAGAGCAAGATAGTTGTTGCAGTATCTTGTTTATGTAGACATGGTTTTATAAGCAGACCAAAATTTGCAAATTCAGGGCAGTGTGAATGAGGTCACAAATCAATGAATAAAAACGGAATACATTGAATAATATGTCATAAACTGACAAATATGCACGCATGTGCTACAAAGCAATGGATTCAAGAGATTCTATGATAAATTAACCTGAAGTACATTAAAGATATTTGATTCTCTACACACTACATATATCTTGTGAAAAGAACCATCACTTCCAACTTTGCATTCATTTTATGAAAATGATTTCTTTCACCTGGAAATTTGACTAAAATATTCCCTCCCTCAATCAGTGAATTTAGATGGTTGCTTCTGAATAACAGGAAGACTTTTTCCTTTCTTTGAGAATTCCTGAGAAAATAACCAAAATCCGATGCTTCATGAGGAACTAGGGCTAGTGGTTGAACTTGTTGTCCATTCGGCATCACCGCTATTAAGTTTGTATGTTTGTTGTACAAGCATGCATATTTATATAGCAACAGAGGCGTGTTCAGCACATTCAGTTGTTACAAAGACATGATACAATGCAAATGCACAATACACCATGGGACATTAACAAATTTGGGGAAGAAAGTATTGTAATGTCGAAGCAAAGGATTTTATAAATGGACAAAAGTATGCATTGAAGTACAGATATGGGTGGAAGTGGGATTGATTTTTAGTAAATATTCAGAGGAGAATATGGTGACGATGCACAGTACATGAAAACGTAGAAAAACATTGTTGCAAAACATGCATTCATACGCAGACAGATTTGGTTTGTTATCGTTATGATTATTTTACACATAAGGAAAGGCACCAATATTATAGCATGCCATTAAGATTATTCAGGTAAAATTTACATCACAGAATTTGGAATAAACATGAAGTTCATTTGAAAGTGTTTTTGTAACAAAATTCATTTGAAGTGTTTAAGGCAAACGAAAAGAGGTATGAAAATAGCAGTTGCAAAACAGGACAAACAAATACAGAGAAATGGATACATGTACATAACAATTTCCATATATAAACATTACATATATTTTTTTGTATATTCATCCAAAATTAGAAAAAGATGGAAAAGGGAAACAGAATAAAAGTTCCAAAATCAACAATTCACATAAGAAATTTGGAAACGTTTTGAAATGTGACAGTGATAGAAACAAACATGCAAACCATTTTATAAGAAGACAAGACAATTGGGTTTGGGCAAGGAAGAATGAATGAGATAAAGAATTGGAGAGATGAGAAAGAGATTGATTAAAGTCACAATATTAGAATTTGGACAAATCTAGCACATAAAAACTGTTAACATTACGGTTACTGGAATAGAACGTGATGAGAACAAGTGAATTCGGGGAAAGAAACAAAGTTAGACAGTCATTTGTTTTGGAGATACAATTCAAAGACAACTGCCACAACAAATTATCCAACACAATACAAAGATGATTGCCACAAGGCAAATTGGCAATTTCAGGTTAGTCTACTGGAGCTTTATAAGCATACTTTGGAAAAAACTTGTACGAGGCATTCCAGTTGTCATACAGACAATTATACTTTATATTAAACATCATATACTCTTGGAATTGTGAAAACAATTGATTCCAAGTTCAGCGCTGTTACATGTAAAGCACATTACTTCATAATGCAGAAGACTAAAGCAAGTCCTCTAACACAGGTAAACATGACAGTGGGTTTAATTTCTTATCAAAGGTGACTTGCACAATGCAAAATGCTTTGATCAACACAGATTTAGAGTCAGCTTTATCCCAGAACAGGATTTTATTTGAAGGGTAAACATGCCAAAGAGTTTATTTTACTAATAAAAGCTATAATAAATACATTGATAGATAAATAAATAAATTATGCAAAATGCATACAAGAACATTTTTGTTTAGCTTGATCTAAAAACATATTATTATTCATGTCAATATTAGTTGTTCATATGTTGGACAAAACCTCACACAACCAATTTCCATGCTTTTATTAACAGCAACAGTTTGGCCAACAAACATGTACTGTGTCCACTCCACTCCAATTGCTGATGTATCAATAATCCAAATCTTACATGTAAACCTAATAAAGGCTAATTACCTGCTCACATGTTCACTATGCTTCATCTACTGGCATATACATTTTGTAAATCCTATGATGGGCATATCCCCATATATTTTCAGAAATCATAGGTGGTCACAATATCAAAAAAATATCTTTACCTATCTTTTGACCTCCAAATTTGTTTCAAGTTTTTTTGTTTTTTTTTTAATTGATGACACCCCCCCCCCCCCTTTAAATTGCTTATCTTGAAAATTTCAATTTTTTCGGTATGCCCTTCTCCCAAGATGAACATGGTTTTTGACACCCATGCATTGTGTTATATACAATAAACCTTTAAGCACACATTTCAAATGGCATTCATTAAATCACACACAATTTTGAATTACACAAGTCAGCGAATTCAAGTCAATCAACATAGCTCATATGATTTCGTGATTAAAAAAAAACCACACAAATATTATCTTCTTTTAAACTATTGTGACCGCTAGCATGAAAAAATAATACCATCTTCATTACAAGATGACAACAAAAATTCACAAACAGCTTTTCAATTTGTGAAACTTATCCTCTAAGGTGTAGCATGATTATGTAGTGCATTGTGGGTAAAGTGAATCTGTTGGCCCTTTATTATTAGAAGAAACCGATAAAAAAAGTTTATTCCTATTAACCCAAGAAACTATACTATATTTGGTGATAGCTGCATTTCTTGTGATAACTACAAATGAAATTATAGTAACATGAATTTCTTCAACAGCTCTACAAATCCTGTGAAATCTACAAATGAAATTATAGTATCATGAATTTCTTCAACAGCTCTATCAATGAGTTCTAGATGGAGAGTCTAAGTTAAATAAATAAAGAACATCTAAACACTCATCAGATATATTTAATGAAGCCTGAATTCTGCCATAAGTAGTTTGTATTTCTTTCAGTTTTCACTTACTAGTCAGCAAATTATATTCAGTCAACAAATTATATTTAGTCAGCAAATTATATTTTCTTTATTCAGATCATACTGTCAAAAAAAAAAAATTGAATCCAATTGATATCGATCATCTACTAGTACCGGTATCACATTTTGCAACAAATTAGGAACTGATTCTGAGTTTTGCTAATATCAATTTGTAATTTGATTGAAAAGGTTTTGAATTTTGAAAATCATAAGAATCTCAGTTCTAGAGGAGAAAAAGAATAAGAAAGTTCAAGAATCTGAAATTTAGAGTATTCAAAATTATAATGTATAATCGATTCCGTAAAGATTAAATGTAAAAGAATATAATACTGATGCATGCATTACCAGAAATAATATAAATATTCAGTATCTCAATTACATACATGTACATGTAATACTATTTTAATTATCTAACTTTAAATGTATTCTAGAAACTTAGAAGAGGATTTATAAGTGCTAACTTGAGCAATAAGCAATTTTATAAAAATAAAAACCTAGTGCATATTATGAAGAAATATAGATATATATTTTCTTGATGAAATTACAATCTATGTAATAAATGTGAAACTATCACTATTACTAATATTCCATGCAATAATAAGTGCTCAAATACTACAATTCTGAACACAAAATGAGAGTGTTAATTGGCGTACATCTAAAATACAAGATTATTAGTGAGATGTTCTGAGTGTGTCTCAAAACGAATCATTCCATAATATATAGACAGGATATAGAACTTACTGTAAGCCACGCTCGGTTTCATCACATCTGAGTAAATAACATCATTATAATAAGAATAGATATGGGCAAGGTTTGAAACGGGGTGGGCCTAGAAGGGGGATGGGGGTGGAAGGGATATGTGGGGCTGGAAGGGTGTAGCGGTGTTTAAAAAGGCTGACAGTAGTGATTCTTAACCCAAGGTCATTTTGCATTGTTCTGAGTGCTATAAAGGGGTATTATGAAACCAATCCATTTGATGAAACAAAATTGTGGGATTAAAGTCCAAGAGGAGATTGCTGGGTCCCTGAAGTTAATTTCAGTCATTTTAGCCTATTGAATAATTGGTAGCTACATTTTCATAAATCAGGAAGTTTTTTTTTTCCTTCTCCATTTTAGTTTTGTTTAAGTGATTAGGATGTTGAACATTACCTGGTTTGGGGTTGTGGGGCAAAAAAAAGAGATTAAGAATCACTGTCCTACACTCCGCTTTACATTTCATATTTACCTTCAAAAAGTATTTGAAGAAGTAAATATGACTGACTTTCAAAAACTGGGTAGAATGAACAAGTTAAGATCTCTGAAATTGAGAAAGTCATTACTGATGCTAAATCCAAGAAATAGGGTGGTCTAGGAAAATTCAAGTTCACATTTCAATCCATTGTTCTGATAACAAGGAACCAAGACAGAGGGTATTCCCCATCCTGTTTCAAAAATTTGATGCGATGTCAGGGGGAAACTGAATAAACAAAATCAGCCATCTTCTTGAACCCTTTGGAGACAATTGACATTTTGTGGTTTGGTTCAATAACTTTTGATTCAGAGCTCTAAAAAATATATCAGATGCATAAGTAGAGAGAGCAACAATTTCTGCACACACTATGTCCATTTTTGGTTGCATGACCATATTGCGTTTGATGCAAGGAATTTTAAAAAGGAGAATAAGCTCTAAAATCCTTAAATTGGCAACACATTGAGAGGTTAAAAATCATTGTTTATTATCAAAATTAACAATGTTTTCAACTTTTTGACAAAATTCCAAACCATGTATATTATTTTCAAGACATTACATCTGATTCGAACCATGCAGCACTAAAAGAAAAATATGATTGTTGACGATTTGAAGAACAAAATGTGATAAATTTAGCCCTTTTTCTTGTCCTGAAAGGGTTAAGGCGGCAAAGTGGGTCTTTGAATGAATATGAATTCACACCATGATTATGTTATTATTATTATTATAAAAATCAAAAGCCGTATTTGTGGGAAGAATATATACCAGGGATGGACTTGCTCAAAACAATACAGCATAATGTGTTTAAAATGCAAAACAATTAAACTATTACCCTGTTCTACGGGAGTAAATATGCAAGCATTTCTTGTCAGCTGGGGGGGGGGGGGGGGGGGGGATGACCGTTCATGGAGAACAAAGCCATCCCCCCCTCATGAAAAGAAGGAAGGCATGGATCTACGCCAATGCCCTGTTCAACTAACAATTCAAACAGTCAAGATACTGGGTTTTAGATCACTAAAAATTGAGTGCTCCGAGGTGTCTTTGACAGAGGTCTACGTTGTGGTATTGTTAAACTATTCAAGCACTCACCTCAAACCCAACATCATGTTGAAATTATTTTCAAAGCAGAATACAAACTTACAAATTGTGTAATGAATAAGATTTATGCAGAGTGTAATTGCACTGTATCACAACTGAAACACTTTCTATTAGATCATCAATAGGGCGATTATTCCGTGCAATATGTCCCGTATGACATTTGTCCTTTTATCCACTAAGTCAACCAAAAATGAAAAAATCATTTTGATATGACCATTGATTAATAAAACGTTCTGGTATCACCATCTATAGACATATCAAGGTATTTTTCATTTATGGATGATATATATATGGATAAATGTCATATGTCATAAGGGGCACTCTGTACGGAATCGCCCAACAGTAAAATGCAAAAAGGGTAACGTGGAAGGTTTTATGCACACCTTGCGAACTTAATTGTGGAAGCAAGAGGTAACAAGCGGTCATTCTACACCAGACAAATTGTCTCACTGCTGCAAGGTGTTTGATTGCATGGATACAACATGACATAATTGATGATATTGGCAATACATACTGAAGGCTTTAAAACTATCATGTATTCACCACACAGAGCAATAAATATATGATCTTTCTACTACTACTACTACTTCAAGCTCCTAAAATGCTAAAGTATTTGGAGCTTGCTATGGGGAAAAAAGAATTACTTTTTTTTTGTAATGAAAGAAGAGACCAAAGAAATGATGGAAGCAAGAGAATAAATGAAAAAGGTTTGAAATGAGAAAGGGAACGTGAACTGAATTTTTTTTCTTGGACAGGACACAGGGTAGGAGTGAGCAAATCATAAAATGTCCAAAACACAAGAAAACAAAACAAACTTATCCATATAACAACAAAAAAAGTCACTTTAGTCAAAAGATAGAGGAATAAAGAAAGCAAGCACAGGTCAGGAAAAACAATGAAGCACAAAAGAAACAAAACAAAAACAAAACAAAGTCATGCATCGGAAGGTGGGGCATAAACAGATTGCAAGTAGAAACCAGCAAAGCATAATTTAAGACATCACAAACTTTGTGTAATTCAGAAGCAAAGAATACATCTGTAAGCACTGTTGCTTGTCCAACAAAGCTTGAAATGAAAGTGGTACTTTGATAAAAGTAATAATTTTTTATACAGTATGTCCCCTCCCCCCCCCCAAAAAAAAAAATACAACTGGCATTCGGGTATCGATGTTCTCGGCATCCATATGAATGAAAACATTTTGTTCACTGCACACAGGTTTAGTATTAAACATATTACAATTTTTATGCCCTTTATTTGCAGCAACAATAACAAGAAGAACGATGATAATTATGATGATAAATGAAGCAGTGCCATAACAATTACAGCAGATCTAAAACAAAACAGTAACTTTCTTTTCAAACCATTCAAAAGCAGTGTGGAATTGTTCATTGTGCTTTGTGAGTCTCCCTTCTGTCAAACTTGGATGGAAGGGACTGATAACATACGTTACAAAAATCACCATTTCTTTGTGACTACTCGACCAATTCATATGGGGTCTTTACTGACTGGTAGAGAAATAGTTATACTTTCATAATCCATTATGACTTCTCATATTGCAAGACGATTTCTTTCTTAATGGATTCCCAAATGCCGGTTGTAATTTTTTTTTTTTTGGGGGGGGGGACATATTGTATGTGACGCTGATGTCAAGAAGTTAATAATGAACGATGCTATGATTATTTATGCAAGGTCTTTCAGGAGAGATAGAACCATACACAAGCAAGGAGAAGAAAGGTGGTCAATTTCACTAAAGCATTTTAATTTTTGTCAATGTGTATGATGGTAAACTTCAACAAAACACTTCTCTGATCTACTGCATCATTCTTGTCTGATTCATATAGTTCTAAGAGCCCATACCCATAAAGCCAGCAACACAGAAAATATAAGCCAGCACTATGCAGTAGCAAAACAACAAACAACTAGATGTATGGTGACTTTGATGAGACTAGTCAAAAAGAAATATGGTTGTGGCATACACTGTACACTGGTCAGTACATTGGCCAATTTAGAATTCTCACAGACCAAATCAGCCTACAAATTAAGTTCTCATTCATCAGAGAGTTACTGAAAATGCCTTGCAAAGTGTTAATGAAATTATTTATTTAACATGAGATAAACCAACAGTTTTCAATGCAAAATCACTCCAGGGACTTATTGATGTTGAGCTACATGTAAGACCCACAAACAAATTTTGGGGATGAATGGGGGATTAATGGGGGATTAATGGGGGATTAATGGGGGATCTTGGTAAAACAAAGGTGGTAATGGTCATGGTGAAAATTGCTACAGAAAAGTCACAAGTTTGAATTACTTTGTTTAAAAGCCACTTTTACAAACTGTTTTTTTTTCACGGTCCTGTAAAATTTAGTTTAAAATAGGATCTCCCTGTTCTTATCAATTGTTTGTTTTCTATCTAGTTTATACTAACTAAATTATAGGTGAAAATGAAGGGTGACAAAATAGAGAGTTCAAAATGGATGAAATGTGGAAGATTTTGCAACACTCTTTTGAGCAATGATTAATTTGAATGCACTTTCAAAGTTAAAAGCTAGCAGTAGCTATTAGTACGCCCATTTACTTACACACTATATCGCTAGCTCAAGAACGCTAGGTATGCGTAGAGAATTAGCGCAACACACACGATCACAAAGGCAGAACCATGAAGGTTCAGATCAGAGATGCTATATAACACAAAGGTCAAAGGTCAGAGGTTAAAGGTTGAGACTGAGTGCTTTTAAGAGGCAGGAAGTTGTAGAGAATAAGAATTGGATGACCATACTTCATGGTTATCATTAAAGCCATTTAGCTGCTTTTTTTTCTATACATTAAAATCTTTAATATGCTTCTTCTTTAATTTGATACACCATGCCACTGGTAATTTTGATTAGGAAACTGCTATTTATATAAATATACTGTACATTTATTTGTTGTATTTACAGGTCACATGTATTTCATTAATAAGTGATCATGTCAAATCAAGTAAAGAATTTGTTTTACATTTCGTAAATTACAGTTGGGCCAAGAAAAAATTACATACATCTGGAAGAAAACCAGTTTACCTAACATTATCACAAACTTCACTCATGAGAAGCCATATACATGTATATATCTCTGGGTGATTTTTACTTGATATACACCATGTCTATCCTTCTACGGAGGAAAGTTTGCAGGAATGAGTGAAGTGGTGAAAATGTAAATGGCTCTGTTTCAGATCAGTGGTATAATTGGGTCGACAAAGTGACCAAATTTTAGAATTATGTTTTTCACTTTGAAACCTTTACAGAAATGTTGCTTAGGATTCAAATTAGAGAAAAGCAGTAGCCCAGCTTAATCTTCTTCAGTTTAAATGGTAGAGGGCAACAAATAGTAGAAAAATAAATTTCCTAACTTAATTTATATCTGTATCAAGTTTGAGTCCTGCGGTCAGTGTAAGAGTAAGTATTTAACTTCTTCCTTTATTTTCTAATGCTTGTTATTAAAATATACTTCAAAATAATGAGGACAAAAGGAAGAATTTTTTTTTCTTCTGTGTTTTACAACTTTTTTCTTGAAAAACACACAAGTTTAAGAAAATGACACCTAATTTGTTCATTTTTTCATAGAGGGATTTGAAATGTGATAAGAATATAAACGCTTATGTAAAATCATAACAGTACAGACATTGAGAAATTTCATGATTATTACCATTTTTTTCTTAATTTAATGAATTGAGGTTGTTTCGGACATGACACATTGTTAACATACTGTGAAATGAAATAGAAATAGGTTCTGAGGAAATGAACTTCCATTATGCTCAAATTACATCTTTTAAAACATAATATAAATATTATAGCAGAAAGGGTGCGCGCAGGGGTTGGCCTCAAAGGGTGACCACAAGGCATTTTGGTCCCAATTCTCAGGATACTGAAGACAGCATTAGACATGGTGTGAGATATTTATGTATTCACAGAAAGGATTTATTTACTTTATTTTGCCTGATGATTCATTTTTATCATTTTATGATATCCAATGAGTGGAATATGAAATGTGTTGTCTTGCAGACTTTTGTGGGGTTTCTTTTTAAGAGGAAGCATATAGAAAAGTGTGTAGAAGTGCATGGCTTTAGTAGTGGGTACCCCAAGGCATCAATATGTATGTACCCCTCTAGAACAAATAAAATGCTACTTGCATAATCATACTGCTTTGTATCTCAAAAAGGAAACATAAGAGAACCTGGAACCAACTGAAATGAGATATTTTGTTGCTTTTCACATTTTTAATTTAATGAGTTTGTTTGATGAATTAATTGTTGCACAAGATAAAAGGAGACCCTGGTTTTCTGTGTAGTTGGAATGTATGTGCTGTTATCATCATTAAATGACATTAAAATTATGAAAAAATGTCAGCAGTAGTGTTTCAATAGTTAGTTTGATGAAATAATTTTGTGCCATGATTCCGTGACCCGCCAAAAAAAAATGTGTTTGCGTGCATAACTTAGTGTCCTACGACACGGTGACTGAAATTGTAGCCCTAGATGTAATACAACAATCATATCGTGCCATGTGTGACCATTTTTTGTCACTGGAATAATCAATGAAATGATCCATAAAAGTACTTTTTTTTTTGCTCTTTTCTCTCAAAATAATTTTCACTTATCACTTTTGGTGTCCAACCAGTTATGAACACAAACACGGCAATGTTTTGATTTATTAAAAATCTACTGGTGATGGTTGCGGTCTGGAAATTGGTGAATGTATCCTTGGATGTGTCAGGCACGTTATGACAATGAAAAAAAAATCATAGAGGAAACTTGAATTTTGAGCACTTCTGCAACATTTAGGTGCCCATGATCGGATGCCATTCACTTGTAATTTGTGTAAATCAATTAAAATAGTTAAAATAGTTCTGAAACAGTCCATTTAGGCCATCAAATTATTTGGTACTTACTTTTGTTCTGTCAAGTGCTTTGTTCAATACATGTACATGCAGATTAAAGTTTGAAAAACAGAATGTTATTTACCTATGCATAACACAAATAATATGAATTCTTTGTTAACATGTTACGTCAAAAACACTAATTTTTAAAAGATTTCCTCATAAATATTACTGGATACATTCTTCATAATTAAGAATTTTGTGGTAAGATGGACAGAATAACAAACATGTGACAATGTGATTTAAAACTTACACCTGAGGATTTGTCTTCAGCTTTTGTTTCAGATGTGACATAATGTTTCAGACAGACAGTTTCATACAGGTGTTAACGGAAAATGTTTATTGGCTATAAAAATATTATTTGTGGTGAAAAAAAAATTCAAATTTGAAATGAATAAGGAGGGTCAGGCAAATCTCCAGAAACTCGTGAAAATTTAAAATGTTTATTATGAAGAAAATTATCATCGCTTGTTGAATGTTTCGGACGTGACATAAAAGGTAACAGAAAATTTTTAATGCACATAGTTTTTCTTCATAAATTTTTAAAATAAAAAAAGTTGGTAACTTCATTTTGCTTTATAAAACTAGATTTCATATGGACTATAGCGCACATCAAATCAAAATTATATATGCATATTAAAATATTCCAAGCATTCATTACTTTAGACCTTCCATTGTTAAAAGAAAATGTCAAGTCCGAAGCATCAACTTTGCGTCTGTTTCGCATAATAACAAAAGACATTAATCATGTAAGTGAGAAAGCAATTTTGTTTCATTCCCACTCTTTACCCAGGCATTGAAAACATTAGAATTTAGGAATAGTTCATAAAATATGTTGTTGTTCAAATTATGCTTGGATAAAATGTTCTCGCAAAAGTGACCCATTTGGACTACATATGGTGCCACAAATTCTGAACGGTTTGGTCATACAACTTTGTTATGCTCCCCAAGATTGTCCTTTCAGAGCTCTATTGTGTTATTCACCAAACTTTTGAGGTTAACGGCGAAGTGCTTCTTCATGCATGTGTGTTTACTTGAATATCAACTGCAACTCTTTTTATGGTTTAGAGTACTTGTATTGAAAGCAAGTGGTTTCAAGCTTTTTATAATAAAATGCATGAGATATAGCATTGGAGGAGGGGGAGAGAAGAGGGCAGGATGGTACATATACATATGTATATATATATATATATATATATACATAGAGGATAAATAACTATGGTCATCTTGCATAAATCAGATAGAGCTGGGTTTTAACTTCTCATTCCACCTATGGAGTGCCATTACTATCCAGACTAACAAAAACACCTGTTACAATGTAAATGATCGCTGCAGTATTTGGTATACATGACTTTTCACTAACACAGTCAACCTGCTATGGAGTTATTAGTGCCTTATGAATTAAGGATATATCGTCTGTTTGGAGCCAGAAGGGCATTTACTAATATACAAATGTACTTTAATACAGAGTTAACGCCCTTATGGCTCTCAACAGACGATATAAGTAAAAGTACAAGTGCTGACAAATGTACAAGTGCTGAAAAATATACTATGACCAAAAACAGACGTGTGTCAGCCTATGTTAGGCATTCAAGGATTAAATTTTTTTTTTTAATTTTGTTTATAAATCTGCACAAGAACTATGTTCCCTGCCCTGAAGATTACCATACAGGAGTCATATATAATATAAAGGAGAATTATATTGAGCGATATTTCTTTTCTTGGAGGGGGACATTAAATAGCTAAACCATGAGGATGGGAGATGGTAAAAGAGGATGAATGAGAGGATGGAAGGGGGCAGGAGGATGAAACATAAAGAGCAATACGGAAGGGACTTCAAGCAACCATATGAGAGAGGGGGGGGGGGGGAAGGGAACGGATGGAGAGAAATTGAGCTTGAAGGTGGAGAGTGTAAAAACCAAATACCGGTAAACACAAGTTCAGAGAGGAAGGCAGACAGAGGAATAAAGAATTTAGGACATAGTGGACAAAGAGACAGGAGGAAAGACAGAAAAGAGAGAGAGCGAGAGAGCAAAGACAGAGGAAAAAAGAGATACAGCATGACAGGAGAGAGGAAGAGGGAAAAACAAGAAGAAAAAGGAAAGAGAGAAAGAGGGAGAGGGCAAGAGTGAGAGAAAGAGAGATAGAGAGCGATGAGGCTGATAGAGAATGATGTGCGTTGAAGAAGGTATGATCACCATATTCAAATGATCAAGACTTGAATCCAAGATGTATCTTACTTGAGTCTTTCTTCCTCTAAGAATGCCACCAGGGCATCCCTCTGTTCTACAACCTCCAGCATCTCATCAAGAAGGAGTTTCTCCTGATCTCTGTCGCTAGTTGACTTCTTTCCTTCTGGATCAATTAACACAAGACAACACAGGAGATTGAGCATTACTAAGTCCTCTCTCTCTGTCATATGGGGTGTTGCAAGAAAGTTGCAATCAATTGCAAATTGTAAAGCAAATTAGAACAACCATTCTGAATGGTTCAGGGTCTGCCCATTCAAGAAGATGCGTTTGCAACAATGATTTTGATTGGTCAGTACCGATCAGTTGCAACTTGCAATCAATCGCAACTTTATTGCAACACCCCAATAGTGTCATTGTATCAACTTTTCTTCAATAAATCTAAATTTTGTTTACTTTTATTCTCCCCCCCCCCTTGCTATCTCTTGATACACCATGGAAGGGAATATGAGAACTCTCTAACTGTAGCCTACCAGTTTTTTTCTCATTGCGTGCCTGGTGGAGATATACGACCAGTGAATCCACACTTCTAGATATTTTTCATCCTTCTTGACAACATCTAAATGTACACAACACACTTCTGTATTCACATTTTCTAAACTGCAACATCAGCCTATAACTTCTATAAATTAAAGGAGAATTACCCTAAAAAATAAAGACGATAGTGTTCACAGGTGTTATTTATTCCTACTTGTTAGACTATATGGCTTCGCGTCAAAATATACGAGATCGATACGAATCAAGATTTTCTGAGCAAAATTTACCATCTGCTAGCAATATGTATCGTCTGCTAGCAGCACATGGGGGCTGCCATTTTGTTTATGTGTACAAGAAGATTTTCTTAATCCAAATGCTCAATCGCCTTTTTCAAAATTAAACTCATTTGAGATTAAAAATATAGAATAGATATGTCAATTTATTTTTAAACTGAAGATTTCCTTATATATTTCTGTTGAAAATCGATATTCGCTTAATAGAAATCTATTTTCTCGATACTGGACGTATGGGACGGAGCAAATTTGTATAATCAGCACTGATTTTCTTATTTACTATATAAATCTATATACCTACCTATTATGCCTGTAGTCTTGACTACGGGACCCCTTCGAGAATTTAACACACATGCGTCACAATATTGTGCGCACCCCCCGTAATCCTATTGTCCTCGCCACTCACGCGCGCCAACACGCTACGGCCATCTTCCTCTTTTGCGAGCAATCCCAAGTAGAAACATGTTGCTTGCAAGGAGCGGGGAAGGAGGGAGGGTCATAGGTAGGTATATAGATTTATATAGTAAATAAGAAAATCAGTGCTGATTTTACAAATTTACTGCAATAAATCATATATACCTACCTATTATGCCAGACCAACGCCAACTCAAAGACCGGGAGGCATGTTTCGAGCGGAAGGAAATAGGATTACACCAAAGACTACAAAGAAGACACAGCGGCCTTCAAGGTGGCTGACGCAAACAAAGCTTCACCTGCGGGAATATCCCTAAGGTAGCAAGAAATGAAGGAATTGGGCGAACGCCAATAAGCAGCCTTCAAAATATCAACAAGCGCCACACCTTGAAACAGAGCGCAAGAAGTGCTGACACTACGAGTATCACGAGCACGAAGCTTACTGTCGGATAAAAAGAGCCTCTGTGCCAGCGGCCCTAATAGCTTCAACGATCCATCTAGAAATGGAATCAAGAGAGGCAGGAGAAAAAGGCTCTCTAGTGATCAGGAACAACTGATCATCCTTACGATAAGACTTAGTCTTATCAATATACCATTTGAGAGCCCTAACAGGACACCAAACTTTGTCCTCACGCACCGAAGAAAAGTCAGAAAGCGGACAAAGAAAAATCTCAACAGGACCGGAGGTAGCTGTCTGATTCTTGGCAACGAAAGAAGCCCTAGGAATCAACCTAACACCTTTTCTCTCCCAGCGAACATGACCAGGAGTAAGACAGAGAGCATGAAGAGTACTGCGCCTCTGCCCAGAGGCAATAGCTACCAAAAAGAGCGTCTTAACCGTAAGATGATGAAGCGAAGCTTCACCTAACGGTTCAAAAGGAGGTTTCGCCAAGACCCCCAGGACCTTAGGCAGACTCCAAGACGGCACTAACTTAGAAAACGAAGGTCGTTTCAGAAAGAACGAACGAATCAAACCACTTAGAAGCGGGGAATTGGAAATCCCCGAACCATCCGAAAAACCCGAATGAATGGCCCCGATCGCCGAACGGTAGCCTCGGATAATAGAAATAGACCTCCCTTTGTCAAATAACGAGATTAAGAAATCCGCAAATGAACCAATAGGAGCCTTAGAAGGGGTTTGATTTCTCTCTTTGCACCAAAGGAAAAAGACCGAGCGACGGGAATTGTAAATTTCCCTAGTAGAAAACCTACGACTGGACATTAAAAAGTCCGCGGCTCTATCAGAGAGACCCGACTGTCTTGCAGATTCCCTGACAGGGGCCAAGCAGTCAAATGAAGAGACTCCGGATTGTGGTGAAGAATCCCCGATAGGGGCTGTAACACCAGATCCGCTCTTAACAGGAGAACTAACGGTTGAGCCCTTAGAAGGCTCATAAGTTCCGGAAACCAATTCCTCCTGGGCCAAAAGGGAGCTATTACAAGCACCCTCGCCCGATCTACCCTGATTTTCCGCAAGACACGCGGAATCAGTTGAAAGGGAGGAAAGGCGAATCCCTGAAGGTTCTCCCAGCTGAGGGAGAAAGCATCGAGAGCCCATGCTCCCTGAACGCGAACACGGGAGCAATACTTCGGCAGCTGGTGATTTAGCACCGACGCAAATAGATCCACTTCCAGTGGACCTAGGCAACTGCGAATGCGGCAAAATACTTCCGGATGGAGCATCCATTCCGAAGGAAGATACCTGCCCCGGGACAGAAAATCCGCAAAGAGGTTTTCCCGACCGAGGATGAAAGAGGCCACGGGTGTGATTGCCATGCGACGACACCACCTCCACAGCTGAGCTGCTAGGGCATTCAGGGCAACCGAACGAGTGCCTCCCTGCCGATTGATATATGCCGCCACAGTAACATTGTCCGTGAGAATCAGAACCGAACGACTGAGAAGTCTACTTCTGAAATGGAGCAAGGTCAACAGAACTGCCATAAACTCCAGGACATTGATATGAGGAAGAGTCCCAAGATGAGACCAATCCCCCGCAACCGTGCTGCCGTTGCAGTGTCCTCCCCACCCCAACCGAGAGGCGTCCGTCGAAACCGATATCGACGGAAGAGGGGCAGAGAAGGACCTGCCTCGCGCGAGAAACACCTCGCTCGTCCAACAAGCGAGAAGAGACTTGATCTTAACTGGTACTGGAATCCAGACCAAAAAAGAGCCTTTTCCCGGCTTGAAGAACCTGAGGAGATGTCTCTGAAAAGGGTCTCATGAGGAGCCGGCAGTCCTCTAAAACATCGACTAGACTGGCTAGATAACCTAGAAACTGAAGCCACTGTCTGGCCGAGACTCTTCTGGCCAGCAAGAGCTTGCGAGCCGCAGAGACAATGGTGAGAATCCTGTCTCGACTGGGCCGAGCTAACTGATTCCTTATGTCTAACACCGCCCCCAGAAAAACTGGGCTGCGAGTGGGGACTAACTCTGACTTTTCCCAATTTATTAGGAAACCTAAGTCTTGAGTAAGAGAGACTAGCAACGAGTCTCGTCCAACAAACGATCGCGCGACTCCGCAAGGAGAAGCCAATCGTCCAGGTAACAGAACAACCGCAGGCCACGACGCCTCAGAAAGGCCGCTAGCACCGCTACAACTTGAGTAAAAACCCGAGGGGCCGGGCGCAGCCCGAAGGGAAGAGCCCGAAACCGGTAAGTCTCCGAGAGAAAGGAGAACCCCAGAAGATCGCGAGATGCGCGATGAATGGGAATGTGAAAGTACGCGTCCTTGAGATCTATCGAGACCGCGTAGTCTTCCCTTTTGATCAACGGAAGAATGGAGGCAAGAGTCTCCATACAAAAATGAACCGGAGGAATAAATTTGTTTATCCTCTTTAGGTTCAGTATCAAACGAAGTTTTCCCGAGCGCCTGGGAATAACAAAAGTCGGAGAAAGGGAAAAAGGACAGCCTGTGAGGTGTCCGAGTTCCTATAGCACCTCCGGGGAGCGGGGCGGACAGATCTATGAAGAAACCGTCTCGTCCGCCCGCTGCCTGAACCCAAGCAAAGACGAACCCTACGCACGGGTTGACTAAAGAGTCAGGGAAAGTTTAGAACAAAGCAATCGCTTCTACCCCACAAAGGGAGAGCAACTAAGGCTCTGCCTGCCCCAGCGATTCGGAGACCGAAGCTAGAGAGACCGCTTCCAAAACTGGATCCTCCTGAAAAGATCGTGACAAAAAATCACGAACAAAGGCCGAAACGGTCGGATTCACGCATGAACCGCCATAAGCCTCCTCACCCGACGGAGCCCCGAGGCTGCGAGACTAGGAGGCTCATGTGATCTCATCACGGACAAAGAAGAATAAACCATAAAAGGCTAATTAGTCTCGATGTCCGACCCAAAAAAGGGACAAGAGCAGGGGATGTGAATCCTGGTACAAGGAACCAACCCTGAGTCTGGGCAAAGCCCATCTCACACTGAACATCTCAGCTTGAGAGACCGAAGGGTTAGCTAAACCCGATGGGCAAGAGGCAGACAAAGCCTTGCCTCTTTTAGCCCCTTCCCTAGGCTTCTGATTGGCCCAAAAAGAGCCTAAGTCGAAACCCGCTTTTCAGAGCGTTTATCCGGTTTCGTTCGGATCCCCGAAGCCCTTCGGGAACACGAACCGAACCCTCCACTGAGGGACGCTCACCTCCCTTTATGGGAGAAGTGCGCTGAGGGTATTGAACCCAAAGACGCACACCAATTACCCATATCGGCCGAGCAAAGAGATGCAACAGCCATGGGCCGGACGCCAAGGCGCCCAGACTCAGCAGAAATCCCGCTGCTTAAACCAACGCGAAGTCGAACCCTACGCGCGGGTTGACTGAACTTCAGGGCGATATTTGGACAACAAAACAATCCACTCCACAGAGATTGAGCGATTGAGACTCCGCCTGCCCAAGCGATTCGGGAACCGAAGCTTGAGAGGACGTATCCAAATCTGGTTCCACCCGAGTGGAATGAGACAAAGGAACGTTAACAAAGGCCTCAGCAGGCGGGTCCCCGCATGACTCACCAACAGTCTCCTCGCCCGGCGGAGCCCCAAGGGCCGCGGGAGTAGGAGGCACATGCGAATCAGTCTCAGACAAAGAGGAATCAATCACAAAAGGTTGATTAGTCTCAAAGTCAGACCCCTGAATAGGGACAGAAGTCAGGGTTGAAGTAGCCGGTACAAAGGACCAACCCTGATTCTGAGCAAAAGCCCGCATCATGCTGAACATGTCAGCTTGAGAGGAGCTAGCTGGGTTAGCCAGGCCAGACGGGCAAGAGGCCGGCAAAGCCTTGCCACTTTTTGCCTTCTTCTTGGCCTTTTTCTTGGCTGGCTCGACAAGAGTCGTAGCCGAAACCCTTTTGTTAGAACGCTTAATCGGATTCATTCGGATCTCCGAAGCCACTTCGGAAACACGAACCGATCCCTCCGCGGAGGGACGTTCACTTCCCATAAAGGGATTGGAGCGCTCATGGCGTGAGCCTTGAGAATCATCCAAAACACCCATATTAGCTAGGCAAGAAGATGCCGTAGCCATGGGTTGAGAGCTAAAAGCTCCCAGTGCGTGGACAGACCGAGATAACTCAGTATGTGCCCGATGACTACTAAAGGCGTGCGAGCCCACTATTGGACCGCTCGAAAGCGACAATAGGGGAGCACTAGTAGTCACGCACTCAGGTGAAAACACCTGTTGCTCCGAAGAGCGTCCATAATTGTTAGCTCGAGCATTCCCATCAGCTGGCAACTGAGACAGCCCAGAAAGTACTCGTTCCCCCATATGGCGTTTGCCGGGGGCTAGGGTTTGAGGAACCCAGACCAACATGGACTAAGCCCGTGGGTTGCCCTGCAGTAGTGGGGCGCGTCTCCCTTAACGGATCAGAGCGAGTGAACGCTACCGTACGGGAAACAACAGCCCCCCCCTCTGGTCTCAGCGACCGGGGGATTGGATTCTCTCCAGATATCCAAACCACTAGAATCTGACGCCACCCACCCCGAAACCACAGGCTTCGGAGTTGACAATCCCGATTCAGTTAACGCCACCCGTCCCGAAGCCGCAAGCTCCGAAACTGGCAAACTCTGCAAGGGAACACCACTAGGCAACTTACCTTCAGCCCTCCTCCCTCCCCCACGTACCGCTGTACTCGGGGGAGTTCTGGAAGGCCGAGTCGTCTTGCTAGACAACTCTTCGGAAGAAGCAGGTCTCCATGACCCAGCAGCTTCTTCTTCCGAATTCATACCACTGCAATAAAACAGACAATAAAGTATACTTTTCAAATTAAGAAATACTTCAACTGAATGCAGTAAATAAGACTAAAGTTTATTTGGGAGATACGCACTAAAGAAATTTTCACAGCCAAAAAACCGTAAGAACAAACACCGAACCCGAAGGCTCGGTGACAAACGGAAACACCCGCAACACAGAAATATCTACGTGGGGCTGACCGTGAAAGAGAAAAATAAATGCCAAGAAAGGGAATCAAAAAATCCCTTGCAATCGGCAAGAGTGACTAATAAAACACAAAGTACTATAATCTAAACGAATATAGGTACCTAAAAGTGCTTTAACTATGTGAAAAAGCGCACCAAAAAGATACTATACGACCTGATTTCAGGAGCGCTGTGACAATACGTCCTAACTCGTCGGGGGCGAGCAAGAAAGAGGAAGATGGCCGTAGCGTGTTGGCGCGCGTGAGTGGCGAGGACAATAGGATTACGGGGGGTGCGCACAATATTGTGACGCATGTGTGTTAAATTCTCGAAGGGGTCCCGTAGTCAAGACTACAGGCATAATAGGTAGGTATATATGATTTATTGCAGTAAATTAATTCAAATTTTATGGATACTTCTTCCCTGAGCATCTATAGCGGCAAACTATGCATTCACCTGCTTTCGGATAATGGACTTGAAAAGTCAGAATGCATGCTGCATATATTATGTTCTGCTCTGTTTGGCAAACCCAAGAAAATAGATTTTTGTTAAGCAAAACCAGACAATTTAAAAGTATCATTATAAAGATTTAATTTTTATAATACATGTAAACACCCACTTTATATTTTTCGTCACATATGGGATTTTAGGTAATGAAGAAAATCAATTTAGGATTTGGATTCAAAATATCTTCCTGACTGGAACATTTCTCAATGGTTCATGTACAACTCCAAATCAGCAAGAAAATGGCAGCCCCCATGTAAATGAGTAGGAGACGATACCGGGTGTTGGAATATCTTTATTTATACCCTTTTCTGATATCTTATTAGAAAATGATTTAGGCCAATAAGTAGGAATATATTACACCTTCCAATATAAGTAAATTTGTAATCAGGGCTTAATTCTCCTTTAAGACATACATGTACCTATTCAAAAGTGTATACAACTACGCCATATTTCCCCTACTCAATCAGAGGCCCACATATTCAATCTGTTTTAGTCCCGTCAGTGCCTTTGATTAGGCATCTAGATAATACAAAACTGATAAGTGCGACAACAATTTACGTTTGCGATCTTCAATAAAGTAGATTTCCGATACCGGCATCTAGGGAAATCCCCTGGAATGTAGGGGAATCCCCTAGATATTTGACTCACCTCCCACAGCCATGATCAGCCTTAGCTCTTGCTCCAGCTGACTATGACGATCCTCTAACTCTAGCTCCCTCGCTTGAACCATCAACTCCGTCTCAAAGCGCACCAGGGCGTTCTTCTCATTGACCAGACTGAACCATTCCTGCATGAGGGTGGTTTCATCCACGCCTTCAGGAGCTGAGGGACGGCGGGGTGGGGTTAATTTGGGGAGGGTGGGTTGTGTTAATGTGAAGTGATTAAACATTAGATTTTTTCATCAGGCATGTTATCAGTAGGTAACATGCTTCATCTACAATCTCATGATGCTTTCATACAATTATTACTCTTTCATTTCAAATAATATCCAACATATGTAAATAATCTTGTTGAGGCTCCACGAAACAATAAGACCTTTACCATCTTCCATACTGAAGCATCATTAAGTTGTCACAATCTATACAACACAGATCATATGTACGATATTTAAAATCACTGTCTCTTTAGTTTCTTAAACCTTTCTTGTGACTACATGTGACCCATGAAAAAAAAAAGAAGATATTATTAATTTTAAATATACACACAACTAGCCAGTAATTAATTCCTCCTGTACCAAAAAAGTCTTAACATCAAATTATAATGTATTACATAGTCCATATCATTCTGAAGATGCTCAAAGGCTTTAAATGATAGAGCATTCTTAGTCACATGAGGGTGTTAATATTCTTGATGTATCAGCCTTCATTTCAAATAAGATCTCCTTCTCTCAGTAAAAATGAGATGTAAATCAAGTCTGGTGTCACTTTGAAAACACAAAAAAAAATCATTTTTATTTTCCTTTTGTCTGTTTGTCCATCAAATAAGAGACATGTCCAGGGTTCGACTCACCGGACAAGCCCCCAGTAAATGTCACATCTGGGGGGCGTTTCATCAAGTGTCTTGTCTGTGATTTTTACCACCAAATTTGCTCTCAGCCAATCAGATGCAAGATTTCAGTAGCTTATAACAGTTATTGCACTTGTCACTGATGACAAGTTTTATGAAACAGGACCCTCGTCTGCGGATCTTTAGACTACCCCTGCTTACTTCTCTCTTAGAAAAGGAGCAAGATGCACGGCTGAAGCATAGTTTGAGCATTCCAGACCTGATCAAGCTTAATTCAACTCAGAGCAGGGAAATCAATCTGCCTGGAAGTCAAGACTATGAATGTATTAATGTTACAAGAATGCTACTCTGTCATCCCACGTTAAAGTGATCCATGCACAAGAACTTACTTTCTTCACCCCGAAGTGCCCTCTCAGCGGCGACCCCGCGGTTCTCCAGCTCCCGCTGTTTGACCTCCACTTCCTGTAGCTGACGTTGGATCTCTTGGGCCAAGCGATGGCGCTTGAGCTGTTGCTGGTGATGCTGACGACGAGCTTCCTTCTGGACGCGTTTCGTCAGCCTGGCGCTAAGCTCCTCCTCCTCCATCTTCCTCTTCTCCTGATTGGTGGAATGAGAGAGAGAAATCTTACATTTTTATTTTTCAACGATTGACAAAAATGATTATTAAAGAAAATGGTGTGGAAATTAAGGTCAATTCCAGCATAATCATTTAATGAACTTGACACTCAGAAATTATTTGCAAGGCCCACAGAAAGGGTGTTTTTGCCGCCAAAAGTAACTTTTTAAAGAAAAAAAAAAATTCTCCCTTTGACAGTTTGTTGTGCTCTCTATTTTATACTAAATGTCACAATAGTCCACATATTTCTGGAATTATTAGTAATTTAATGATTTTTGGCTAGTGAAGTTAAGTGAACATTTTCTGTGGAACTGCCCTTCATCGAAATGCATGAACACGCTATAACAGTTGCATGCTCAATCCTTTCTTTCAGTGAACCGTTGCTAGGATAAAGTTTTGCTTTTGCTGCTATGTCAGGCTGAACTTATGGCAAACATATACAAGACAGTATTTTCTGCTCACAACTGCAATACACTGGCAAACAGATTATATATGATATTCATCAGATTGAGTAGAAGAAAAAAACAAAACTCCATGCACATGTTGAAACTGATGATAGAATTAGCTTCCTTCTGCAGCTAAATCTTGCACTTCATGCAAATGGTACATGCACAAGAGATGAATGAAGTATGATACATGCACTGAATATGATCTTGAAAAGAATAGGATAAGAGCAGTGTAGGGAAGGTTTGGAAGTAAGAATACCAGGTTTAGGAAAACACTGCTTCCTTTTCAGATAAATTATCCAAATACATGTATGCATTAAAATGGACTCCCATTCGTATCACATCAACTTGCTTATATACAATGGTAGAAGGGCAGTATTATGTAGTTACTAGAGTAAGCTTTACTAATATTTCCCAGTTTCCCAACACAATTGCGACAAAATATCTTATAAGAAAAGGCTTTACCTCTGCATTAGTTTAGTTTTATTCACACACATACTAATAAGCAAAAACAATTTGTAATACTTCTACTAGGAAAACAGCAATTTTGAAAGATTTGGACGGTCTAATGCATACTATGTTTGAAAGATCAAAGTATTTAGGATGCCTGCATTTATTCCCAAACATTTTGTAACTGTTCGAAGGTTTTCGAAAATTCTCATGCATACATATAGATATGCAGTACAGTATGTCTCTTGTACATGACTTTACATCTCAACTCTTCTCAAATCACTTTAACTACAGAAATTAAAGCTAACAAATTTACAACCCCCTCCCCCCAAAAAAAATAAAGCAGAAAAAGAAAAGGGGGGAAGAAAACATCATTTCTACATGACAAACCCCAATCATTGTTTCTCTCATTACAAAAAGCAGGAATTAAAACAAAAAAATTACCATTAGAAGTTAGGTACTACTGTAATGGCATTAAAATTTTTTTTCATTTTCAAGCCCTGAGTTAGAAGCAATATTTGAATAAATATTAATCAAAATAGGGTGAGAGGGAGCACAAAACGAAGGCACTGGGTTTCTGTATTTTTTTCTTTCTTTCATTCTTTTCACCAGTAAGATGCAAAAACAATTACTACTGTAGATCTTAAAAGGATAAGCACAAAGAGTGGTGGGAGGGGGAGATTTCATTTAGAATAGCAACATGCAAATGCTGAAGATTATTACCATGCAATTAGTAATTTGAAACATTATTTGGTATTGGACACAGGTATATACATTTTAAATTGAGCAGTACAGATTTTAAAATCAAATTTCTTTGTCTTTTGCTCTATATAATAATGGGGAGAAGACATGTAAGAAGGTTAGGTTAAATAGTTGGTTTGTTAACTATTTTTTTCCCCAGGATAGGTGTGACCATCTTAATACCTTTAGCCAGGTTAACTACAGACAGAAGCTCTTGGAACCATAAGATGGGATAGGGTTTAAAAGGAACTTATAAAATAGATTATCATTGCATTAATTTCGGAAGGGGGGGGGGGGGGTTGAGCAAGCAAAGTAGTCAAAAATGCATTCTATTTTCAGCACATTAAGAACAGAAATACAAACAGCCATTTGAGGGAGAAATTGGAGACAAGATTTGCACAAGGTCATAATAGAACTGCTTTGGTGAAGTAGCCTAGTCCTGATAAACTAAAATGCTATTAGATTCCAATCCTTTTGAAGGGGAAATCGGCGTAGGTTTGAACTACATGTATATGCAACTAGGGGCATGTCACAACTTTTCATGATGAAGGGGGCAAATTCATTCTAAGATACGGGTAAGGGCAGCATGCATGCACAGACAGGGGGAGACTGGTACCTGTTCTTGTCTGGCTGCCTTTTTACTCAAAGCCTGATAAGGAAGATAAGATATAACATGGAGATACTCTGAGATTAGATAACATTCTACAAAAACACTCCACAGAACATTGGAAAGGGGCAGAAAATGACACACGCATAGAGGTAGGAGGGGAGAGTAAGGAAGGGAAGGCAAGGTAAGGCAAGAGAGAGAGAGAGAGAGATCCAGGGAGGGGGAGGGGTAAGGAAGGGAGGGGGAGGAGTAAGGAAGGGAAAGGAAGGCAGGAGAGCGAGAGATAGAGTCAGAGAGAGAGAGAGAGAGAGATCAGGGGAGGAAGGGAGGGAGATAGGAGAGCGGGGAGAGGGTGGGGAAGAGGAGGGAGAGAGAGAAAGAGAGAGAAAGAAAGAGAGAGGTGAGAAATAGACAGACACTGTCAGAGAAGAGCGGAAAAGGTCGAGGAAGTGTGTGAGAGAAAGAGAGAGAGCGAGACAGAGATAGAGAGGGAGATAGAGAAAGAGAGAAAAGTGGGCAGGGAGGGATAACAAGTGGGACATGTCTGTAAACAAATGGAGAAAGAATAGAGGTTGAAAAAGGAGGAGAGAAACCAGCAGAGGGAGACAGAAAGACACATAAAGAACATATCAGATAGGGAATAAGGCAAAGACAAAGAGTTAAAAGTCAATAAAAAGGAATGAAAACAGGTAAGGAAAGGAGAAAGAACAACTAAAAGAAACTAATCAGAGGTTGTTTAGAGCACCGCAACAAGGACAAGAAGGCATTATTAAAACCAAAGTCCACATCACTACATAAAAAAATACACATATCACTACAATTGTAATTGTGGAATAGGTGAGAAAAAGGTTGAGGAGAGACAGGTAGAGATAGAGATAGAGAGAGATGAGATAGAGAGAGAGAGAGAGAGAGAGAGGAGTAGTCATAAAGCTGTAAGACGATCATTTTTCCTATGGTATGCAGTTAGGCTGTTCACATTTGTCTAAACTCAGAACACTTAATATTCGCAAGATTTTCACAATCAACAATTCACACAACAGTACCCCCAACAAAAAAGCAGTTTATAAACCAAATAATTATATGTATATCAGCATAATATGCTGATATCTTACTTAAAAGTATATCATACTTTTAGTAATTAATTAAAAAGATAAAAACATTAATGAAATCTGCTCAATCAGTCCCAAAAACACTGGAATAAAAAAAAAAATGAAGAAGAATCACTCTAATTCTTTCTAGAATCTAGAAATAATATTTCTTTTTAATTACTCTTATCACCAAAGAGGCTTAAATGACTAATTTTACCTTTCCAAGAAAAACTACTACTAGATCTACTGCTACTACTGTTACGACGACTACTACTACTACTACTACTACTACTACTACTACTACTACTCCTACTACTACTACTACTACTACTACTACTATTGCTGCTACTGCTGCTACATGAACTACTACTTCTACTACTGCTAATATTTGTAGATCTATAAATGTTTATATTTTAACTTCCACTCGTACAATTGCAACTAGGACTATTTACATATTATGTATGCTCAAACAACACTTCTATTCTTATTTTATCAATATCAAAAAATATCAACCACTCTTTTTTTTAAAGTCTGCAACATACGACCAAATAATGCACATACCAAGAAATTGTATTTCTGCTAATTTCAAATAAATAAAAACAAAACACTTTTGAAAATGGACTTACTCAAACAAAAACAAAATCAAACAAAAAATTCACAGCAATCTTCTTTTTCTTTCATTTTTCTTCTCCCGATAAACCAAAAGGCGATATCCCCAAACCACATAGCACAAACAATACAACTGGAAAAAACAAATAAAAAGAAAACAAAACAGCAATCCCCAAATTATTGGCAAAAAACATAAAATACACTACCTCCTGGGTAGATGTGAAGATAATTGGTCCAAACAAGTCGCAGAAATCATCCAAAGAGAGAAAATAATAGTTAAATTTGTTTAAAATCCATCAAAGATTCTAAGCTCATGCAAATACTGAAGTTAGCATAAAATCACACTGTTTCATAGGAATAAATATCAATGAGTAAACCTCATAAATGACAATAAAAAATGATAAATCTTACAGGCTATTTAAATAAAAGAAATTATGCCAAAATAATATCTTTTCGTTTTGAAATATTCTTGAGCTCTAAAACTGGACCATTTTCAAATAACTGATGATTCCATATGGTCCGAAGTATTCATACACAAAAGATGCAATTAATTTCATCACGATTTAAAAAAAAAGGGAAATAATGTCGCATCAGTGTAAAAAGGGGATAATCGCCATGTATTGTCAATGAGGGCTATCCCCTTTCACACTGATGAGATAATTATTGATATTCCGTCTGTTGAGAGCCAGAAGGGCGTTAACTAAAGTATATGAGTTAACGCCCTTCTGGCTCCAAACAGACGATTCCCTACTTCAACAGTGCCATGACAGAAGAATTCAAATGAAATAAAATTCAAAGTTCAAACCAAATGTTTCTTTATCTGAATTCTAAACTAGACATTCAACAAAAGTTAGGTTCTAAACAATACTACATTAAAACTTAGTAGTGATGTCCAACATGTTCGGGTTAAAATACTATAAGCAAATATCTGGGTAGGTCTAGCCTAGCTCTAAATTAATCATGACTGTCTAGGGACCAACTAGATCTGTAGAACATTTAACACTTGAACACGACAGCCACACATATTTACATTACATTCCCCAAACGTACAACTAACATAAGAAAATAAAACATTTGAAGATCACAGAACCTTCTAAAAACAGATCTGCATGTGGTGGGACAAATGATGGTATCCTAGAGTGAACCCAACATAGAAAAAAAACCAACCCAAAATAAGATGGCAACAAAAAGACAATACTGTACTCCGAACTTAATACTCAATGAACAAAAATAAATAAATAAATAAATACAAATACATCAATCTACTACCAAGAAGCCATATTTTCAAGCGACCCCACATAAAATTAGTTCTTGATGGTTGTAGTTTGTCTATCTTCAGGCAAGCTTCTACATCAAAAGATCTCCTTAGATTCAGAATGGTTAATCTCTCTCTGGCTTTTATGATACAGGGGACCTATATTCAAAGGCCTATCCAAAGGACTATAGTAAAATGTTAACTTAGTTAAAATATGCAAACTTCAGGTTCCAAAACGACATCCTAACTAGTGAGTGAATTTGCTTTTTTAAGACTTGAAGCTAATAACTATCTTAATCATGAAATGACAAATAAAATGGAAAATGAAAAGATTTCTCTTATAGAAAAAAACAGCATTCTTATTTACAATAATCTCTAAATCTTGGGGATGGAGTTCAGCGGTATGAGCAAGACGGATATGCTTGCTTTCCTAGATTATAAAAAAGATGTGAATAATATATCCCATAATACACATACAAACATATAAGGGGGAACACACATATATTGGAATCACCCTGAAAGGATTGCATACATGAGGAATCTTAAGAAACATTGAAGAGTATAGGAATACAAAGAGAGGAAAAAAACGTATAAAAATAGTAGGGAAAAGATCAAGATATAAAGATGGCAAGTTGATGGACATGGACAAAAAGAATTTAAAGAATCCAAAAAGTTTAAGACAGAGCCAGAAATAGAAATTATAGCATAAAAAAGGTGAGTTCATCTGGTGGGAGTGTTTGGATTTTTTCTGACACCAAAATGGGAGGGAGCGAGTGAGTATGTGTAGAGTGGGGGAGAAAAATAGAGAGAGTGGGGGAGAAAAATAGAGAGAGTGGGGGAGAAAAATAGAGAGAGTGGGGGAGAAAAATAGAGAGAGTGGGGGATGAAGAGAAAGATAAAGGGATAGAGTGGGGGAAGTGGGGGAAGTGGGGGAAGTGGGGGAAGAAAGAGAGAGAGAGAGAGAGAGAGAGAGGTAGAGACAGTCAGAGAAGAGAGGAATAGATTGAGGAAGTGTGTGATAGCATCGTGATAGAAAGAGAGAGAGGGGGGGGGGGGGCGGGAGGAGGCATGAAGAAAAAATTAGGAAGATTTGAACAAGCAGGTATCAAAGACAAACATAATATAAAGAAACTAAAGAAGGAATGAGAGGAGGTCTGAAAGTCTGGGTAAATGAACAACTGAAATGGGAGGGGGTAACACACACTTCAGGATTTCAACTAAAATTGAATGTCTCAAGATGTTTAACTCAAATTTTCCTTAGAATATGAAATCATTTTTAAAAACAATATCTAGAATACAGCTGGACTTTATTATCTGATAGATACTGCAGCATGCATTCTGATAAAAATGACACCCAAAACAGAAACAAAAACAAAATGGCTGACATACAAGGATTCTATAGATATGGCAAAAACATTCTAAACATAAAAACAGATTAAAGTGCAGATGAAATATACATGTAGGTAAAATCTAGTTTCACAAATATTTTAATTTACCTTCCTCAGCTTTTTCAAAGATTTTAATCGCTGTTTCATGGCATATAGACAGAGCAAGAAAAATGGGTTGAACAATCGATAAACAATATAAGATAAACTCACACCAGGGCCCCGTCTTTAATATACAGTTGCAATTGATTCGAATCAATGGCAACTTGATATCACACACACTCTGTAACAGACAGGAGTCTGTAAATTACAATTGATTGGGGGTTTTGTTGCGATCAATCCACATCAATCAGGACGCTTTAGAAGACAGGACCCGGATGAATTTAAGAAACTACGCATTGAGGCAATTTATACTGGACAGACAGTTACATTAGCTTAACAAATCTACAAACAGAACATTGCAGATTTTTGATAACCTTATTATTCCTATATATTATCACTATGTTGGCATTATTCACCTATAAAGAAAAAGGTTAACAATGTACACTGTGAAATATTGCATTACAAAATTTAGCATTACATGGTTACATCTATATTTTCTAATTAACGTTTTGCGGCGGATGCTACAAAAGCTTTAGTATTAGGCGATTATATAGGCTTTTAACACTTGATTTTTATAACCCTGTACTATCCTTAACCCAGGACTATTTCGACTTCTGTTCTAACTTGAGCGCTCAGCCCCATCTTTTTATGTCTAGCCCCACCTTTGGTGTGGCTAGCCCTGCTTCTTAACAGGGCTAAAGTAATCCCGTACTATGCTGGAGTTGGCAAAATGTACAATGCAATATGAACAGAAAGTAGTTTAAGCCTAGTCCCGTACTATCAGTGAGGCTAAATCATTGTTTAGCCCCACCGACAGTACGGGACTAAGCAATATTTTGCAAGTGTAAACAGCCTTATTGTGTATCTAAATTCTCTAACATTATGTAAAGCGGTAATATCAGTAACAGAAAACCTGTAACAGAAATACAGACAAACCAGACATCAACATCACACAAGAACATATAGAATACTGTTCCCTACAAGAAAGAAAGAGAAGAGGTATCAAAAAGAGAAATCAGTGGAGATTGGGAGCAAATGTTGTAATCAACAACAAGGTTTTAAAGGAGGGAGATATATGATTTATAAAATACTATCGTTCCAAAAAGTATTATAAAATATTAGACAAAATGTTCCAGGAGAAGTCCCTTGTACAGAAAGTTGAAAGATTTGTTTCAGGGAAACCTCTTGTAGGGAAAGTCTGAACTTTGTGTCAGGGGAAATCCCTTAGGAGGTAAGTGTCCTAATCTCACCTTGAATCTCTTGCCCCACATTCTCTTGGGGGATTTCCCCTTGGAGCGAGGGGAGTCATTAATCTGCTCAGGAGGTTCAGGGTCTGTGCTCGCCTCATCCGGTTTGTTCTCCTCCTCATCGGTGGTGGAGTCGATGCCAAAGTCACCGGTAAGGCCGGGATCTACACTGAGCTTCTTGACTGGTGGTGGTGGTGGTAGTGGTGATGGTGGTGGTGGCAGTAGTGGTGATGGTGGTGGTGGCAGTAGTCATGATGGTTGTTGAGATGATGGCAATATGTTAGTGGTGGTTAGTGGTGGTGGTTAGTGGTGGTGGTAGGTGATGGCGATGGAGGAGGTGATGGTGATAATTATGGTGGGTGGGTGGGTGGGATGGTGGGTGGGTGGGTGGGTGGTGGTGGTGGTGGTGGTGATGGTGGTTGTGGTGTTTGTGGTGATGGTAGTCATGTTGGTGATAGTGATGGTGGTGATTATGGGTCAGGGTGATACAAGTGGTGACGGTGGTGATGGTGATGGTGGCGGTTGTGGCAGTTGTGGCAGAATGAAATGGTTTGGAAGGTCACCAGGTTTGGAAGGTCACCAGGTGTGATGGTAGAGTGCATGATCATAAGATGGAAAGTAAGATGGATGGTGAGATAGTGTTGAAGATAAAGAGACGACGGAATCAACAGAGAATGATTGACGGACAGAGAGGAGCAACGTGGATTGGAAAGAAATAAGAATGAACGACAATAAAGATGAAATGAAAGTGGAAGCAGAAGTAAAGTAATGATTGGTTTATGAAAAAGATAGGAAAGATGTTGTAAGGAGAGTAGATTAATGTATCAAGAAATGGCATACACACAAGGATGATGATGCAAAGAAAAATTATAGGAAAATGTGTGAAGTATGTCATTATGACGACGAAGAAAAAGTGAAAGGGTGAATAATGGGGAAAATATGTTCAATGATACAATTAGATGTTAAGAATATTAAGAAGAAATGTGCAAATTGAGAATGACGTAAAAGAAGGGGGTTATGACACATGTTTTAATGGCATACAATAAGCAGGATATTTGAATACAAGATAGAAAAATGGTGGAATGCACTCCAGATTGATAGAATGATGAATCGGTTATAACAGATGAGAAACGAAAGGAAAGGGTCAATCAATTTTCAGATAAAAAAGGTCCATTTGAAAGGAGAAAAAAAATGAAATGTATGTGATAAAGAAAATGAGGAGAAAAACATTTGTAGAAGGGAAAGGGAGAAAAGAAAATGAACATAAAATTAATATTTCTGAATCAAGAAAATACCTTTAGTTACTATTACATTCTACATATATTCTCATTCATATAAAGATTTTCCTAATATACAGAGGGCATTTTCTTCAGCTAATCACAATTGAAAATACTCCATGATAGCTTCATTGAGGAATGCATGCACAGGCAACATATGCAATGAGACATTCCATTGTTTCCTTTCATCAAAATTACCACATTCCATCAAAGTCCATCTCTTCCAACTGTTTTGGGAAGAAAGAAATGCTGATAACTAATAGACAGAGAATGAAAATAAGAACAAAAGATGAATAAAATAATAAAAATCAATTTTGAAGTTGTAGGGAAAATATGATCATTCAGCTTTGAAATGTGACAAATTACCTTTCCTGATTTAAAAAAACCTGCAAAAGATAAATTCTACAAGTTAAATACATCATATAAGTTTACAGTACTTCACGTAACATTTCTAACAATAATATCAATTTACTCAATTCTATTAAGAATAATTCTGCTACCACAAGAACACAGGCTAGATAAAAGTTTGCTTTTTTCAGGTATAGTGTATCTTTGGGAACTTTGAAAGTATCTCCTAGAAAAAGACAACTTGTACATTATGTTTGCCTGTTTGCCTTTTGGTGTGAATCTAGTGCATCAAGAGATGTAACCTAATAGTGTTCTGATGATAAACCAGTGAGATATGACTGAACAAGATAAAAGGCCTGACTTAATAATTTTTTTGTTTTTACAAATTTCATAAAAGTAAAAACTATCCTGAGGATAATAATGAGATTTAAAGCTTTGAAGAATGTTCAACTTACTGAGCCTTGGAAGTTGTTCTGTAGCAGCAGCTTCTGGGGTTCCTACACCTAGATCAGCTGCAGCATGTGGTACTTTCCTCTTAGACCTGGCCCCCTCCTCTCCAAACTGGCCTAGTGGCAAGTCCAGGCTGCTAGGGGAGAGCGGTCTTTCTTCTCTATCACTGTCACCTTCTGTTGAAGATAACGCCAACTTTCCAGCACTCACACGCTTTTTAAGCTTGAGGGACTTACTCTTCCGTTGCTTTGGTATGGCACCATCCAGTGGTCTGCTACTATCTACTTTGGTACTTGATGATCGTTGCAGGGCTTTACTGTCTTTGCTGGGCTCCTCCGTCTGTTGTGGTCCGGCGCTTGTCCTTCGTCCATGTTTGGTCGTCTTTGTTGCATCTCTACGACGTGGCAGGTCCATGCGCATACGGCTCAGTCGCGATTTTTTCTCCTTGGAGCTCGACTCTGAGCGAGGGATTCCTCCATCAAATGAACAAGGTGGGACATCACTCGTTGCAGACAGCTCCTCATCAGGTATGTTGAGGTCGGAAGACAATGGCACTTTGGGATTGGACGGGGTGCCTCCCTTCTTTCTAGAGGAACCCTTCTTTCGCTTGCTGCTTGCACGCTCTGAATCGGAAGGAGTACAAGATCGACATATATCAGGAGTGAGTCCTGAATGCATACCCTGATACCCCGCCCTATGCATCTCCTGCCTAGCCTCCTTTTCATCTTCCACCTCATACTGTTTCCTCCTCTCCCCCTTCTCTCTCACAACAACATCACTCTCACTCTTCCGCTTGTCTTTGGACCGCTTCAGGATGCGTTTCTTGGGACTCCCTTTCTTTCCGCGCTGCTTCTCCAGCTTGGCTTTAGTGGTTGGAGTATACACCTTGGCCTGCTTATTGGAAAACGTGTCTCTGGAGATACTGTCCGACTGAATTGCACTTGGAGGGGAAACATAATCTTCATCTGGTGACTCAATCCTGATTGTGATTTCATCCATATTTGCACTTGCTGTGGCATTGTTTGTATTCATATTAGCACCATCATCTTCTATTGCAGCTTCCTTACTTTTGCGACTACTATCAATGTCATCTAGCGAAGGCATCTCACTAAAGGATTCAGAAAATGAGGAGGACAGTAACGACCTAACACCACTAGCTCTGGGATACATACATTTATATTTGGGTTTAAGCTTAGGTGTTTCTTTAGTTTCACTCAGTTTTTCTGGTAATGATGGACTCGCTGTCATTTTAGGCTTGATATCTTCACTTGATCCGCCATCTATATCACCCTCAAATCCTACACTAAACCGTTGATTCTTTCTATTTGGTAAACTATTGTAAGAAGTCCTATATGCATCGCTAGATGCCACAAATTCAAGTTCAACTTCAGGAGAAGCAATGGCTTCAGATTTATCACATACATTGGATTCTTCATCCTCCTTGGAGACATCTACATCAGATTTTTCAGTGTCAGTGTTTGCTGCGAAAGCAGTTTCAGGTAAAAGGTCCAGATTGATATCATCCAGCTGCGTAGGAAGAGGACTGGGTTGAGAGTTGTCTTCTGGTGTCCCTGAGTCATAACCTTTTGTCCTTGCTTCCTGAAGCAGTCCTGCTGCTTCCGTTGTGCCCATGTCTCCAACTGATTCGCTTTCCTCACCATCCTGCCTGTCACTTTCAGAGTCTCTGCTTGTGATCCCTTGTGTGGAATGCTTGGAGTGAATGTCTTCATCAGTACTGAGTTGCGATGTGGATACTGTTCCATAAGTCTTTGGTTCTGAGGGTCCAGAAGCTGCACTAGTTTCCTGGAGCTGATCACTCGCATAGGATAGTACTGCACTATGATCTGAAGGTCCTACACTATGATCATCAGTTTCTGTGTCATAAGGTACTGGACTAGGCTCATACAGAGCTGAGCTATCATCATTAGTTCCTGCATCACCAAAGTCGATGTCAACAACTTTGGGTTTGAGTGGTGAGAGATCAGGTTTGACATCCAGGAGTGCAGGATGGCTGCCTGAAGATGTTGAGCGCTTGCTCACCTCAGGACTGCTAATGAGTTCATCAATATCAATCTCTTCAGCTTCAGAACTGGAGCATTCCACATTGACCACCTCACCCTGTATGACCCCATGCATCTGGGTGACAACGACTTTATCCGTTACAGGGATATCATCAACCAGAAGACTCTCACTTTGTTCAGTATCCTGGGCACTGTTCTGTGGGTCAAAACTACGGCTTGCTGATTCTTCCATGTAGTCAGTTGTACTGATCAAATCACCATCTACCAAATCATCTTCCTCTAATTCTTCCTCTGACTCTTCTCCTTCTATCTCTTCCTCTTCTGTCTGTTCTTCAGCTGTTTCACCATAATCATCATCTTCCTGTTCAGCAAGATTGGCTTTCAAATCCCTGTCATTGGTTTCGAGGCTTTGCACTGCACCACTCAATTCCTCAGTTCTAGAAATGCTCTCTGAGAAATCATCCTCTTCTGCTAGATGACCTACCATCACAATTCTTTCTACTTCATCTGATATATCTTCTGTCTCATCGCCCTCTTCTTCCTCTTCTTCTTCTTCTTCCTCCACCCCATCCTCTTCTTCTACCTCTTCTAATTCCTCTACTTCTTCTTCTCCTGAGTACACTTGTTCCCTACTATCTTCTTCCTGATCATCATCTATAGATTCCAAGATGGCTTTGCTGAGCACATCTGAGTCAAGCTTGACTATCTCTAGACTCTGATCATTATCCTCATTATCAACCGTTGCTTCTCCCTCCATCTCTGCTTTGTGCCTTCTACCAAATTCGGTATCATCTTCATATGATGCAAACTTTGTAGCAAATTTATCCCGCCATTTCTTCCTCCTGTCTCCCCATTCTTCCCCTCCATCGGTTGGAGATCTTAGAGCGTTCATGACAGCCTCTTCAGTGACTTCCTTTCCTGCAACATCGTCTTCTCCCACTTTATCTCCATCATCTTGCCTATCTTCATCTGGTTCCAGTCGTCTTCTCTCCTCTTCCTCCAACCGTCTTCTTTCCTCCTCCTCCTTCGCTTTCCTCTCCTCTTCTTCTTTCCGCATCCTCTCTTCTTCCTCTATTCTTCTCCTCTCCTCCTCCTCTGCTTTCCGCTTTCTCTCCGCTTCTTCCTTCTCCCTTTGGATGACTTCCGGTGGTTTCCATGGCGTCATCTGAGGAGCCTTGGTGTCATTCAGCCATTGGAGTTTCAGGCTTGTGAGTGTATGGACATGACTATATGATGGTTCTTTAGTCTCTTCATCTTCCTCCTCCTCCTCTTCATCATCATCATCCTCATCTTCATATTCTTCGCTGTCATCTGTGTAGTACTCGCCTGAGCTTTCTTCTTCTTCTTCTTCTTCATACTCCATCTCTGAATTCTCTTCTTCCTCCTCTTCTTCATCTTCAACTTCTTCTTCTTCCTCCTCATATTCCTCCTCCTCTTCGTAGTCCTCTTCGTACTCCTCTTCGTACTCCCCTTCCTCTTCATCCTCTCCTTCCTCTTCTTCCACGTCTTCCATTCCTTTAAGAGACAGAGTGAAATGTACACTCACTCACTTGTTTTCAAACATTTGAAATACAAGCATCAATAAAACAAACAAACTTACTCCTACATGGCCGATGAATAGTAGCTGGTACAAAGAAGCCCCAATGGTAATTGCCCCGGACTGCCCGGAGTGTGTGTATATATATATATATCACTAGAAGCACTTTCAACCCTTAACCAAAGCTACCTCCCCACAAAACTCCATCCAAACACAACAATAAACCACCAACAACACACAACATAGACTTGGTAATCCAGGCACTACAGCTCTACAATTTTTTCTAAGTAGCAATACACGCATGCAGGAAACATCAACACAACCTCTATGATAACACAGACATTCTGAAAAGAAGGCTGGCAAGTGGAGGCTAAGTTAAGACTGTGAGTACATAAAATGATAAATATGAAAGTTGTGAGATGGGTAAAAAAGACTAGTGAAAGGTTACACCTACAAAGCTGCAAAAGAACAAAAACAGGTGTATCAATTAAGAACAGTGCACTCCTTATCAATAGACAATCATTAAGATTTCTTATACCGTCAGTCACACCGCCAAACCGACTCCAAACTGACACTCTTGGCCATCGAGGGTAATTAAACGTTATGTTCGGTCTGGGGTCGGTCTTGTTGGTGTAACTGGGGTATAACCAACAAACATTTTGGGGTACAAAATTTACAGTACATATACAGAATTGGAAAATGGCATTGAAGAGAGACATACTGAAGCTTTTTGTCTTGCACTCATCAGAGTATACTGCAAGAATGAATAGAAAGTCGATATCGGACAATATAACCAGAAACTAAAGGAACAAAACATGCAAAATATAACAGGTTTCGATTGGCTGCCTGAAAATAATGGGGAATTACGCTTATTGCCCGCCGGTATTAATAATGGGAGCTAAAATCATTCCTGCGGTATACTCTGATGAGTGCAAGATGAAAAGCTTCAGTATGTCTCTCTTCTACGCCATTTTCCGAATACATATATAGTAAAAACTTTTAAATCTCTTTACATTTCAATTCTCATAAAGACAACATTAAATTGGCAATGCAATACAGAGTCAGTAGGAAGCTGTCAAAGCTGGTATTTAAATGCTTTTACAGATTTTCTCACTTTTAAATATTTTCTTTAAGGTCCAATAATATACCACCTATCATAATCTTAACAGAAGAATTATTCAAAAGGCATCATCTATCGTTTTAATTAACAATGTTGTTTTCTGAATGATATGAATGGCTAGCTTCCTAAAATGACGTTTTAACTCTTTACTAGCTATGGACAACCAATGGAACAAACAGGGGACCAACTTTTGGCACACGTTCAGTGTACATGTACCAACTACTCCAAATAATGTGGCAGTCCAGGGTTTCGACCCATGGCGAATAAAGAGTTAATAAAACTTGGGTCATGAAATCACAAAGAAAAAAAAATGCACCAGAGATAGAGTTTTAAAATATTCCAGGGGTCTTTATTATGTGCATAGGGGTTTGCATTGATAGGTATATGAATGTGAGATGTCATAATTCCCCATTGATTGAGTAAATATCATACTTATGTTGTGCTACATGTATATTTTTATAAGTCTCACGGATGTATAATAAATGAGAGAGAGAGAGAGGGTGTGCATATAAATATTTCATAATAGTTGGAAGAGGGAGTTGACAAAACACTTTTTTTCAGATCCATCCATTTCTAAATGGTCGGCAATCTTTCAGACAAGAACGGTGTTTTTTAAACTTTTATATTTAAATGCAGGTTTGTGAAAAGTAGAATTTCTTCCGAGAAAAAAAAAGATGAAATCATAGTTTCTTTCACAATAGATCTTAACCTTTTAAGAAGTTTTCATTAAGGAATTAAGTTTCCTTTCCTTACATGTCTTATAGTTAGTTTGAATCTGTCATTTTTGTAGGAATTTTTGAAATGTACCAAATAAAGATATTTTCATTCAAAGAACTGTAACAATATCTGAAATATAGTAACTCAAGTATATTTAATTGAAAGAAATAGTCCATTATAAAGAAAAACTATTTTAAAAAATTGATAGCAATGGATATTTTTTACATATTAATTTACATGCAATTTGAATGATCTCAGTTCATGAATGTATGAATAATAAACAAAAAATAAAATCTCACTTTCCTTAAATCAAAATTTATATGTTTTCTTTATCCATGCTTCTGGGGTTTTACATTGCAAATTTTACATGTAGTGTTTCTGAATTTAATATGAAATGCAGATGAATGTAAAATTTAAAAACATGAAATGGCTGATGATATGTAATATACTACAATAGATTAAAACCGTTGTTTTCGCCCAAATAAATCAAAATCAAATAAATAACCTCAAGAGTTTAAGGATAGACAAGGAGTATTGAATCTTTGTTAGGATTCCTCTGAAACCAAAGTAAACCACCATTAGAGATCCAGATTTCATAAAGGGGAATTTCCCTACCATAGGGGAATCCCCCAGGCATGGGGGAATTCCCTGTTCTACCAATAAAAAGAATGAGTGAAAGGATCGAGGGATTGGAAGATTGAGCTGGAAATCCTACATGTAGCTGATTTGGGGGAAATGGGGTGGGTATTGGGGAGGGGAGGGGAGGGGAGAGGGTGGGGATAGGGGGAGGGGGAGGGAGGCACAGAAGGGCATCTGATTGCAGGTAAAACACATATATATTTGATGAAAGGAGCATCATTTTTCAGAGTGCCAAAGGAAATTAGAAAGAAAGATGAAATCTATGCAGAATATAGGGTTGTAAAATGGGGGATTTTTTTTTCCCGGAAAAAACCCAAAGACAACCATGAAATTTCTGCTGACTAACAATTTTGTACTGTACAGTCTAAATACTTTTAAAAATCTTATTTACAAAAAAATAGATAATTTGGATAATCACAAAGGATTTAACCAAGCTGAAAAGCTATTTTCAGCCAAACATTTTGTCATAGAGCCAAAGGAACTCTGTACATTCTCAATGTCACAAACATATTGAAATGTCAAGAGACAAATTTCACTGCCTATGTTGGAAATATACTTAGAACTCAAAGTATTAAAAGAATGTTTGCCTGAGATGAATTGGGTTAAAATATAAAGAACCAAAGGGTCTGAAATATTTGGAGGGAGAAAGGGGAGGGGGGGGGGATTTAAAAAAGATGAAAATCAGGAGGAAAAGGGGGGGGAGCTAACTAGGTTTAATAAAGGGAATTAATCAGATTCAAGAAAGACAATGTATGCAAAGAAATGTGGGAGGGGAGGGGGAAAATATTACAGATTTGATTGAGAAATGGAGTCTACATTATTATTTTTAATGTGGTAAGGAACACAAAGGGGAAAGGGACTGCTGCAGATGAAGAAGGGTGCTCAGAGCAAGAGAGCTTTGAATGCCAAAGGTCAAGGGTCAAAGACATATACTCTTAGCTCAGTTAGGACAAGGACATTATCACTACCACGTGACCTAACAAACCAGGATAATATTTAGTGCTGCTGACTCTGCATTGCATGATGGGTAGGCGGAGGGCACACAATGAAAGTTTAATTTACAATGAAAAATAAGGTATGAAATAAAAGATACAATGTAGGCTTCAACTAAAATTAATTCCACAAATCATAAGAAAAAAAATATATAAAAGTCTAGATAGGAGGCACTGTCACAAAATAGATACACTTGCTTTAGGGCTCGTTCACACACGCAGCAGTAAACTGTCGCCAAAAAAAACAAGTGGCGTTTTTTTAGCCTTTTGTGTATAAGACGATTGACATTTTGTGTTTTAGCTCAATAACTTTTGAATCAGAGCTCCAAACCATATACCAGATGCTTGAGTAGAAAGAGCAAAAGTTTCTGCACAAACTATGTCCATTTTTGTTGCATGACCATACTAGGTTTGATTTCAGGAATTTTAGAAAGGAGACTAAGCTTTAAAATCATTAAATTGGCAACACATTGAGAGGTTCAAAATCATTATTCTTGTCAAAATTAGCAATTTGTTCAACTTTTCGACAAAATTTGTAATGTTTTTTTTTTTCAAAGGCATTACACGTTACTACAACCATGTAGCGCAGAAGAAAAATATTATTGTTGTCAATTTGAAGAAGAACCCTAGCAGTTTCTTTTTTTTTGTGGCGGATTAACACGGCATATGTGAACAAGCCTTTAGAACGGAAAATAAGGTTTATACATGGATAACTGAAAAATAAAACAAGACTAAGACTAAGAAAACAAAATGGATTGAAAATCAAAACAGAGGAAGCATCAAATTTAGCATAGGTTAAAAGGTTTGCATTGTATATAATAGTTTGTTAAATATTACAAGGTTTGCTTTGCATATAATAATAGTCTGTTACATAGTACAGCCAGAATATAGTATTAGTAATCATAATGGATAGGAATGGAATAACACTATGAACACGATGACAAAGAAAGTGGACAAAATATACAGCTCCTCATTGTACCCTCCACAATTGTTCTGGTAGACAAAAGAACATCCCTTCATTGCTATTATGTAAAATAAGTAGAACAGGTGAATATGCATGTGGCACCTGTTCTACATATTTTTACATAATAGCAATGAAGGGATGTTCTTTTGTCTACCAAAGCAAGTGTGGAAGGTACAATGAGGAGCTGTATATTTTGTCCGCTTCTTTGTTCGCCATGTTCATAGTGTAAGTCTTTAAGAAACAATATCAATGATTAATTGAACCTTTGAAGCCATAGAAAGTGTATATCCCTCTCAATAACATACAACCTGTTCATTTCCCATGAGTTCGGAAATTAATATTTATGGAATGGTGACTAAAAGGCTTCGCAAATTTCAGATTATTTCTCATTCAAATAGTCAAGATGATTAGTTGCCATTAAAACAATGGCAGCGATGTTATTTCTACATGTATTTGTTGTGTGAAACAGTTTCTAAATCACGGAACCCAAAGTTAATCTATTCTTTATCCATCCCCTATGTGGTTATGAATAATGAATATTATAATCTGGCTTCAAAAATAAATAGGAAACAAACAGAATTTGATAAAAATTTAGTGGATCTGAAGGTTAGGGTTCACATTACCTGTATTTCTTTCACAAAATAATCTCACCTTGAAGAATATACAATTTGGTCATTAAAAGCATTTTTATCATTTGGATACAAATTTCATCCTTTCACTCAGTAAATTATACCATGTACTGTAGATCAAAGGACCAACTTCAAAACTTGTTAAAATAACAATAATAAATGAAAAATAGAACTCCAAATGGCTAAACTTTTAAAGTTAATTTCTGTGTCCTCGTCTTTGAATGCTTCACTCTTTTTATTTTGGAACTTCTGAGCTAATAATAAATATTCATTACCGGTATGTTCTTCAAACAAAGCTTTATTCTTCACTTATAGAAGAACTGGGTTATTAACTTAAAGGATAGATGACCTAAATAAACAATTTGGAAAGTGAAATAGTTTGAAAGAAAATACTGATATTTAATAGCTGAATATCACCTGGGGGGCATTTCATCAAGTGTCTTGTCAGTAATATTTACTGACAAATTTGTTCTCAGCCAATCAGATTCAAGGATTTCAGTAGCTTATTGCAACTTGCCATTGATGACAACTTTTGTGAAACAGGGCCCTGAATATATCTCACTCTAGAGTCCTTCACCAATAATAATTCACAAGAAATAGAACTTCAAAAGAAAAATGTATGCTCAAAATACACAGGGAATTACAGTAACCACAGTTGTATCTCCTGACTAAAGCAGCACTAAGGTCTTCTTTGGTGAGTATTGCCAAGTGCAGATAGAAATAAAAACTGTTCCATTCCTTTCAATTAAACTTTCAATGAAAATTATTGTGTTAAACTTTTTGCAGTTAGAAAAAGTGGAATGATACATTATTTCTATTCATAAAAAAATTATCCACTGAAATCCCTTTTTTAAAAAGCATATTATTTTTTTAAAATAACTGTAAGCTACATGTAGGGCTATATATGAGGTTGTGAAGTGTACTTGTTTTTACTAAATAGGCAAATAGAAGCTGAATAATTGGCAAATACATCCCTAAACTGAAATGGAACAAACTCATAATAAACAATATAAGATATTATTCAGAAGATACCATTTTGTGGTCGGGGGTAATTCCTTTCTATAGTACAAGGATGCAGATATATAAAAGGCATGCTACACACAAACTAAAGGCAAGCATATAAATACATAGACCCAAGCTCATGCAACATAGAAATAACATGCTAATATACATGTACAAGCAAAGCATGCAACAAATAAACGTTCTAAATATACCACAATAAATTCTATTCCTCCAAACTAACAATAATTTGTGTTTTCTTTCATGCTTATAGAGACAGTTTTGCTACAAAAATATATTTATGAATAGTATTTGTCTTTTTACTATAAAATTGGATGGTAATAATAATGTTCCATCTATCTAGTGCAATAGCACATCTGGGCCCCATTTTATGGAAGTAACAACTGCCCCATTTCTATCACAAATTTGCTCTCAGCCAATCAGATTCAACAATTTCCGTAGCTTATAACAATTACTGTAACTTGTTATTGATAACAAGTTTTATGAAACAGGACCCAGGGCTCTGTCTTATAAAAAGCTGTGATTGATCCATATAGATTCCGAGTACTCCGATCAATCAAAAACTTATTAAAGATAAAGTTGAGTTCTGGTCATGTGATTAGATTGTGAAAGAAACTGTCTCAAAGCAATTGGAAAAGGCTGACCATGTCAACGTATGTAGGCTATACTGTGTGGTTTTGGAAACCTCACAATGATAAGACACTGACCCAATTTTGCTGAAAAGCACATGCACTGCACACAGAAATGTGTATACGGCACTACAAACACTTGTGGCATGGATGTTCAGCCCGAAAATTTCAGCTACATGTATTTCTCGTCATATTTCGATTATGAGGGCATTTGAGGAGCAATCCTTTTCAGGGGACATTTCTAATATGATGTCCTTCCAAAGTGACATAACAGGAATGAGAAATTATTTTTCACCTTTTCCCAGAAATAAACTGTCTCTTTAAGAACTACTTTGTCTTTATTAGAGACTAGTGATTTATATCAAGTTGAGATCAATTTCAATCAATCGCAACCGTTTATAAGATGGGGCCCTGATAATACAGTTGATAAATGCCTTAACTTTTTCTTTTCTTTTTTTTTTTACTTCACCCAAGTTATATGCCAAGCATAACTTAAGATTTGGGAATTACTAATCAACAATAAGATATTTTACAGCTCTTTGCAGAATCAAAGAGAAAATAAAAATTAGAGAAGGCACAGCAGATAACAGGAGCAAGCTGACATATATCAGTAATATACAGTATGATGAATTCTGATCCCCATAACAGCATTAATATTGATATATGTGATATAATTATGTATTTATTAATTTGTATGCTGATTAGAGCAATCGGGTTTAGGGTTAAGACTTCCAGTCTCTGTTATCATCTATAGATAGGAAAGTTATAAGTTCTAGTTATAGGCTTAGTCCCATGTACCTGATAAAAAGTAACTATAACTACACCTACAATTTAAGGCAGGGAATTCTATTCATTTCCTTTCTTAAAACATAAAACTGGTTGAACTGTGTATCATAAACAACTTTGAGTAAACACAAGAGGAAGATTCGAAAAAAAGATAATCTTTTCCTGTTTTAAGAGAGAAATTTACTTCTTTGTTACTATTTTTTTTTCTAATTTTGTAACCGTATACAAGAGAAGTACCATCGTTACCAACAGATGCTATTTTTGACTCTTGATACTTCGACATGGCCCCAAAATGTTCCATAGTATTCGTTGGTGATCATGAAACATCATCATATTCAGGTAGATGGGACTGTGCATTAGTTTGTCAACATACGCTCATGAAATTGTTGGATGGTTCTGAATTAGTTCTTTGTTAAATAGCCCCTCAGCTTTTGGATGTGGGTATAGGTATTGGCACCACTAATTAAAAAGTTCAATAAATATGCTTTTGATGAAGGTGGATCAATGTTAGGTCCTAATGACCTAAGTAATGTGATTACATTGTATCGTTACATGAATATTCTTTAAAAGACTTTTTTAGACCACCAAGTATTTGAACTAGTAAAAGCCCGATAATTGTACTTATTTTTGCCTAAGTATGGAGTAATGGAGAAAATCGCTACACCCAACAGTTTGTCTTTAGAACAGCCTTTGTTTCTAGACAAGTGAATGACTGAACAACAAATCTATAACATAATAATTGCAAATTCTTTAGAGCCGTCTGAAACATTGGAATTATATTTAACCCTTTCAAGACAACTGACCACATTTTGTGATTTGGATCAATAACTTTTGATTCAGAGCACTAAAAAATATTCCAGTTGCATGCAAAGGGCATGAATTTCTGGACACACTCTGTCCATTTTCCTTGCTTGACCATACTGCATTTGATGCAAGGAATTTTAAAAAGGAGAATAAGCTTCAAAATCCTTAAATTGGCAACACATGAGAGGTAAAAAAAAGTCACTTATGATCAAAATTGGCAATATTTTCAACTTTTCAACAAAGTTTCCATGTACAGTATATTGTTTTCAAAGACATTACATGTAATTAGACCCATGTAGCACTAAATGCAAAATATTATTGTTGCCAATTTGAAGAACAAAATGTGATCAATCTAGGCCATGAATAATTCCTGTCATGAAAAGGATTAACTTAAGATCATGACTCCTCGCTGATGGAAGTTTTATTGAATACTTTCAGAGATTGAGAGATATAAATAACCAATATGATATGAGAGGAGTATGTAGAATTTTGGGAGGAATGTCTGTTTTTGAGGACTTACTTGTTGTTATTCCCTTCTTGGCTAGCCATGCTTTCTCTTCCTCATCAAACTCGCTATCAGATGATCTATAATTTAAACAAAAAAATAGCTTTCATTTTATCCTTCTCTAGTTAAAGCCTCTTTTCAAGTCTTCATATTCTTGACATTTTTATCCTTCCTTTCATTCTCTTTTATATACTATAATTGCTTTCTGTTTCTCTTCTCTCTTTTTATTTTTTGAAATTTATTCTCCTTCCTTGTTCCTCTCCTTATAAAGTTTCCTTCAGTTTCTCTCTTTCACATTTGGTAATTGCCTTCATTCATCTCTCTCTCTCCTCCTCCTCTTCCTCTGTCTTTTCTTATTCTTCCTCTCCTACTCCTCCTTCCTGCTCCTATTACTTCTTCTTAAATCTCTATTCTACAGCCTATCTGAGGGACTATACTCATCAAGATGTACCCAGGTCATATCTTGCCTTTTTTCTTTTATCCTTCTTTTTGTTCTTTTTTTTTTGTTCTTCTTCTGTAACACTCCAGCACATCATCCTCCCTCGACTTCCATGTATAAATCTTTATTCTACAGCCTATCTGAGGGACTACTTACTCATCAAGATCATCTGTGTTTTTAACTGATCTACCCAGGTCATATCTTGCCCTTTCTTCTTTTATCCTTCTTTTCATTCTCCTCTTTTTTGTTCTTCTTCTGTCACACTCCAGCACATCATCCTCCCTCGACTTCCATGTATAAATCTTTATTCTACAGCCTATCTGAGGGACTACTTACTCATCAAGATCATCTGTGTTTTTAACTGATCTACCCAGGTCATATCTTGCCCTTTCTTCTATTATCCTTCTTTTCATTCTCCTCTTTTTTGTTCTTCTTCTGTCACACTCCAGCACATCATCCTCCCTCGACTTCCATGTATAAATCTTTATTCTACAGCCTATCTGAGGGACTACTTACTCATCAAGATCATCTGTGTTTTTAACTGATCTACACAGGTCATATCTTGCCTTTTCTTCTTTTATCCTTCTTTTCATTCTCCTCTTTTTTGTTCTTCTTCTGTCACACTCCAGCACATCATCCTCCCTCGACTTCCATGTATAAATCTTTATTCTACAGCCTATCTGAGGGACTACTTACTCATCAAGATCATCTGTGTTTTTAACTGATCTACCCAGGTCATATCTTGCCTTTTCTTCTTTTATCCTTCTTTTCATTCTCCTCTTTTTTGTTCTTCTTCTGTCACACTCCAGCACATCATCCTCCCTCGACTTCCATGCACTATATTCTACATCCTATCCGAGGGACTACTTACTCATCAAGATCATCTGTGTTAACTGATCTACCCAGGTCATATCTTGCCTTTTCTTCTTTTATCCCTCTTTTCGTCCTCCTCTTTTTTCTTCTTCTTCTGTCACACTCCAGCACCTCATCCTCCCTCGACTTCCATGTATAAATCTTTATTCTACAGCCTATCTGAGGGACTACTTACTCATCAAGATCATCTGTGTTTTTAACTGATCTACCCAGGTCATATCTTGCCTTTTCTTCTTTTATCCCTCTTTTCGTCCTCCTCTTTTTTCTTCTTCTTCTGTCACACTCCAGCACCTCATCCTCCCTCTACTTCCATACAATATATTCTACATCCTATCTGAGGGACTACTTACTCATCAAGATCATCATCTGTGTTAACCGATGTGCCCAGATTATATTTAGCCTGTTCTTCTTCCGTCAAGGCACCTTTAGATTCAGCCATCTTCTCGTACATCTTCTGCATTTCTGTGAAATTACATTCAGATGGAAAAAAACTTGTCACTACAAAATCATAGAATAGAGTTGAACAGAGTCATACTAAAGCCCTTTGTCTTGCACTCATCAGAGTAAACTGCAAGAATAAATAGAAAGTGGAAATAGAACGATGTGACTTTATTGTATAAATAATACAATTTTATATATCATTTCAGCGATTATACCATTATAACATAAACCGGTTGGCAATAAGCTTAATTTAACGTTATCTTTAGACAGCCAATCAGATCTTGTTACATTTTGCACCTTTTGTTCCTTTAGTTTCCGTTATATTGTTTGATTTCGGCTTATTATATGTAGACTGATGAAAGGATAAATGTCAATTGATAATTTAAGTGAGTTCATATTGTCTACTTTTACATTGAGGGGCTGTTTGAAATATTTTCAAGTCAACATGAGATATTATTTTGAAAGCAGTATGTCAAAAACTATATTCCACACACGTATTGAGCATCTCATTTGATTATACAGCAGAAGGCATTCAAGGTGGACTTTACAGGCTCAGGGGGGTGTTTCATAAAGCTGTTTCTAAAGTTACGAATGACTTTACGAACGACTGGAACATGTTCTTGGGTGCTATACTAATCAGATTCTCAATCATTTAGCACAAGAACTGATCACCAGTCGTCATTAAAGTCGTGCGTAACTTACGAACAGCTTTATGAAACACCCCCCAGGACTGGACTAGCCTTAATAAGCCAGTATATAATTACAATACGCGCATGTGCAGATAAAGGTCACATGTACCGACTTCCGAGTACAAATGACCTTTATATGCTGTCAATTTGTGCACACCTTGATGTGCGCGCCAGTATGATTTCACATGTTAACCCTTTCAAGACAATTGACCACATTAATAATATATAAGATTCATAAGGCGCCGAATCCACTTGATGATCAAATGCTCAAGGCGCATGTTTTTGTGGTGGATCAATAACTTTTGATTCAGATCTCTAAAAAATATACCAGATGCATCAGTAGAAAGATCAAAAATTTCTGCACACACTATGTCCATTTTGGTTGCATGACCATATTGCGTTTGATGCCAGAAATTTTAAAAACAAGAATAAGCTTTTAAAAAATCCTTAAATTGGCAACACATTGAGAGGTTCAAAATCATAGTTTTTTATCAAAATTGCCAATTTTTTTCAACTTTTCGACAAAATTTCAAACCATGTATATTGCTTTCAAAGACATTAAACCTTATTAGAACCATGTAGCACTAAAAGAAAAATATTATTGTTGCCAATTTGAAGAACAAAGTGTGATCAATTTAGCCGGAAATAATACCTGTCCTGAAAGGGTTAACCAAGTAGCGTGTCTACCAAAACAGATGCGCATGCGCATAAAAATTGGGTCCTATCAGGGTCATTTGCACCATGTGCTAATTACGAAGTTGATTGTCACAAAAGAAATGACTTCATAGGACTGCACAACATAATGCTTCAGCAACTATTGCTCTGCCGTAAATTTATTATCTGCAGACGTATCTTCCCCTTTGGACCTTAAACTATTCCTAACCCTAAACCATATAGCCAGACAAAATAAAGCCCTAAGCAAATGTTGGATCACTCCTTCCCAAGCCCTCCTTACGATCTCTCTCTGGAGTTGTCTTAGACCTCTTGCCAAAGAGCGGTGAGAGCAACGAGTGTTTCCTGAACCGCGTCTTGGGTGTCTTAGTCTTTGGTGAGATGGGTTCTGGACGCGAGATGTTCTCGTTCTCATCTTCAACAACCTCCTCGATGGAATCAAAGGAGAATATCGGCTTCTGCAAAGGAGAATTGAAAGATGAGATGGATATATCATTCTGAAGTCTTTGGTAAGATGGGTTCTGGTTGTGCTATCTTCAACAACATCCTTAATGGAATCAAAACCGAATACTTGCTAGTGTAAAAGTGAATTGAAATATCGTTCCCCAAGTATTAGGTAAGATGGATTCTGCGGGAGAGGTCAACAACATCCTTAATGGAATCAAAAGCGAATACTTGATGCTGTAAAAAAGAATTGAAATAAACAACTGATATATCGTTCCCCCTAATAAGAAGGGTTCTGCAGGAAAGATCAACAACATCCTTAATTAGATGTTCTCTGTAGGTTTCCATGGTGAGTGACAATTCACAATTCACAAAGAATATATCAACAGCCTTTTCACAGAGGCTCCTACATGGTGTTACCGAAAACCTTCAATTGTGAACATCCTTAATGGAATCAAAAGCGAATACTGCCTTCTGTAAAGGAGATTGAAATAAGCAACTGATATATCGTTCCCCAAGTCTTTGGTAAGATGGGTTCTGTGGGAAAGATCAACAACTTCAATGGAATCAAAAGCTACTGTAAAATTGAACGAAGAGATGGATATAGATGTATCACTCTTCAGTCACTGGTAAAACTGGTACTGGGAGTGAGATCTTTTACAGTCTCCTCTATGAAATTGAGTGAGAAAACTTGCTTCTGTAAGAAGAACTGAAATAGGAGATATATGGATCAATCTCAATATTTGGTAAGACAGGTATATGTGTGTGTGATCTTTTATGACCTCTTCCATGGAATTTCTCAAGTGTTTGACAAGACTTTGATAAGTTTTGCGCTTGAGACCTTAAAAATTTCCTTTCTCTGTTTACATTTGGCAAATCATGGAGACAAAAATGGTTGTGGTTAACTGAAAAATAAACAATTCTTAGAACTATTTTACTCATTGCACATTTTTTTTGGTGATATTATCTGTCCACGACACTCAAGTTTGAGTCAGTCATGAGCCTAAAATTGGCTAAATAATTAACAACTAAAGGCAGACAATAAAATTGCTCTACGAAAGATCTTATTTTCTTGAATTTGCTAGATTACCTCATTCAGGGACTCTTCAACTCTTACTATGCTATAAACTAGGGTTTTCAGAGTTGAAAGTGAAATTATGAATAATTATTTTCCCCTCGTGTATGAATGAACTAGACTGGACTAATCCCTGCTAATACACACAAAACCTATGGAAGCTTATTCAACTGTTAAAGCTACTGTGGAGTACCAGTGTATAAACTAGAGTTTTCAGAGTTGAAAGTGAAATTATGAATAATTATTTTCCCCTCGTGTATGAATGAACTAGACTGGACTAATCCCTGCTAATACACACAAAACCTATGGAAGCTTATTCAACTGTTAAAGCTACTGTGGAGTACAAGCTTATCTAAGCTTGTACATGAATAAGTGGGAAAAGAGTGAAGTTGACTGTTTTCACTGTACCTTTGATTTAACTGCTTCTCTTTCTTTATCATTAAGACTTCTCTTTCTGGCTGCTTGTTTGCTGGCTGCAAAGTGTTCCCTACAAAGGAAACGACCTGTCACATCAAAACAGAAGATGTGTTAATGATATTGGTGGTTCAACAACCCTACAAACTCTTTGGGTAGTTTCGATGAAAGCATACAAATGTTCATGCCATGTTTAAACTCTAATGGAAAGGTAACTGTTAAGTTTTCTCTACATAGGAAACGACCTGTCATATCAAAATAAAATACAGATTAATGATTATTAGTGGTTCAATGCAGCTCCAGACTCTGGGTAGTATTAACCCTTCCCAGACAATTGACCACATTTTTTGGTTTAGCTCAATAACTTTTGATTCAGAGCCCTAAAAAATATATCAGATACATGAGTAGAAAGGGCACAAATTTCTGCACACACTATGTCCATTTTGGTTGCACGACCATATTGAGTTTGATCCCAGGAATTTTAAAAAGGAGAATAAGCTTTAAAATCCTTATATTGGCTACACATTGAGAGGTTCAAAATCATTGTTTTTTATCAGAAATCACAATTTTATCAACTTTTCGACAAAATTAATAACCATGTATGTTGTTTTCAAAGACATTACATTTTATTAGAACCATGTAGCATTAAAAGAAAAATATCATTGCTGCCAATTTGAAGAACAAAATTTGAAAGGGCTTAACTGTAGCACTAGTGGCATACCTTTTCCACCATCTGGGTCCGGTAGATAAGCATAGTTTCCAATCCTGATAGTGACGTCACAGTCCTGACATTTGAAGCAGTCTCTATGGAAGAATATGCCCTCGGCGCTGAGTCTCTCCATGACGTACACACGCTTACTACAGAATACACACAGCTGACTAGCATGGACATTGCCAGTTTCGATTAGTGGTTTCGGTTTCTGAGGGTAGTGAAAATACATATGGTGTGTATTACATTCATTTCTTATTTATGTTTTGTTATTATGAATTGTTTTTTATATTCTTGTTTTGTTATGATGTTTGTCTCCTTGTTATGTTGTTCATTTCTGATTGTATTCATATATTTTCTATACTTTTTAAGAAATGTGAAATAAATGAATGAATAAACGAATGTTTTCAACGAACTTACGTCGTAAGAAGACACGGTCACACCTGGGCCCTGTTGCATAAAACTTACTATTAATGGTAACTCTGCTATCAATGGTAACTACCATGGTAACATCACTCAACAGCCAATCAAAATCAAGGTTTCCATGGGAGTTACCACTGATGGCAAAGTTACTGTTGCATAAAACTTTTCATTAATGGTAACTCTGCTATCAATGGTAACTACCATGGTAACATCACTCAACAGCCAATCAAAATCAAGGTTTCCATGGGAGTTACCACTGATGGCAAAGTTACTGTTGCATAAAACTTTTCATTAATGGCAACTCTGCTATCAATGGTAACTACCATGGTAACATCACTCAACAGCCAATCAAAATCAAGGTTTCCATGGGGGTTACCACTGATGGCAAAGTTACTGTTGCATAAAACTTTTCATTAATGGTAACTCTGCTATCAATGGTAACTACCATGGTAACATCACTCAACAGCCAATCAAAATCAAGGTTTCCATGGGAGTTACCACTGATGGCAAAGTTACTGTTGCATAAAACTTTTCATTAATGGTAACTCTGCTATCAATGGTAACTACCATGGTAACATCACTCAACAGCCAATCCAAATCAAGGTTTCCATGGGAGTTACCACTGATGGCAAAGTTACTGTTAATGGTAAGTTTCATGCAACAGGACCCAGAATTACGATATAAGAAACATTTAATGGCCCTTCTCTTGTACAGTACATATCACCTGTCAGGAGTTCTTGTATATCATATATTTATCAATGTCTCTATGCGCTTCCATACAGCTTTGTTATGACCCTGGCTCAGCCTGGTTGCCCTAATGAAGGCACTGGAGCTTCTAGCAATAAATTACCACCGGTACCCATTACTCATCTTGATTCCGAGAGTGAATGTAATAAAAGTACACTGTACTACCGCACATTATTAAAATGTCATCATAAGCTTTGAACAAAAGCTTAGGGCAGACTAATATCTACAAGGTAACCATTTGATAATAATAATAAAATGGTACAGGTTTCATATACATGTACAGCACTCATATTAAAGGGAATCTTGAGTTCTGGGATTTGTGAGCTTTCTCATTCTTTTTATGTGAGTTTGGAAGATTATCGTGTCCCCTGAAAAGGATTGCTCTTCAAATGCTCTTATATTCAAAATATGACTAGATATAGCTGAAATATTCGGGCCGAACATCTATTTAGATGATTCCAAAACAACATAGTTTAAAACAATTCTTATGTAGGCATGGTCAACCTTTCCCATTTCCATTGAGACAGTTTCTTTTACAATTCAATCTCCTGACCAGAACTCTACTTTATCTTTAAACCTGCATCAGGTCATCATGGCATAACAATCTCTACAAGATTGTATTAAAGTGAATTTCCACCATTTCAAAATCAATTTGGTTGTTACCTTATGAGCTTTCGCCTACTAGTTTCTGCAGGTCCGTCGGACCGTCCGACTGCCGATACTCCATCTACGGCAAGTCAGTGCCAGTCTGAAGAAGCCTGCAGAGATTAGTAGGCGAACGCTTCATAAGGTAACAACCGAATCGATTGTGAAATGATGAAAATTCACTTTAATAACGCTGCACCAATCTGATGAATCTCTTTACGGACATTACTAGATTGCGTGGAGGTGGTTTACGGTTCACCATGTGGTTAGTCCTGAAAAGGACTATTGAGTAAGAAGAAGAAAGTGGAGAAAAGTTGAGAGGAGAAGAAAAGGAAAGGCGAGATAGAAATTCAGAAGAGTGTAAAAGTAATCTTTCTTGAAAGTGTGAAGTCCTGAAAAGGACTGTAAACCAGATGAGAAGGCTGAGAGTGGAGAAGACTCGACGTTTCGGACAGGTTGACTGTCCGTGTAGATTGGTTGTCACAGTTTTATCATAAGAAGGAATGGCTTACCGGTCTTGCTTGTCCATCTGACGTATCCATGCCAAAGTTAGACCGGAGGTTTGCTTGGAGTTGTTCGGCCAGTCCGCTGACCTTGTTTTGACCCCTCACACCAACGTTGAGCTCGTTCTTCTCTGCTACATTCAGACCGCCGTTCGTGGCCTGTTTGGCTTTCTCGGCTTCCTGCTGGATAAGTTTGCGCTTCTCCTTGATGTCATCTGACTGTGAAAGATAACAAAATCTGATTACATCCATTCACTATGAACATGGCAAACAAAGAAGTGGACAAAATATACAGCTCCTCATTGTACATGTACATTCCACAATTGCTCTGGTAGACAAAAGAATATCCCTTGACTGCTATTATGTAAAAATATGTAGAACAGGTGTCACATGCTTATTCACCCGTTCTACTTATTTTACATAATAGCAATGAAGGGATGTTCTTTTGTCTACCAGAGTAATTTTGGAGGGTACAATGAGGAGCTGTATATTTTGTTTGCTCTCTTTGTCATCGTGTTCATAGTGATTATACCCTCATGCGTTGAATGAACACATTTTGAAGGCAATTTTAGTGTCATACAGACAATTTCAAGTTCTTTATTTTATTATAAACTTGAGCATATCAGTTCAGGAGTTGGCGTATAAGTACTCCATATCATTTTTATTACAAGACGAATCTACTTTTCAGTAAATGTGACATGCGAAGCTGGGGAGCGTTTCATCAAGCGTTTTGTCAGTGATTTTTACCGACAACTGTTATAAGCTACTGAAATCCTTGTATCTGATTGGCTGAGAGCAAATTTGTCAGTAAAAATCACTGACAAAGCGCTTGATGAAACGCTCCCCTGGTTTGATGAGTTTTACTTCTCTCAAATGTCATCAGAGTGTGTGGGATAACATACCCTAATATGTTGAATGAACAGATTTTTAAAAACAATTCACTTCAGGTATTTTGAATTTGTAACGCAATGGATAATATTGATTATATTTCACTATCCACTGTAGTTAGACACTTTTCAAATGTACACTATTAATCAAGATATATTTTTATCATTATTATTATTGTTATTCTTGTGCTACTTGCTTCTTCAAATGCTAACATTCCTACAGCTTTCTTACAGCTACATGTAACCCCTAACCATCACAACCAGTCAATTAAACTACGCTAGTCAATTGAACTAAATGGAGAGATTACACGATTTAACCCTTTAGCACTTGAACAGTGTGGAAATTGCAGTCATTTACTCCTCACACCACCCCTCAAGTTAACCATCTTTTGCAATAGTCTCCCTGCTGTATGCAAAATCTCTTAATGCGTCATTGCAATGCAGATTCTAAACAGTTTATATCTAAAGATAGCACACATACACTTTTATTGTGCCTGATCCCCTACATTCGTTGTTAAATGGGTCACAAGTCCACAGGCGTTCTCGGGCGGTTTGAGGAGTAACTAGACGGGTGGTTTGGGGCGGTTTGAGGAGTAACTGGATGGGCGGTTTCGGGCGGTTTGAGGAGTAACTAGACGGGTGGTTTCGGACGGTTTGAGGAGTAACTAGACGGGCGGTTTGGGGCGGTTTGAGGAGTAACTAGACGGGCGGTTTCGGGCGGTTTGAGGAGTAACTAGACGGGCGGTTTGGGGAGGTTTGAGGAGTAACTAGACGGGTGGTTTCGGACGGTTTGAGGAGTAACTAGACGGGCGGTTTGGGGCGGTTTGAGGAGTAACGAGATGGCCTTTTCGGGCAGTTTGAGGAGTAACTAGACGGGCGGTTTCGGACGGTTTGAGGAGTAACTAGACGGGTGGTTTTGGGCGGTTTGAGGAGTAACTAGACGGGCGGTTTTGGGCGGTTTGAGGAGTAACTAGACGGGTGGTTTTGGGCGGTTTGAGGAGTAACTTGACGGGCGGTTTTGGGCGGTTTGATTGCTAGAGGGTTAACAATGCACTTACTGCTGAATCTTTATGCTTGTGATGTTTTCGTTTGGATCCCAAGCCGCTACCACTGGCCTTGGCCTTCTCATTCTCTTTATCATGCTTCTCGTGGGATTTCCTTCGTACTTTGGAGGTGAGTCGTGATAGGAATGATGATTTTGGAATGGAAGGCTTGGTAGGGGCAGGAAGGGCTTCGGCAACGGGGATTGCTTTGGCGTTTTTCTCCTCTGTTCACAAATAAGGGAAAAAAAACACAAAGACATGGTCATACATTGAATGTTGTTAACAGAAATACTGCACAACATAAATGCCTTGAATCATCATCAAACAATAAAGTGGAAGTAGCATTGTAAGTGTAAAATAGCCATTTCAACATTGGGCAAGAATAAACATATGTTCATGAGGCTTTGGGCGTTATGCCCATTTCTTAATTTTGGGATACAAATGAAATCATCCCTACTGCAGAGACAGAACAGTTTAGGACAGAACACAACAGCTACCAAGGTCAAACTTCTCCAATGAGCATATGTAGTATCATTAACAAACTAAAGTCAAAATGGGTGCAGCTTCGACACAAAGTGCGATATATAGAAGAACAACACCCCATCCCCCAAATCAAAGATGCATTGTAGAATGACTTTCAGGACATATCAGAATAAATTAAGGGTCAAGTCAGTGGGGGAAAGGGGGCAGGGGGGGGGGGGGGGGGGGACCTTAACAACCATCAACTTTATTGTTTTAATTATATTACCATTGGGTGGCTTAATCATCTTATTTTAAACTGATATAAAGAAATCCAGCAGGTTGATTTCATCACTGATGCATTGTGGTGTTTTAGTCTAGTGGATAAGTCACCGGACTGTAGATCACAAGGTACAGGGTTCATATCCCAGCGTGGCAATAATGTTTTTTGGCAAGACATTAATCTACATTTGCCACTCTCGACCCAAGGGGGTGTTTCATAAAGCTGTTCGTAAGTTACGGACGACTTTATGCACGACTGGTGATCAGTTCTTGTGCTAAATGATTGAGAATCTGATTAGTATAGCACCCAAGAACATGTTCCAGTCGTTCGTAAAGTCATTTGTAACTTTACCAACAGCTTTATGAAACACCCCCCACCCCCCAGGTGTAGTAAATGGGTACCGGAAGGAATATATTCCTTGAAGCTTCAGCACCTTCATTAAGGGCAGCTACGCTGAGCCAGTAATAATCCAAGCACATACAATATGCAATATGCGCTATACAAGAACAGCCTATCATCATCATCATCATCATCATCAAATATGAGACAGATTAGTTGGTGAAGTGAGCTTACGTTTCACTGATTCCGGCAGTTCATCTTTGAAGAGATCATAGAACCTGAGAACATACGCCACGATGGTGAGTTTATCAGGACAGGCGATGGCAGCCATCTCCTTGCCCGTCATTACCGGCGGGATACCGAACTCACGCTCAGCGATGTCGAAGGCAAGCTGGTTGTTCTGCACAACGTTCTCTGGCCTGAGTGAGTGGTAGTCACTGTCGGTAAAGATACATGTAACAGGCTTGAATATTAGGAGTTGAGAATATTAAAATGGTATTGAGAGATAACATTTGTTACTGCTTTTACATGTGCATTCATTAATCAGTTTGTATCAGTTTTACAGAGAAGGTGGAGTTCTGGGGAGGGTGAAAAATAATATGTGAGCTTTCTCATTCTTTTTGTGTCAGTTAAGAAGAACATCATAGTTAAAATGTCCCTTGAAAATGATTGCTCTTCAAATGCCCTCATATCTGAAGTATGACGAGAAATAGCTGAATTGTTCGGGCTGAACATTCATGCCACATGTGCGTGCAGTCCCGTATACCCATTTCTGTGTGCAGATATTTCTTTTAAGTGTCATGACCCTAATATGAAAGTCTTGGTCAGTGTCATTACCCTTTATGTGACTGTAAACAGAATTCAGTTTTTGGTTTTTTCATGCAATGACAATGACAATGACAATGGCAATGGCAATGACAATGACAATGGCAATGGCAATGGCAATAAAAACAAACTGAAATGATCCCAAGGGGGTCATAATCATAAGAGGTATGAAGTCTACGTTAACCCTTTCAATGCCACCAGACTTTTGAGCAAATGTCAAAAATGAAGTTTCAAGTGTTTTTTTTCTCAAGAAAACTAGGCGAAGATATATTGCATAGGCATAAACGTTGGTCTGATGGCACAGGTTTCTGCATGAGGAAGAATTTTCAAGCCATTCTGAGCCTTAACAAAATGTTCAACACTCAAACTTTTTGGCGGGATTTGCCGCCCACGGCATGGTAGGGGTTAAGAACCACTGCGTTTTGAAGACTTACATTAGATGTGGTCTGTATCTATGTATGATGGCACAGAGAGCAAGACCATTCCTCCAGCTTGTTGTCATGTTCTCTACCATCACATTCAGGTATTTATCAGTCACTCGCTGACACCACATCAACACCTTGCTGCTCCGGACAACCGAGGCTGTGTAAACACAAAATAAGAAATTATCATTACGACGATGATGATGATTCATGTGGCAAATCATATACAGAGAAATCAAAGAAGAACACATAATACATACATGTACATTTACTGATTTCTACATCCGTCTATCCCCCTCCATTGATTAAAGTGAATCTAATTGAGAGAAGATTAATTTAACAACCTTAACACCCTGGTGACCTGTGTTCTGATGGGAAAAAAGAGGATCAACAAGAAATCAAATCTGGCTCTAATTACAAAAAGCATCAGCTGACAACCTTCCCTTGACAATGAATCTACCTAATCATAAAGCTGAATTCAACATCCAAATATCAAAAGTGCAACTGTTCCGTTGTTGGTACTTGTGCTGCTCATGAATACAGCTTGAAACTGAATCTTATTAAGCACTGTTCCTAAGCACCATTCATATATCTGAACTGTACTAGCTTTAATTAAGCTTACAACCAGTTTGACACTGAATTAAATTAAGCACTGTCCGAAACTCCAGAAGTGTATCTGTCCTGAACTAATGTTAATTCAACTCAAAACCAGCTTGACACTAAATGTTCTCAGCATCAGCCTAACACCAGACCCACCTGTTCTACCGAGTACCATGGATGGTTTCTTCTCTAGGATCTCAAATTGAGCTTTGAGATCCTCATCCAAGGTATCATAAAGGTGTGTGACTTCGTGTGGTGCTACAGCCTTGGGGTTTAAGTGAGGATATCTGCTGTTGGGGTTGATTCCATACGATTCATATATCTGCATAACAGAGAAAAGATATACAGGGTAAATTATAATCTAAGGTGTCATGAAGATGTACAACTTCTTGTACTGCTGCATCCTTTGTGTTAAAGAGAAGATACCTGCTGATAAGAAAGATTCTGTATGATTCATATATCTACATAAAAAGATAGAAATAAGTAGCTAATTATCACTGTTTCACGTTTTCATACAGGTGTACGAGTACTTGGTGTTAAAGTGAGGATACCTACTGTTTGGATGTATTTCATACAATTCGCATATCTGAATGACAGAGGATAGAAATAAACCTTGTTTCAGCCACAGGATTAAATGTGGCTACAGGATGTCATAATGCTTGGCTTGTGGTAGCTCAACAAGTCATCTTTTGACATTGCCACAGAATGCACTTAAAGAGTGATCATAGTTCCACATCCTGCAAATTCAGACTGTTAACATTCCTTTGAGCAATTCCATGGTTCATTTGGAGAGGTTTTGAGTTACATCTTAAGCTCCTGTTCTCTTACTACAGGTGTTGGATAAATGAGTTTTAGTTACAACAATGCACACATATTAGAGTACCTAAATACCTTATCAAAACTTCATCACAAGAAACATACTTTCTACCAACCCTGCAAATGTTCAGATACTCATGTTACGATTTTCTTTTTTAATAATGCTTAAGATGTAACTCAAAACCTCGCTCAATGTAATGTAAGTAACCATGGAATTGCCCATGCATATATTTCTATAATCTGTACTGATAGAGCAGCCCTCATTTGTTTTAAGAAGTAACAAATTAAGTGATGGCATACCTTGCATAGATTTTCTGGAGTGGTCTGAGCGAGGAGGCGATAGGAACCCTCCCTCTCTGCCAGGACTTCTAGTGGACTCATCACTCCAGAAGACCAGCTACGGATCATCCAGGCAGCATCGAAGGCACCCAAGAATCCCCTGGCACATCCTGATCCGGTAGGCCAAAAGGGCTAGTAGAAAAGAAAAGAAATATAACAAGCATTTAAAGATAAGTTGAGTTCTGGTCATACAACATAAGGTTGATTATATACTGTAGCACATGAGAATTGGTGTATGCTGTAAGGTTTTGGAATCACCGATATAAGAAATTGATTCAGTCCTGCTGAGAGTCACATGCTCTGCACACAGAAATGTGTATACGGGAATACACACAAATGTTCCATATTTTGAATGTGAGGGCAGCGCATCGTGGTGTGTACCAGTGCCGTATATAGAGAGAGTCTGGCCAACTCCATTTCAGTTGGGTAGTAACATGGCGTATATTCCTTTGTTATGTAAGCTTGCAACAAAGGAATATGCGCCATGTTGTTACCCAACTGGAGCAGAGTTGGCCAGACTCTATCTTTATATACGGCAGCGCATCCTGGTGCGTACAAAATTACTGCTTAAAAAGGTCAATTGTACTCGGTACAAATGACCTTTATCAGCACATGCGCAAATTGTCTTTACGAACTAGCTTATTGGTAAGTGGAATCCCCTCTATAGATTACAAAGACCACTTACCTCTAACAAACTGTCTCCCACCAACGCCAGCAGTAGCTTGTGTCCATTTCGGTCTAGGACCCTGGCAGCATTCTCAGCAGCGTAGATGGAGGTGAAGTCAAACATTGCGACGTCTGGTTTGGCGTGGTGATTGAGGGCATAGTCAAGGGTCGGGAGCTGGTAGTTGGTGCAGAAGTCGGCAGCCTCACGAGCGTATTCTTGAAGTGTGTGATGGTTGTAGTTGTCCGTGTTTAAGAGCTTGGCTGTGTCAGGTAAATCCTGTACAAACAAAAGCAAGAAAAATATGCATTTGTATTCAACGGCAATGTAGATAGCATTCGGTTGTAGTCGATTATGTTTGTAGTATTCTGTTGTATTAATTTAAATTGTTTATTCAGTAACACCGCAGGACTAACAATACATTTTTTTCAACTGTGTACTGAATCCTTTCAAAATGATTTGATGATCATTTTGATCTTTTGATCTTAGTATACTTTTAGGAGTGTTTTGAAAATAAATTTCTCTCTCTCTCTCCTTGTTCCCCTTTATATCATCCCTATATCTTTCTGTTAACCCCTTCAATTTCATATCTCTGCTACATACTTCCCCAAATCCAACCCTTCTGTCTCTCATAACATCTCCATCTCTCTCTCTCTCTCTCTCCCTCTAAATAAATAAATAAATAAATAAATAACCGTCAATGCAGACATATTCCATGCACTCACAAATCTTTTAATCTCTCATGATATTGACACAACAGAGTGAATTTGTTTTGAGACACCCAGTCATCCACAATGAGTTTTATCCGAACCCCATCAGCCTCCCTGCTCTTTCCATGCAGGCCAACAACTGCAGCAGCCCACGGGCTGTTCAGCACACCATACATTCCCAATGCCAAGGGCATGAGTCATGCAAGATACCTACATGTATATCTTAAAACTGAAGTTACTTAAGGTCCATTCATACATGATAATATGACACATCCTTCGGCAACAACCGCTCTACGATTAATTTCCAACATTGACCTAATCTATGACTTCAACCCTGGGCCAATCACTTATATAAGTACCTAACCCTAACCCTAAACCTAACCTAAACCAATCACAACCATAAACCCTAACTCCAGGCTTCTCGGCAGAAAAAAGTTCACGCAAGGTTCAAATTGACAGAAATACGTGGTTTTACTGAATCCCATGGTGGTGATCTGAGAGGACCAAAGCAATTTTGCAGGTTGAAAGTATGCACTGACACATGTATTAGTCCATATTGAGTGAAATATGGCCTTGTGACATCCCAGGGAGGTGGTTTGTCAGGACCAAAACAAATTTGCAGATTGAAAGCAGGTATTGACTGATTTATTACCCTTGTCAGGTACCCTTGTTAGGGGAATCTAAACATGGTTTTTATTTTCTGAAATTCCTCACCCTTGGTATCAACACCAAGGGTGTTTTAATGTACTGGCAAGAAGGCTGCTTAAGCATATATTTTTTGGACACAATAAAGTCCTGGGCCCCGTTTCATAAAACTTAATATCTATGACAAGTCACAATAACAGTTATAAGCTACTGAAATACTTGCATCTGATTGGCTGAGAGAAAATTTGTCACAGGTATGAGGCAGTTGTTATTGATAACTTTTAGAAACAGGGTCTAGAGCAACTGTTGCAGCAGCAACTGTCGGATAACCACTGTGACAAAATTCACTGAGATAAGCGTAAGTGCGCTTCACATTTCTCTATCGTCTGTTTGGAGCGAGAAGGGCGTTAACTCATCTACTTTAATACAGAGTTAATGTCCTTCTGGCTCTCAACAGACGATATCCTACATCAGCGATTATGCAAAGTAGCCATTATTGCGCTTAGCTATGTCTTTTTTCACCACCAAAATTACTGCCTCTTGTCATTCATTCACATGCAAAGTTCCACTGCAGCATTCCTCAGCCCTTTCAGGACAGGAATTATTTAAACACTAAATTGATCACATTTTGTTCTTCAAATTAGCAATATTTTTCTTTCAGTGCTACATCGTTCTAATAAGGTGTAATCTCTTTGAAAACAATATAAATGGTTAGGAATTTTGTTAAAAACATTGCCAATTTTGATAATAAACAATGATTTTTAACCTCTCAATGTGTTGCCAATCTAAAGGATTTTAGAGCTTATTCTCGTTTTAAAAATTCCTGGCATCAAACGCAATATGGTCGTGGAACGAAAATGGACATAGTGCGTGCAAAATTTTCTGCTCTTTCTACTCATGCATCTGGTATATTTTTGAGAGCTCTGAATCAAAAGTTATTGAGGCAAAGCACAAAATGTGGCCAATTGTCTTGAAAGGGTTAACACTTACTGTGCCATTGCTAAAAATTTGGCACAGAATTTAAATACAAATCCCACAGAAGATTATTTATGTGGCATATAAAGGGTTAACTGCTCAAGACTTTGTTTCATCAAAGTTGTAGGGTTAGGCGCAGGATTGTGATTGGGTTTATGGGGTACATGTAGGTGTACGGTAAATCATACAGTAATGTATGATTATAACATTAGAAATCCTGAAAATTATTATATTGAAGAATGTAAAAACACAGCATCTTCTTTTTCTTTTAAATACAAAGGACCTTTTATTTGGAACTCGCTTCCTCATTATATCAAAAAATGTTTCATTTTTAAATTATTTTAAATCAAAGCTTAAGGAATTCTTATTCACTTTACTCTGTTACATGTACATAATTAATTCATTCCACCACTTTTATAATCCTGTTTTTAGAATCTTTATCAGTACAAACTGAGGTATTTTATTAGGGACTGCCTCGACAGAACCTTTATTTGGTTCTTTCGCAGTTTCCCATTTCATGTCCATTACTTTATGTGCTGTAAATATCAATTGTACGGTTCTTATTCTTGTCTTTTAAATTCCACTTTTTTTTTACTCTCTTTTTTTTCTGTTTGTTAGTTTGTTGAAAACCTCAATATGTTTGATGTGTTTTTTTTTTTAATGTACTTCGTATTTAAATGGACTTGAATAAATAAATTGAATTGAATTGAATTGAATGGATTAGGGTTAGTTTTAGGATAGGGATTAGGGTTAGTTTTAGGATAGGGTTTAGTGGTAGGTCTAGGATTGTAGTTGACAATTCAGTTATTGTAGGATATTGGCTGCTTGAGCAGTTACCGGCAGGGCATGTGTGGTACAACCCTCCTGTATGTTATATATGAACAGGGCTTTAGGTTGTGTTTGAGTGAGAGGGGACCAACCCTCAAGAAGTAATGACAAATGAAGGTCGGGATGTCAGCAACTGGGGCAACATCTCTAATAGTTACAGAATGTGAGAAATGTGAAGTGACATTAACAGGTAGCACTGTTACAGTTACAGTCTATTTTGGGGTTGGGGAGAGGGGCGGAGGGAGAGGAGATTCAGAGAAAAGGGAGGGGGGAGAGAGAGAGATTAATAAGGAGGGAAAGAAGAGTAATACGTGGGGAGTAGTAGGAAAGAGGTGACAGAAGGTTTTAGAGAGAGAGGAAGTGAGTGAGAGAGAGAGAGAGAGAGAAAAAGAAAGAGAGAGAGAAAAAGAAAGAGAGAGAGAAAAAGAAAGAGAGAGAGAAAAAAGAAAGAGAGAGAGAAAAAGAGAGAGAGAAATAGAGAAAGGGTAATGAGAAAGGGAGAGGCTAAAATGAGATAGGATAGATAACTAGAGGAACAGGAAGGGACATGGAAACAAAGAGTGAGATAAAGAAGAAAGAGAAAGAGATTAGGGAGAGAGATTAGGAGAAGAGATGAGGGGGGAGAAGAGATGAGGGGGGGGGGGGGGAGAAGAGATGAGGGGGGAGAGAAGGGGGTGGAAAGGGAGAAAGGCAATGAAGGGGGATGATTTTACTCCCTTAAAATATATTTGGGGTACAAGTGAACATGAACATGATCACAGACTTAAGTCTCTCTTTTAGCATGCCCCAAGTTACCAACCAAAGTCCCTCATGCATGAGGAACAACCTGGAATCACAATAACAATGATACTGAACATGACAGACACTGAGTCAGTCGTGACATTTTGGACCAAAATAAGACAAGCAAATTGATGTTCCCCTCAAGTTAGGAGGTCCAGTTAGTAATTAAGGTAGCACTAGGTAATCCTTCCGAAGATGTGGCAAGATTGTAGCTCCCTGGGGATACTCCAGAATATCTTCCAGGGGCCAATAACAACAAAGGTTTGCCATCAATTGCAAATTTGAAACAACGATTCTGAATGGTTAATGGTCAGCATTTTTAACAATATGTGCATGCAACGATGGTCTTGATTGGCCAAGTCATGATGCAACTGATTGCAAACCTTTGTGTTACGGGCCCCAGATGTGTTTAGAGCATTATGTCCTTAAAATGAATGTCATGGTTACAAGAAATAGGTTCACAGGTCTGAAAATAATCTCCAAACACTGGAGAATGTTACCTTTACCAATCTGAAATTCATATTTATGCAGTGATCTCTGTTCCATAAATTCAGAACTATCCTACCATTTAACAAACTTTGTGAAAACTTTCATTAATTTGTCTGTCTGAAATTCCCTTTAACCCATTGGATGCAATTTGATTTGACCAACGGCTTAAGTTTAACTGAATGGTATTCCTAAATCTCTCTCCTTGCCTGCCTACCTTCAGAATAACACCTTTGCTGAGTAGACTCTGTTTCTTGGCTGTCATCACAAAGTAATGTGTCTCGTCCTTGTAGTAGACAATGTTCTCAAGGTCGATGCCTGTCTGATCTCGGAGATCCTGGAAGAACTTCTGGTTGAAGATGAAAGCGACGCCACTGATCTCTTCGACTCTCGCTTCCTCGTTTGACTTTCGGTTGATGAAGTTAGCTGTGATGGCTATGGCAAGCTTACCTCTGAACTCCTTCCTCTTGAAACCTACATTTATCAGAATAATTGTAATAATAATAAAAACATTAACCCTTTCATGACAGAAATCATTTAAGGGTTACATTGATCACATTTTGTTCTTCAAAGTGGCAACAATAATTTTTCTTTTAGTGCTACATGGTTCGAATAAGGTGTAATGTATTTTAAAACAAACATGGTTAGGAATTGTGTCGAAAAGCTGAAAAATTGCCAATTTTGATGGAAAATCAATGATTTTGAACCTCTCAATATGTTCCCATTTTAAGGATTTTTAAAGCATATAAATTGTTAATTTTAAAATTCCTGGCATCAAATGCAATATGGTCATACAACAAAAATGGACATAGTGTGTGCAGAAATTTCTGCTCTCTCTACTCATGCATCTGGTATATTTTTTAGAGCTTTTTATCAAAAGTTATTGAGGCAAACCATAAAAAGTGGTCAATTGTATTGAATGGGTTAATAATAATAGTGATAACAAAGAACTTACACATGTATAACAACCATAACAATTATGATTACCATGAAAAATACCCAATACAAAACATGAATTCATAATATATGTCATAATGATAACATTATACATGTACATGCCATAATGATAATCATAATGTAAAAGATAACTTTAGAAAAGAAGAAATACAGTATAAAAGGAAAGAGAGAGAGAGGGAAAAAATTCACAACAGCTTTGTTGTATAGGATTAGTCACTACAAGCCCCTTCTCCTTTTCATGTTCTGATTCCACCTACAATCTGAACCCTTGTTCCATTGCTCCCATATTGATGTTATCTTTAATCCCCATCCCCCAGCTTAATTGTTTCTAATCTCCTCTTATCCCTTCCTCTCAGACCACTTCCTGATTAATGTAAACAATTCCAGATACCAGCACCTTTACCAATAAATCAGCCCCCTCCCCTGTATACTCCCAAATCTTGCCACATGGCATTGTTGACCCAATAGGCCACACCCCCATAAAGGTATCCATGCCTGTACTTTGGGTCAGGATAGACAATTTAGACAGGGTAGATTCAGGACGTCATATAGTACAGTCACCACCAGACTTGCTCAATATAGTCCTCATATTTGTAATATTCATTAGCGTCTTCAGTATATGAATAAATGCAATGCTGTTTGAACTGTAACTGATTTCGTCACTGCATCATCATTACTGTTCTATGAGACTCTCTATACTCAACAGACCAATTTTGTAACCTATACAACTACAAGTATCTCACAATTTATCAACTAAAAGCCAAGAAATCTGATGAAATTTGGGAGGATTACTAAAATTGAACTCGGCATAGAGTCTTTAAAAATAACAGGCTCCTAACAAAGCTCCAATCATTCCTAAACAGTGATGTACATATTCTTGTTACCATATTTTAATATTTGATTGGTGGTACAAGCAATCCTTGGAAAAATTGCATGCTCTCAGATTTTGGTTTGGTGACTTTGCTTGCATAGACATATAATAACACACATAATACAGCATCCTTCCTTTGTAATTATGGACCCGTTGTAAAATCCAATGTTAGTTGTACATTCAAGACCTTCACTTGAGGCTTCATTGAACAAATCTCCAATGTTGATTTGAATGGATGAATCACCCTTTGCGGTAGCCCCGCACATTGCACCGAGTCTTGATTGCACATGACAGTCATACAGCTTACTTGGGAATCGGAGGAGGCTGTAGAATTACCTCACTTTAATAGATCACAGCACAAACCTAGGAAACTTCTGACGGAACATTGGCAAGCTTGGAAACATAAACTCCTTGACTTTGACCTATATTTCTGTAGTCCTACATTTTTATGTTGATCTACATGTAAATGTAATATTCCTACAAGATCTTCATCAGTTTAGTCATTTAAAAATGAAATGTCTTGAGTAAATGGCAAAGTTCTGCATGTCGTACAGGGGTTATACATGTAAATAGATTTAAATAGATTTAAATATTTATTGATAGAATTCTAGATAAATGACAATTTACATATACTTCACAGGCTGCAAACTTGCCTGTGATTTCCTTTCACAAAAGAACATCCTGGATGTAATCTTTCCCATTTACAAGACAAAATAATATCAGAATATGTTTACTGAATTGAACGATAATTTACTTGACAAACGGGAGTGATCCTGATCTATGTATTCATTACTTTGTTTTCTGGCAATATATTTTCTCATTTGAGCATGACCAGTGGAGCATGACCAGTGGTGCATGAAAGAAAGAGGAGGAAGCTCACACTCCTAATAGTACAATTTCAAATATGCAGTGAACATAAATTGACAATGAAAATTACTATTATTTAATGATCAGCTCAAATTTTTTCTCTTAACCTGATAGATGTGGTATGATTTCCGAATAACATGCATTTTCCATAGACTTTGGTCTGAGTTACCGCTGGCTCTGTATTCAATGGATTAATGCCTTTCATCAATTAGAGATGGTTCTCACTGCAGCCATGCTGGAGGACATAATGAAAACCTGTGCATCAGACTATGAAAAGCCATTGTTGTCATGGTCTAGTGCACAGGTTTTTCTTGTTATGTCCTCCAACATGGCTGCTTGTGAGAACCCTCTGTAGGGGGGGGGGGGGGGGGGTTGACACTTAGAATAGGAATATTTGAAATCCAAAATATTGCACCAAACTTTTTTTTTACAAACTCAGCGATTTTCAGGAACGATTTTCAGGCTGCTGAGCTTAAACATCCTAACTAGAACTATCAAGCCACAATAAACCAGTAATCAGTACTCACAATCATTTACCACTTTAATTTCTATCAGTACGATACAATTAATCTCCTTAATGACTCTCTAATGCAAATATACTTGTGCTTACACTGATAAATCATAAACAGCTAGCCAAAGAAACCGCCCAATAAATCTCTCCTTTTCTCTCAATTCGAATTTCTCAAACAAACATGAGAAATATTTTATCTGTCAAAAACCATGTGATGCATGCTTCATTGGTGATGTATTGCTCGCTTCTCTGGTCATAAATAATAGCATGGAGCGTAAAAACTTCCTCCTACTCTCTATGTATACCAGTATACACAACCTCTTTGAACTTCACACGCAAGAACGGTGAGGATTAAAGGGAATGATTAAAGGGAATATTGAGCTCTTCAAGGGCAAATGTATTTTTACGCCATTATGGGATTTTAATTTCCAACTTATTTACAGATCCGTATGGTTTGTACCTTGCAAGTCATAGTAAGGCAGAGGTGTCGTGGTTGAGTGGTTTAAACACTTGACTGGAGATGCAAAGGTCGTGGGTTTGAACCCAAGCACGGCACTAGTGTTCTTCTTTGGCAAGACATTAATCTACATTTGCCACTCTCAACCCAGGTGTTAAATGGGTACCGGTAGGAAGGAATTCCTTGAATGCTGTGAGCACCGAATTCAGTAGCCTAGCTAGAGCCGGGGTAATATTGGAGCGCCTTGAGCACTTGATAAGTGGTGGATATGAGCGATATAAAAATACCCAATATTATCATTATTATTATTATTATAACAAAATTAACCTAAAACAAGTCACACTTGTTCAGTTAGTATCTGAACTGTTCAAAAGGTGAAACTAGACATTAATTCTTAATCCCCAGTCCGAAATACGCATGTCCATGTTTGCATGTTTCAATTTAAGAACTTCTTGTTGCAAGTTTTGCATGTTTAAGAACTTTTTGATAATTTTTGTTCAAAGTTTGGTGTAATTATGCTGGTTCTACGTGATGTGGAAATGAGATTGAGACATTTTCCCTCTAAATACAAGATACAAAACCTTTAAAGCAAGCCAATATGACTCAATATGCGGGGCAACGGCATGATCAGGTAACGATCACGGTGCCCTCTCGCGGCATAAAAACGTCCACAATCTGTGGTTGAGTATCCCTTTAAGTAAATAGGAACTTCTATCATGAAAACAAGTATCAGACTGGGATATATTACATGTAACATCTTTGCAAACATTATCCTTACAATGCCAATATTAGTTTGGCCTTTGCAGCTGCCAAAATGCAACTGAAAAACATGTTTCTGTTTGCAGTCCTTGAAAGAAATCCAAATGGAGATTAGAACAAAACATTCAGAAGGTCAAATATAAGCCAAGATGGACATGACACTAATACTTGGAAAACTGAAATAACAAACAGGAAGTGGAAAAAACAAATTAAGCAAACAAAATTTCTACAAAGTGAATATATCAATGATTCTCAAATTTTCACATGGAAAAGAGATGTTTATAATGTGTTTCAATATTTTGCTAAATGATGTTTTTTTTTAAAAATCTCTTTAATGACTCACAACTTCAGTCTAAACAGACATACAGTTCAAGGGAACAATTCGGTAAATTTCCACCTTCCTAATTTCAACAATATAGTCAATAATTTTAAGCAACTCTTCAAATTGGTTTTTTAAAAGGGTTGTTAAAATGTTTTGAAAAGGTTCACATCAATTTCTCATGGTGTTAGTTATGAATCCCAACTGGAGTGATTCAAAACAACTATATTTTAAACAGTGTTCTCACCATGTATAAAGATATTCATGGACTGTCAAAAATGTTTGAAAAGATGTTCAAATCAACTTCTCACGGTGTTATTCATGAATCCTAACTGTAGTCTTCAAATGTACATGTACATGTATAAAGATATTTATGGAATGTCAAAATTCATATTGCTTACAACAGATAGCCTTTCTCTTATGCTGTTCTAAGCATTATATTAGAAAAGCGTGTTCGAATGAAGCGAAGCGTGAATACAATTCATAATCCCAACTCATCAGGGCTTGTAACCGCTGTCTGCTTTATCACGATGCTATCTTTGTTTATCACTATGACAACAGAACGATGCATCAATAATCAATGAGAAGGTCGCTCAGGTGAGGACAAAATTATGTCAAAAAGGCGAAAACAAAATTAATTGTTTCAGTAGTAAAGAGACCGTATCCAAAAGGCAAGTGAATCCTCCTATCGATCAATTTTATTGCATCTCTCTGACAATGTCCTCTGACAGCACTGGAGCAAAAGTTGATTGGGGTGTGGGTGACATCACATATTTATTTTTGAATGTTTTTAATAATGAATGGTCAAACTTTGAGATTTTAAGACGCCCAGAGTAAATGCCAAAATGTTAACCAACCATACTGAAACTGATGATACATACTCTGCAACATTATGATTTAATTTCTTCATCATCTAAGGTAGATTTAGAGGTATTATCAAGATGAAAGTAAAACTTTTATTAAGATAAAGCCACATTGACTGTGGCCTTTAGTAATTAAATACACAACTTGGCGATTAAGTAAGTGAAATAATGTAGTCATGATAAAAGCATAACTAAAGACGCTCGTTTGAAAGAATTTTTTTTACCCCAGCTTTTATAAATATTTCAAGTAGTACTAACTACAGGTGTATCTATGTAATACTGTAAAAGTGGATATTTTCGCGCTCGGCTGAGTAAAGTGAATTTTGCGTGTTTTTAATTTCACCGACGCGCTAGGCTCATGGGCAAAAGAATACATAAACACAAATATTCGCGTGTTTTTATTTTCGCGCACATTTCATGCTGCGCGAAATGCGTGAAAATTTCCACACCGCGAAATATTCCACGTTTACAGTATAAAAAAGGTTGGATCAAGCCAATAAATATGTGAAGATTATAGATAAACAGTGTTCATATTGTACTTTACTATAGTAACTGAAGCTGTGAAGTGCTCCATATGTGAACACACCCTTATGATGTATTGAGGGCAATGATGAAGCAATAATGAACCAGTATCGCTGAAAGGGAGCGTTTCTAAAAGGCTTGCTACAAACGCTGTGGGTTCAACCTCATGTCACGATCTCATCTATAATACGATCTCATCTATAATACACGAATATCTCTCTCAATGGCGCAATAAAATTTTAAGAACATGAGAAGTGTTCAATTCCTGCAGTTCCTGGAAAGAAGTAAATTCCAATGCACTGCACTGCAAGGTGATGATAACTATCTTGTTACGACTGAGGACTGGTACAGCATGGAATTGAATTTATGTTATAAACTGCCTATGGGTGACAGGGTTAACACAATGCATCGATTCTCAGTTAAACATTGCTGCTATTGTAATTGACTTTGTGGGAATTGACTCTTCGAGGGAAACTAGGATTAAAGGCAATGTTGGATTCTGGTACTGATGAAAAATATACAGAATCAGAAGAAGAAACTGTACGTTGAAGAATACAGTCAATGATATCGGTCAAGCAATTCTTGTGGAACAAGTATAACAGCTAAGAAATTTAAGGAAATCACCTTAAAAGTGCCCCCCCCCCCTTTTCTTGTTTGGTCGGTGTCCCTCCCTCCCTCTCTCGACCTCTCTCTCTCTGTTCTCTCTGAAGCCAATTCATAACCTACCATGCAGTGTGTATTCTTCTTGACATTAAACTCATACTCTGATGCAGGGTGATCCTCAAAGACCAGGTACCCCCCCCCCTCCCCCCTGCCCTTCCCCCTCATCTCCCTCCCTCCCTCCATGCCTCTCGAATTCTGCCTCTCTCTGTCTCTCTGTTTCTGTCTTTCTCTCTCTCCCTCTCCAAACCCTATTCATAACCTACCATGCAGTGTGTTTCTCCTGCCATCAGCTCCTACGATGACATCAAATTCATACTCTGATGCAGGGTGGTCCTTGGGGTCTAGCTTAGCCCTCCAACCGATCTCTGTAAACAAAGAAGAAGGGGGAAAAAAAGGAAATGGAAAATAATTTCTTAAATGAAATTTCATCATTGTATTGATACATGTATGATGAACATGTATATGTACATGTATATGTACATGTATGATGAACATGTATATGTACATGTACATGTACATGTACATTGCAAACGTACAATTTTTGAGTGTTACAACACTTTCAGTTTGCTGCTAGCAACTTTCGAATGATGCCTCTTCACGATTAATCGCAGCAGCTCATAGATGAATCACACTCTTAAATCCACAATTTATTCAAATTCATTTCAATATCCCCTATCATGAGCCTTTCATCCAAGGTGATCAAACTTCAAATGACCTCGGATTGACCTTGGATTAGGCTTCGATAGGTCATACTTCACTTGTAGAGGACTCTCTGGGTATGATGATATTCAATATCTGCCATTCATAGATTAGTGACTTTCAAACCCTGTCTGCTTGCCTTATCAATGGGATAAACTTGATAGCATGACAAAGACACTGTTGGCCTACTGGCCTACATACATTTACATGTGCAGGTATGGAAAAAAAGTTTCTATCTTACTGTCAGACCTATCAATGGGATCAACTTGAAAGCATAATACTGTAGGCCCATACTGTATGTGGATAAATTACATGTACATGTAGATGCACTTTCTATCTTAGCTGCCAGACTTATCAATAGGATAATCCTGATAGCTTGACAGGGATATCGTAGGACTACGTATGTGTACAGGTAAATTACATGAGCTTTCTATCTTAGCTGCCAGCCTTATCAATGAGATAAACCTGATAGCTTGACAGGAATACTGAAGGGCTACACATACATGTACATGTATATTACATGAAATTTCCATCCTACGTGCTTGTCTTATCAACGAAACGAACTAGATAGCATGATACTGACACTGAAAGCTGTTCGTGTAGAGGTATATTAGATGAATTTTCTATCCCACTGCCAGTCTTATCATTGGGATGAATCTGCTAGCTTGACATAGACAGAGATGCCTATAGATACATTCGTGTAGGCCTGCAGGTGAATTACATGAACTTTCTAAACCTACATGCACTGTCTCGCTTATCAATGGGTAAAAACCTGAAAGCATGATACCTTAGGCCCATACATTCACAAATATGCAGGTAATTTAGATGAACTGCCTTTCCTCTGCCTGGCTTATCAATGGGATATTAACCTGATAGCTTGACAAAGATACTGTTGCCCATGCATGCATGTACAGGGTGAATAAGATGAACTCTCTATCCTATAGCCTGGCTTATGAATGGGATGACAGCGATACTCTGTACTGAACACAGTGACTTCAGGGAAAGGTAGATTAAATGGATATGCCACCAGGCGGCCATGGGGAAAGTCAGGATTGCGTAAGCCCCATTTACTTGTACACAAAATTTGTGCATCAAACGCGTCCTTTTGGACTAAGTGGGATTACATTGCGAATGCACGAAGCCGACCGAATCTCGCACGAGAGCTCGAGCTCAGTCTGTTGTGCGGCGACCAGTCTGTCCGAAGTATGCGCCCCGCGGCAACGGCATGATCAGGTAACGATCACGGTGCCCTCTCGTGGCATAAAAAGATCCACAATCTGCGGATGAGTATCCCTTTAACTTTCTCTCCCTACTGCCAAGCTTATCAATGGGATTATACTTCAGAAGTTGGTAGCCTGACAGTTACATGTACATCTTACAATGAACACGGTGATGTAGGAAAGATGTATCTTGATTCCTCTCTGCCTTCCCTGCCTATCTTATCAATGAAAGGAACCTGATAACCTGACAGTGATGCAGCTCAATTGCAATTCTACTCGATTACATGTATGAATCACAGTGTAGGTTTCCATTATCAGAAATACAAATAATTCAGGAAAATTCCTTAGACATATAGCAGACACAATAAATGCAAGTATTGTCTTGGTTCTTTGGGAAATGCCTCAGCAAAAATTGCTCAGCTGTCAATTTCTCACATGTATTAAAAGGGGTGTTGCAAGAGAGTTGCAATCTATTGCAAATCGCCCAAATCTGTCGCAAGTCTTGCAATTGATTGCAAGTGCCATTTAAAAATTAAAATACATGTATCATAATTTGCAATTGATTGCAAATAGGGGATTTGCAATTGATTGCAACTTTCTTGCAACACCCCATTAGTAAATTCCTAATCGACGCTAGATCAAACGCTATACTTTACTGTAACCCTCCTAACCCTACACCTAACCGACACCCTAATAGCAACCTTATTAAAAGGGAAGATTGAGTTCTTGGAAGAGTAAATAATACCGTAATTTGAGGGCTTTCTCATTCTTTTTATGTCAGTTTGGAAGATTATCATAGCAGATATGTCCCCTGAGAAGGATTGCTCTTCAAATTCCCTCACATTCAAAATATGACAAGAAACAGCTGAAATGTTTGGGTAGAACATTTGCGTGTAGTCCCATATACCCATTTGTGTGAGCAGTGCATGTGACTCTCAGCAGGATTGAGTCAATTTGGTGATTCCAAAACAGCATACAGAAATTCTTATGTGCTATATAATCAACCTTTCGCAATTGCTTTGAGACAGTTCCTTTCATAATTCAATCTCATGACCAAAACTCAACTCTATCTTTAACCCTAATCTTTAACCAAATATAGCTCAGAGCAATTGTTAGGTCACCTTTTATATAGATCTCTCCCTGCTAGATTGCAATAACCCAATGAAAATCAAATTGTACTACTATGAGATGTGATACATCGCGATGCTTGCCAAAATACACCCTGGACAATCAGCTGATACTGTCAAATCTGACGCTTTGGTTTCCAATACCATCTTCCGGTCAGCTGAGATTAGTCTATGAATCAGCACAGTTCATTTTTAGATACTATTTCAGATGGTCTACATGCACAGACTCTATTCTAATATTATAACGAAATGCATGGGACTTTAGCCAAGCCAGATGGATATTGACAGACAATCCTGTGCCAGTATCAAGTTTCGACGACAGCAAAATGAATGCAGCAGTTTAATGCAGTACTATGACTGACGAGTACATGTGTCTGTAGAATATATTTGAAATGGGCCTGAGAAGGAGGCTATCACAATAACAAACAGTTCACTCAGAGTACATTCTATTAGAGTATTCCATTGAGTATTGAGAAGGAGAGGAAAATCTTATTATGAAACTGCCCTGGTCAGGATAGGTAGTAAGGAGAGCAAGATATCATGCTGCTTCAACACAATAACAAGACCAAATCTAATTCAAATGAATAATGAATGCAGGTCTGCACTGATTCAGCTCCTCCAGTTTAAGTAGCATTTACCAATCTGGATATTTGCATAAAAATTGGAGTATAAAAATGGCACTGTGCTGAACTCAAGGCCACCAATTGACTGATATTTGTCATAATTGTCAACAAATACAGTTTTCTATTTGTATTCTTTCAGGTGAGCACATCATTTATGGAATGATGTGTCATTCCCTATTAATACAAAGAACAATTTGATAAAATCCAAAGTTCAAAGATAAACATTTAGGATGAATGTGTGACTTGGCATACATATTTGTACACGAATACTAAAAGCAGTTTGCATACTTTATAAAAAAAGGTGTGATTTAAATACCAACGTTATCATTGATATTATCAAAGTGATTTTCATTTTTGTTGACATAATACAAACATTCCTCAGGTTTTTATAGCAGACATTATACAGACTCTTCACATTGAAATGGTACTCCCTACAAATATTGGGGGGATCATAGAGATGTTAGTACATCCTTGTATCTCAGACTGAACTACGAATTTTGATCCTCAGTACAGGTCTGATTAAATTTTTTTCTGCAACTGAAATAACTGAAGTTTTAAATCAGCTGCAATCTAGGAAAAAAAAAATGTTCAGGAAAAAAGGTGTTGGATGTTAACTGAAACTAAAGACTTCCAATTGGTTCATAATTTAAAAAATTACGATTTACGGTAGCTAAAAAACTTAAGTCTTTGGATTTAGCTTCATTAGAGAAGCGTTGGTCAACTAATGGACATGTGGTCAACTTTTGTGGTGGGGTATTCTATAGTTGCTCAAAAAAATGTTCATGCTGTAAAATGATTGATTTGCAAAATTGAAATTCTCTAAATAACCCAACATTGGGTTTTTGCAATGAACCAACACTGAAGATTTACAATTCACAAAATCTTCTAGGTTTACAGTGTTTTCAGAATCGGTGCGTCCCTGGTCCTGGACTTACTTTCATGTTCCTGGTCTTCTGGGGGTACTTCTAGTCCTTCAAAGCTCACTCCGTAGTGGATCTGTACACCCATGATCAGGGCCACCTTTAAGAGAACCACCTGTAGCTGTCGTATACCTACAAAATGGGCAAGAAACAAATCAAAATTATGAAAGTGTGAAGATTAAAGAGAAGGTAGAATTCTGGTATAGATGAAAAATAATTTGTGACCTTTTTCATTTTGTTTCATGTCAGTTTGGAAGAACATCATAGTAGAAATGTCCTCTGAAAAAGAATGCTCTCATATTCAAAATGTGACGAGGAATAGCTGAACATTCATGTGCTTTTCAGCAAATTTTGGGTCAATTTCTTTTCATTTCTATGATTCCAAACCCTCACACTATATACCAATCCTTATGTAGATATAGTCAACCTTTCCCAATTGCTTTGCGACAGTTTCCTTTACAATGTAATCGCATGAGCAGAACTCCCCTTATCTTTAAAGCCTGTGGAGCGTTTCATCAAGCGTTTTGTCAGTGATTTTTACTGACAAATTGCTCTCAGCCAATCAGATGCAAGGATTTCAGTAGCTTATAACAGTTGTCGGTAAAAATCACTGACAAAACGCTTGATGAAACGCTCCCCAGCTTATGTCTTTAGTCTGCATATTTTGTGCAGGCAAGACAATGTCAGAAAAGTAACTACAAGAAATAAACCCAAGTTCTTCATTGTATTAATTTGCAAAAATGTTTACAAAACATCTACTGTCTTATACATTTCTTATCCGCAAACTTAGTGTGTGAAAGACAAAAGGGAGCAAAAGTTATAGAAAGAAACCACATTCTTTATCGCATAGAATCATTAATAAAAATAATAGTAATAACAATTTCTTATTAAGCGCTTACAAAAAAAAAATGCATTCAAAGAATGATACAAAACAATTACTGATTTCTCTAGTCTAACAAACTTTGTGCATGCAAAACAATGGGAGCGAATGGGAATGACTGGGAGCTGGCCTAACATAAAAGAGTGCACAAAGCCTTGTGCGAGCATGTCATAGGTGTTGGCATAAAAAGATCTTATCTTTGATATAAGGATCTTCAGAGCCTAATCTGATTGATAATTGACACCTTCAAATAGAAATATGACCTGTCTCCTATGAGCTAATATTATCCACACTTACTGATGTGATCAATGGCCCCGGCACAGAACTTCCCAAAGAACTTCTTGGCTCCCAGGTTACGCAGGTCGGTGATGAGGAACGGCCATAGATGGAGCACGTTATTCCTGGAGAAGCTGAACCTTTTCTCAACCATGACGACCTTTGTACCTAGCATAGCGCACTCTATAGCTGTACGCAAACCACATGGTCCTGCTCCTATTATGAAGACCTGTTGAAAGAGGAGAAAGGAAAAGAAAGGAGACAGTTTGTTAAAATTTTGTATTTTCACAGATAAGATGTGGACAGTGCAATGGAATAAAGGACCTTAATAATAATATTGGATATTTATATAGCGCTCATATCCACCATGAATGGTGCTCAAGGCGCTCCAATATTACCCCGGCTCTAGCTAGGCTGCCGATTTCGGCGCTCACAGCATTCAAGGAATTAATTCCTGCCGGTACCCATTTAACACCTGGGTGGAGAGTGGCAAATGTAGATTAATGTCTTGCCAAAGAACAGTAGTGCCGCACCGGGGTTCGAACCCACGACCTTCCCATCTTCAGTCCAGTGTTTAAACCACTCGACTACGACACCTCTAAAGGAATAAAGGACCCTGATGCGAATAAAGTAATTGTTAATATGAGTTTTAAAAATCATAATGAACACTGTTGTGTTCATATTCTGCATGTTGACAGTAAAGAAATGCAGTTCTAAATATTCACTGAATGTGCATTCCTTACAATTATGTCTTGTGTTAATCTGAACATCTACACGTAGTCTACACCTCTAATTGTGTCTCACTGTATTTCACTAGTCCCTTCAAGTCTTATTAGGTGGTCTGTCGGTATCGACAGATCACCTTTTAATTTTGTCAAGATTTTTCTTCTTTTTATTTATTTCTTTTTATAACAAATTCTTGTGGCCACCATATCTCAAAATCGGCGAGGTCACTATCATCGAGTTTCATGTCATGTATGAGGTCAATCATGGACATGATCCATTAAGCTTTTGGGGGTCATCAGGTCATCGTGACGTCATCAAGACGCCATTTTGTAAATTTACAAGATCGATTATATCTTTATAATCGATCATCAAAAATCAACCATATTCACATCACATAAACTTCACATGACGGGTCATCAAGTCATGTCCTCACAGGTCATCTAGAGGTCAGGACGGGCGCGTACGCGCGCGTCAAAATTTAAAAATGCTCAAAATCAAGTAGGATCAAATCTGCACACGTTTCAGGTCATTTTCAGCATTTAAAAAATGTTCGTGCGTAAGCGTCCGCGCGCGCGTTTTACGCCCGCGCAAGTCGTAAATAACGTTAAAACGCTGTTTTTTCGATTGATTTGCAATTCTGACACTTTTCTTCATCATTTCCATCAACTTGGAATCAATTTCAATCAATAATAAGGTCGTACGGGCACGTCAAAGTTCAAAATCCGTGCGCGCATCTATGGCGAAAATAACGTAAAAACGTGCAAAAACATGCCTCTACAAAATTAACTCTAGCTCTTTAAATAGTCCACAAACCCTCCAATTTTTTGTCATCATCAGGTAGGGTATGAATCATAGATTTCATTTCATGTATTATTTGACCCTTATAAACATTACGACGTCATCAAAATGGCGCCAGAATTCAAAATTTCCATTTTTCATGTTTTCACGTCATCACATTTATGCAAATTTGGCTCTAGATTCGTAATTATTGGTCGTTTTTCGCCCAGATTTTAATATGTTGTAGCTGAGACAATTTCCTACAAAATCAGTAACCATCAATTTCCATTTTGATGACGTCATCACAGTGAAATTTTCAATTAAAGATGCCATGTCAGAATTTTCCCTATTTGCGTGTTATGTCTATGGAAGATGATTTTTTTTCGAATCATGAATCTACATGACATTGTTCTCTGAGCTGTATCTCAGTTGTTTTTGGTCTATTTTCTTCCAGATTTTAGTATGTTATAGCTGAGACTATAAGCTTTTATAAGTGTGGTCTCCAATTTTTGATCAGATGTCGGGATCATGCCCAATTTTTAACTACAAAATGGAATTTCAGAATCCCGTTTTTCGTTTACGTGTTATCTCTATGGGAAATATTTTGGTATATTGGTCAAAGCACTTGCCTCTCACTCCGGTGACCCAGGTTCGATCCCCGGTGGGTCCATTAAAAAATTTTTTTTTTTTTGCTTCTTTTTGCCTTTCATTTTACCATCTTCTTCGACTATTATATCATATATAATCACAAACCAAGTACTAAACTGCCTTATTTTGCGTGTTTTGTCTATTGGAAAGTAGTGTGCAGTAGTTTGTGTACAACCCTATGGAAATTGTGATTCCCTGTCGTGTATTAAAGCTATTGGGTTTATCTCCCAAGTATCCTGCAATGTCAAATAGTGCTAGTGCTCTTTCGTCAGTCATCAGTCCTAATAAGGTCAAGTTCCCGCAACTTTTTCAAGGTCATCAGATTATCGTGACGTCATCCAGGCGCCTTTTTGTAAAAATCAACTTATGGTCGTATCTTCGTAACAAAATGTGATTTCTCTTTTATATTTGGCATAGTTAAGGTCACTGTCATTGCAGTCATGGTCATCATCATTATCCCCATCATCATCATCATTATCACCATCATCATTATATCATCATCATGACTATCATCAACATTATTATCATCATCACTGTCATCATATTCATCATGATGATGATGATAATGATGATTAACATCAACATCATTATCATCATTACTGTCATGATGATATAATGATCATCATCATGATTATCATCAACATCATTATCATCATCACTGTCATGATATTCATGATGATGGTGATGATTAACATCAAAATCATTATCATCACTGTCATGATATTTTTGATGATGATTATCATCAACATCATTATCATCATCACTGTCATGATATTCATGACGATGCTGATGATTATGAACTTCATTATCATCATGACCTTTATGATGATATAATGATCATCATCATGATTATCATCAACATCATTATCATCATCAATGTCATGATGATATTCATGATGATGACTATCATCAACATTATTATCAGAACTGTCATGATATTCATGATGATCATGATGATGATTAACATCAAAATCAGTATTATCATCACTGTCATGATATAATCGTCATCATCATGATTATCATCAACATCATTATCATCATCACTGTCATGATATAATGATCATCATCATGATTATCATCAACATCATTATCATCATCACTGTCATGATATTCATCATGATGATCATCAACATCATCACATCTTCCAATGACCGTTTCACACATTTTTCTACATTCCTGTCCTCAAGAAGCATCTCCATGCGTCGCATTCTTGACTTCCTACATGTATCTTCAGTCTAGCATTATGATCACCCTGATTACAATCATGATCATACAAATTGAAAGACAGACCACCTAATTCGTCCTCATGACGAATTAAACTCTAGTTTTCTTTTTGGACTATATCAGCATAGTTCTCAATCTCTGTTTCATCAGCACTCTCATTTCTTTCTGTCTCTTTTGCCTCTGATCTGTACTCTCTTTCTATATCTTCATAATTTCCCTTCCCGATGCCCCCCCCCCCCCCCCCCACCGTCTCTCTCTCTCTCTCTCACTCTCTCTGAGATATTCAGGAGATACATTTCAATACATATTATTTCATATTATTACAGTACATATTCCCAATCCAGACATGACCTCCATTTATATAATGGAATCAGTCTCTCGGTAGTTATCTCCAGATAAAAACAAACATTTCCAACACTGCAAGTACACTATTCCATTTTCTACACAAATATCCCACAGGGGTTCAATATCGCTACAGTACAGGACTGTAGCCCGTGAGTCTTGCCGGTACTATTGAAGAGAAGGGACAAGTAATTAAATTCATGCCTTTATGATTATGAGAGAGAAGAGACACCAGACAGGAAGGTTTGGATAAACCTAGCACTTGCACTTTCTGACTCTTGGTAGTCATGCATTAGAGAGTTAGAAGTGAAGGTCGGTGTGCCAATAATATCTTGTCTCCTGCTGGGCTAAGTAGAGCATGTGAACAGGCCCTGCATGTGTGAAACACCTATAGGGTGCATTCACATAGACACATGATCATATATACATGTACCTCATCCCCTGCTGGGCTTATTAGAGCATGTGAACAGGTCCTCAGTGTGTGCAACACCATTGGAGGCGTGTTCACATGGACGCATTCTACATGTACAATGTAGTATTCATGCCAAAAAAGACACTTGTTTTTCCATATTTCTATTTTTCTTCTCTTTTATTTTTAAACTTTGAGGGAATTTTCACTTTTGATATCCAAGATGACTGAGATAAATCAATAGATGCTTGCTTAACCAATAGCGACATCAGATGGGTGATGCATACTGTATGATGCATGCATGGCCTACAGTGTATATTTAGTCACACACTAAACAGTTAAAGAGAAGGTTGAATTCTGAGAAAGGTGAAAAATAATTTGCCAGCTTTCTCATTTTTTAAAATTCAGTTTGGAAGAACATCATTAGAAATGTCCCCTGGAAAGGATTGCTCTTCAGATGCCCTCATATGACGAGAAATAGCTGAAATGTTCAGGCAGAACATTCATGTGTGTGCAGTCCCATATACCCATTTCTGTGTGCAGTGCATATTATAATCTTGTCCGCAGGTCGATTTGTAATCATTTTAATGATTCCAGAACCTCACAGTTTACACAAGCTCTTATGTAGACATGATCAAGCTTTCCCAATGCTTTCAGGCAATTTCTGTCACAATATAATCGGATGACGAGCACCCAACTTCATCTTTAACGGGCACGGAGGGCTCAGACGGGGTGAGCTGGAAATAAAACAAGGTGAGGAAATTACATTTTCACATTCACCCTGTGGCAGAAAAACTGATGCCTGCACATTCATTATGAGTGCAAAATCAATTATTTCCCAGCTTGTGTACACAAATGTAAACTTAGATTGCTTTTTCTCAGTTCAACTGATATACATGTATATTGATGTATCTCTACTTAAAGATAAAGTTGAGTTCTGGTCATGAGATTGAATTGTGAAAGAAACTGTCTCAAAGCAATTGGGAAAGGTTGAAGATATAGCACATAAGAATTGGTGTATACATGCTGAAAGGTTTTGGAATTACCAAAGTGATAATAGAAATTGACTAAATCCTGCTGAGAGTGACATGAACTGCACATATTTCAGCTGTTTCTTGTCATATTTTGAATCTAAGAGCATTTGAAGAGCAATCCTTTGCAGGGGACATATAATAATCTTCCAAACTAACATAAAAAGAATGAAAAAAAGAAAAAAAAAAAAGAAAGCTCACAAATTCTTTTTTACCTTTCCCAGAACTCAAGCTTCCCTTTATTAAGGCTACAAGTAAGTGATGAAATGTAATGTGTAATTTACAACGCACATTTTTTCAGCTCTACAAATTATCATTAGCCTCCTTTTCAAAACCTGGAGCCGTATTCTGAAAACCGTGTTATCTTTTATGCTCGGGAAAATGATGTTAATTGTCATAACAAACTGAAATTGCACTGAATAAACACTTATCACTGGTGCCTGCAAAGATGTCTCTTCAAACTACATACATGTAGGCTATGCAGGCATCATTGCGCAGACTATTGACATTACCTCAATTTGATTTGTTATGACAAATTATTAAACATCTAATACTAACATGAAAGATGACATATGTAGTTTCAGAATACTACCCATGGTTTGCAAAACTTTCATATTTACTTTCACTATTCTTTATTCAATCTTCTGATCTCTTCTCCTCCTCTCAACCCTACCCCCCCCCCCTTCTCTCTCCTAATTTCTACTGCTTTTTAAAAATTATCATTCTTGAGTTTTTATTCCAAGTAAAGAGAGAGGAAAAAAATAAATTTTCATATTAATTATTAAATGTATTTCATTGAATCAGGATAATGAAGAACATGTAGCACAATGCAATCAGTTTCCAGAATTTGTTTTCTTTTAGCCTTGTCATGCTGTGTTTCTAACGATAAACCAGGACATTTCCTAGAAAAAACAATAACTGCCTTGTCACAGTCAATCATTTGGCCTTTCAGGAGTGGATCCAAAACCAGAAGCCAAGAAAAATAAATATCATGTGCATCCTTTGATTATCATATCAAATATCAAATTGAGTTTAACAACTGTGTCAACCCTTGCCAGGATGAGCAGCTGCAAACTAAACTGCAATTTGTACACCTTGATTTCATAACTTTTTGATGTCGTGATCTAGGTGACCAAGGAAAGTTGACAAATATGAAAGACCATTTTTGAAATTGTGAGGGAATATACACACACGTATTGTACATTTACATGCACTTCCCCATTCTTGTTGCTGTCCATTTATTCAACCCAGGCCACGTACATGATAAAGCACGAACAGTTTCCCCTCGATCCCTTCCAGGTACAGTGCATGCTATCCCCCTCCTCTCTCTCTTTCTCACTTTCTGTTTCTACTTTTTTCTCCCTGTCTCTGTTTGCATTTTTAAAAGATAAAAACTAAACTGGAATTTATTGTTTTGGTCATTAAGAACAAAGGAAGGCCTATTAAATTGTCTGTTTGAATGCTAAAAGACAAGTACTGTATTAGCTTCATCAAAGTACATCACTAATATATGACACAGCACTCTCTTCAGCCAAAAATGGTATCAATTTATTGGAAGCGCTGGCAATTGATACATCAGCGCAAACTGAAGATGACAGCTGACACACACAATGACATTGTATTTAATCCATTGGTTTCAGGGCAAGGTTTTACACACTCTCTCTCTCTCTCTCTCTACAAGAAGGTCATTGTCCCTTTCGATCTCTTCACTCCTTTTCTCATCAAATAAAATTCTCTGTCACCTGAAGACTTGCTACTCTTATATCCTTCCCTTCCATCCCTCCTTCCTCTTCCTCCTCCTTCTCCTTTTCTCTCTCTCTCTCTCTCTATCTTTCTTTCCCTCCCATCCTCTTGATCTGTCTCTTTCTGTCTCCCTGTCTCCTTGGACTCCCTCATTTTTTGTCCTCGTCTGTCTCTTTCCAATTGTATTTATCTCTCTCTTCTTCAATCTTAATCTTTCTCTTTCTCTCTTGACTATCATGTAGATACGTAGGCCTACAATACCTGGGTTTACATGTAGCATTTTATTCTCTTTCTTATTTTAATTTCTTGTCCCCCTGTCCTTCACCTTTATATGGATGCACCCCCCCCCCCCCTTCTGTCCGGCTGTCTGTCTGTCTGACTTTCTCTTCGTACAGAGCAAATAACTTAACTACTGCTTGACTGCAACCCCTCCACCCCCACCCCCCCCCCCCCCTCTTCTCCTTCTTGATATACATTATGGGCCACTCTCTACTATCAATCGCTTTGAAAATTGTCTTGTTTTTTTGTTCCTTTAAAATAGCATCTGCTTCGAGTCATCAGGATATTTTTTGCATTACAGAGCTAATCCCCTTCTGGCCCTCAATAAATGATAAACATATCATCAGTTTGGAGCCATAAGGGCGTTAACTCTGTACAAATGATACGCCCTTCTGGCTCTAAACGGACAATATATGTTCTATTCCTCACCCATCTTATCTCAAATTCTCATCGTGTCAATAATATTTTTGTAAACTTTCCACTGTTATTGAATTTTCACTTACACAGGACATGTAGCCTTGTTAAACAAATATACAAGGCCATCTCAATTATTGCACTCTCCAAATCTTGGTCAAACAAACAAAAACATCATTTGTTGCTATTAAAAACAATTATTTTACCAAAGTGAATAACTTATCGTTAGTTTGTTAAATTAGGCAGAAAATGGCTCTAGCCTTTATGTTGTAAATAAACCCACAATCTTACATCATGGAAAAGGGTCTATACTGACCAAATCCAGCTAAATATTTCCCTTGAGATTTAAAGTCAGCTCAGACTCAATGATCTAATTCGTTTGTTTATCATCTTGCTCAAACATACTTTAAATATTTTCTACGTAATTTGGGTGAATTCTTGTAGAGATTGAGTTCATAATATGAGCTGATTGGGTTTTACCTTGTCCGACTTTAAAAAAAAGATGTGATATGGCTTATGGAACAGGCAATCTGCCCTCTTAAATCATGGAAAAGACTCGGTAAGAGAAAACACAGAGAGAGAGAGAGACTGTAAATTTTTTTTATAAATTTGGTGATTGGTTGCACTGCACAAAATTGCTGAAGACAACAGTTTGACATGAAAGAAGGCCTTGCAAAGGTACATCTGTTTCGAGCCAGAAGGGCATTAAATCATATACTTTTACACAGAGTTAACGCCCTTCTGGCTCCAAACAGACTATGTATTTTGATGTTTTACTCTGCCATGTACACTTTATGGCCCGAATTCACAAAGGAGGTTTGGCTTAAACCATGGTTTAAACCCCCACCTGGGGTTTTTAAGCGTACATGCGCACAGAACCCGATCCAATCATATATTTTCTTTGAGCGCGCGCATGGGCAATGTGCGCTTATTTACGCCTATTTCAGTACGCTTACGGAGGTTTAAACCTCCTTTGTGAATTCGGGCCTTTATTAAAGTTGTCACTTACATTCGTATTATTGCATGCTTTTCCTTTCTTGTATTCCTTCCTGTTGTATCTCTTATCCAGTTTACTCCACAGCGATGCTGCCTTCCAGGACGTCAGCTGAGATTTGAACTTTGGGTAGAAGTTACGATGATCTTCGAAGGGTTTGAGGTTCAGTTCCTCGCAGAGATCAAAGAATGTCTTGAAGATACCCTGGAATGTTCCTGCCTGGACAAACTGATCGTAGAGGAGGTCACGCTTGTTGGTGGTGACGCCCCCTGATGTCTCGTCTATCCCTGGCATGTTGGGAGACGATCTAAATTGATAGATAAAAACAAAATTTAGTCGTCAAACATTTTACAAACATTGTAAAAATCTCTGTGTACATTTATTACAAATAATGAAGAGAAAAGATTTTGCTCTACAGAAGGCATAAAAAAAGAGAGGAGGGATTTGACCCTGCAGCATCTATTGCTATTGTTATCCAAGGCAGCTTTTCATCAAACCGTCATATGTTCAAAGTTTGCTGACATCCCATTGAAACATGCGTATTTAAACTAACACACGTGTCAATGGGCTATCCGCGAACTTCGTGAAACGATGCCCAGACGAAGAATCTTGTATTAAGCCTACATGTTGATTGGATAGGCAATTAATACAAATCAATTTGTTGATGATTTCTCTTCAAACATATTTTACAAACTGATTACAACATAACAAACAAAAATTGATACATTATTAAAGTCAAGTACACTGTATAGTTAACATAAATGAATTATAAAGAAAGATTGCCACATATTAAAGCAGAGATTGAAGGCTTGACAATTCTTTACAATCTCAGGGTACATAGGATAAAACTCTGATTGTTGAGAGCTAGAAGGCCTTACCTCATATGAATGTACTTTTACAATATTAGAGATAACTAGCTACAAACACTAATGCCTTTTTGATCCCCATCATACATATCCTGTGTTGAGAGCCAGAAGGACGTTAACTCTGTGTTAAAACATATTAACGCCCTTCTGGCTCACAACATACGGTATTTCATCTACAATTCTAGCATGATAAAAAAGTATTACAGTGGACAAACACTTCATGCTGGGTCTTGCCGTATCAATTTTTCTTGTTATTGAATTTTCACAGGATGTCCATCCTGTGAGGAACTGGGGTGGTATTCTGAGTTTTATTTTATCTTGATTTTAGTGAAAAGATTTTTATTGTCATAACAAATTTTAAATTGCAACATTTCATTGGTGTTTGCGCAGATGAATTCCGCGTACGCAGCCACTTTTGCGCAGTCATTAACCAATGATGCGCCATAAGCGTACATTTTGTTATGAAAATTAAAATTATTTCACTAAAATCAAGACAAAATAAATCCCAGATACCTCCCCTGGATGGACACTTGATACAGAATTTTTTCTTCACATTTAATATCGAATATGAATATCCATATGAATATCCTGGCAGTTATAAATGCATGGAAAATGAACGTACACTAGTCAAAAAAACTTCCTGTTCACAATTCTTTTTCACCAGAGCAAATTTGTATATAATTTTCTATGAAAGCTTCTCAGAAAGGCGCATTGCAATAAGAAGCGGGATTAGAAGCTGATGTCTTTCTGATGATACAAATGTTTGGCCGGACAATGGCCACTTAACGCCAGTTCACACAGATACAAGTTGATGGGACTACAGACATGCTGCCTATGGGTATTTTCCAGTCCAGACGGATCTTTAATTACAGAGTGTTCAAGTTCCCAGACTTTCTTTGATCTCAAATTGTCTTGGACGCTTTAATCAGCTGGGCCATACATTTTTGTAGGATCTGGTTGACTTCAATCCGTCTGGTTGATCTAAACCAAGCAGACAGGTTTAATGAATGAGAAATACAGATGCCGCAACTGATTTTCTTGCAGGCTGAAAACCAACACACTCATCCCGTACTTTCGGTTCGGCTTGTATCACAATTCACGGAAGGTATGCGAGAATGAAAGCAAGTGCTGACATGATTTTTAAATACATGAATCCATGCTGCAAAATGAAAGTTATCTTGATAATATGATCGTTAACGTTAATAATAATTTCTACATCATCCAAATCATGAAAAAAACATCCTCAGCTTTTTTGGCACTATTTCACATCCTGTTTTAAAACATATCCTTGATCATTATTCAGTATATATGCACAACCATCTAAACCAACAGAAGTCTGGGATATTTTCACTTTAGTCTTTTATAAATTGCAAGTCATGCTTTCTAAGGAGATTAAATGCATAGTAGCCACTTAAAAGTTTGCATCACTTCTTCTCATATCATCACTGCCCCAAATAGAATCACCAACGTGGCAATTCTTTTTTTTCTTTTTTTCCTGGTTATTTTAACATTCAAATTCATTAAACCTGTAAGTGAGCTCCAAGCTGATCTTGTTGAACTTATTTCTGCTGCAACATAATTTCTGCTCATTAATTACATCACTTTTAATATGTATATGATGGGTATACATGTAGTAGGCTTCATATATTATATACTACTACTAGCTAGCCCTGATAGGGATTTAAGTTCATCACTCAGCTATAATTTTGATGTCCACATTATTTTAGCTTGACTTAATTCAATATCCCCAGGTGACTCAAGAAAAAAAGCTCGTTAAAATCGGTAGGCTCATTAGCATTACCATGTTCACCCAGATCACAGACAGCATGATCAATCATCAAGGAGCGTTTCATCAAGCGTTTTGTCTGTGATTTTTACCGACAACTGTTATAAGCTACTGAAATCCTTGCATCTGATTGGCCGAGAGCAAATTTGTCAGTAAAAATCACTGACAAAACGTTTGATGAAATGCTCCCCTGGTATGATGGTGCATAAAGCTCTGCTCCATAACCAATCATTCATCACAGGTCCAGTGTATATCATTTTTTGAGAGCCAGAAGGTATATTATCTTTCATTTCACATAGCCTTAACAACCTTCTGGCTTTTAACAGAGGATATACTGTAGAGAAAAGTCAATTGACATATTTCCTCAAATCCAGAATGGTATTAACTCTGCATGTATGTTAATGTATAGGCCCGACCTATTGTCTGTTAAGTGCAAGATGGACTAATATACCTAAACACATAATTAACATCCTTGTGGCTCTCACCAATAACATATTTTTAGCTCCAAAAGGATGTTAATTGTTTGTAAAAGTATAGGCGTTAGCAACCTTTTGGCTCTCACCAGTCCATGTAGAGATCGGTCAATCAACATAACTTCTGTTTAGCTCCATATTAAAGGATGTTAAATGTATGTAAAAGTATAGGAGTTAACACACTTTTGGCTCTGACCAGTCGACATAGAGATCGGTCAATCAGCATAACTTCTGTTTAGCGCCATAAGGATATTAAATGTATGTAAAAGTATAGGAGTTAACACACTTTTGGCTCTGACCAGTCGACATAGAGATCGGTCAATCAGCATAACTTCTGTTTAGCGCCATAAGGATATTAAATGTATGTAAAAGTATAGGAGTTAATGCCAGCAGATGATAATATGTGTGAGTAATGTACCCTAAGGTAGAAGACGACTATCACGCGAAGTGATCGCTTGTTTGGGTTATTATCAGGAATGTCTGCTTGACTTCAGGTCAAGTATTTACCAGCTAGGTCATGTTTAATTTTTCATCAGCAACAGCCTTTAAAGGTACTGTTAAATATCTCATACATGTACATGTAATTCACGTGCTTCTTCAGTTTCAATAGTACCTGTAGATAAGAGAATCCAAGTCTGGATAGACATACATTTTGTATGATTGGAACTTCTGATCTACCAGATTTTGTTACACTTTTTTAATATGTTAATTACATTTTCTCTTATTGCTAAACTAAATTGTTTACAGCCCACATGTAAAATCTGGAGTCCTTGTATACATTGCAATTATCAACTTTCCTGTTAGACTCTTTCCTCATTTGATTATTTTTAGAATTTAGCATTATAATTCATCTCATCTCCAATTTCATTTCTTGTATGTTTCATCCTTTTTTTCAATTTCTCTTCTGAATTCTTTCTCTCTCTTTCTCTCTTTCTTTCTCCCTTTCTGTTGCAAGCTCTGTCTCTCTTTAACTTTCAACATCTGTCTCTCGATTGCTCTCACTCTCTCTCTCCCTCCCCTCTCTCTCTCTTATTCTCTTTCCCCTATCTCTTTCCATTTTGTTCCCTCTTCGCATTATCTCTGTCACTTTTCAGAATAGGTTCATTCACTGAGTAGAGCCAGTATCCGATGCATTATCCACTACTCAATGCACATAAAGACATTAAAAGCAGGTATGAGAATTCAAATGGGACTATATATCCATTCATACAAGCATGGAACCATGAAATACCCCAAGGAATGCTTCCCCTGCAATCTCCCTGCATCCACTGTGGCATCTAATTGTTCATTTATAATTCATTTGTAGCTAAGAGGAAAGATTCTCCATAAATACATGAAGTCTCTTGCTTCCAGATGTGCTGTTTGCCTGTAATTCACATAAATTCAGTTCCCTTTTTAATACTCTGCCTTCAATTCCTATATGCATCCTCTCTGTGGTTTATAACTTAAAGGGAAGGTTGAGTTCTGGGAAAGGTCAAAATAATTTCTGAACTTTCTCCTTCCTTTTTAGGCCAGTTTGGAAGAATATCATGGTAGAATTGTCCCCTGAAAAGGATTGCTCTTTGATTGCCCTCACATTCAAAATATGACAAGAAATAGTGGAAGTGTTCGGCCCGAACATTCATGCTACATATCGTCTGTTGGAACCAGAAGGACATTGACTCGTATACCTTCACACAGAGTTAATGCCCTTCTTGCTCTAAACTGATGATATTATGTTTCCTTACTAGGTCAGTTTGCTCTCCTTGTAGGACTGATATGAGAAACTGTTAAATCAAATTCAGTGAGTGTGGCCATATGACTTCACTGCATCATTTATTAAAGTGTATTGGTTTGGGACACCCAATATATAGGCTTACTGCATGAGCAGTTTATTTGTGTTTCATAATATATGCCCTACATGGATAGCAGATACAGATATGGAAATCTTGGGATGATTTCTTCCTACCGATTGTTTGTTGTTCTGTGCTGCTGTTTATCTGTCGTCAGTGTAGTGTTTGTGAGGTCATAAATAATAAGATTTACAGGATTTTCCTGTATAAAGATCACATCAATTCTATGAGTTGCAATTTATATTCCTTATGAAAGTCCTCCAATCAATCACAAAATTACAATAAAAAATTCTTTCTTATGCCAATGGAGATGAATTTTCCATTTCTAGAAATAATCTGAATCTGAATATATACATTGTATACGTACATTTTGTAGCTGATATTGATGTCATCAAGTTTAACTTTCATAAGACAGGTCCTGATCAGAATACCTCATAATGTGTGCTATGAAGTCTACCTAAAATGCAAGCGTTCCAAAAACGCTTAAGATGTGATGATATGAACACAGCATCCAAATAGACCTACTGTTGATATTAAAGGCAATTCGTAACATAGTACAAATGAACCTGAAAATACCCCAGGTTGTACATGCTCGCACATTTGTTTTATTGGATGTACTACTGGCTCAACCAGTGTTTAACAAGAAAAATCATACTAGTGCACACATCATGGTGCGTTAAAAATGACAGTGTGTATATAAAGGTCAATTGTAATCGGTACAAATGACCTTTATCTGCATTCTACACATGCACATGATTGCGAACTGGCTTATAAATTATAGCCAAGCATGCAGGTGGTTTATCTATTTTCATCCTGATAATCATCTATACAGGTATTGTTGTGTCCAATCCTAACCACAAAATCAGGAAGCAGACTGTGGTTAACAGCAAATCAGAAAGCAAGACATACATTAGCTCAACACCAAACTACATACTACCCATACAGCTAGTGTAAATTTATGTTAATTGAAAGAAGAAGTCACATGTAAAAATAACCAGTACATGTATACACATATATACATGTAGGCTCTGCAAACACAGTTTGTATGAGTCCAGAAAGGTTATTTGTCCTATTTCTTTGACCCCATTTACACCAATCTTTTAGGCCGGCCTAAAGCTTGGTGTAAATGCAAAGCCGGCCCGAGGCCCTCCCAAATTTGGGACTACCTCTGGAGGTAGTCTCGGGCCGGCCCAAGGCCGGCCTTTTTTTTGTGTAAATGGAAAGGAGGCCTCGGGCCCCCAATTTTGCGCCGGATGCGACGCTGTTACGTAACAACAAACAAAACGTGCAAAGTACATCCGGCGTATCTGGCCTGCAAGCATCAACTGAACTAACCTCCCACACATTGTATTATGAATTTGATAAAGATATCAAAACAGACGACAATATTCCTGAACTAACACCTTCTTAAAATATCCTTTTTTGAATTTCCTGATGCTGGTAAGAGTTTTCTTATTTTACAGCAACCACCGACGACACGGAGTCGGAGAGTATAAAAAGACAACAAAGAAAGAAAAAAATGCCGCCCCAATATTCGGTGTAAACGCAAAAAATTGCGGGCCTCGGGCCGGCCTTTTGGTGTAAATCGGGTCTTTGATTGTAGTCCATAACAAGATATTTAATACTACATGTAAATGTACCTAGAATGTATGCTGCAAAGGTTGCTTTTTCTAAATGGAATGACATTAAAGAAAGTTTAAGGTGGAAAAAATATATATCCTTGCACATGAGTTAAATTGCTTTAACTTTATTCTAAAGTATGTTTCACACTGTTTCAAATTTGTTTATACATGTACATCCAAAGGAGGAATTAATTTCATTTTATACAAGTATATTTTTATAACTAAATGACCATTACTTTAAATCAATCAAATTAAACGAAGAAGAACACATTTGGATAAAATTAGAACGGTTCAAGTGACGATGATGGACACCAAAAAGTGATCATGTGGTAATCCTATGTGTACGTGATGTATGTGTCATAGGGTGCGTTTATACTCCCATTTTGTTACGCGTTTACTTCAAACACGGTTGCGTCCACAGTCATTTTCGTATAATCGCCGATTTAAAACGTCAATGTAAAACTCACAAAAAGGTACATTTTTAATCGCCGTTTCTAGGGAAACATAAACGCACATTCATTTGTAGATGCGTTTATGACATCATATAAACTAGTAGCATGCGCAATGAGGTTTGCGAAACCAGCTGCAGAGCACAAATTCGCCTGGAGAAAAGAAGTACATGTACCCTGTGAAACTGTGTTTTAGATGAGCAATTACAATACGATCATTCTGCCTTCGCAAAGGAAGTATAAACGCACCCTAAGTTTCATACCATGCGAATGAAAACAGCACATGACAGGCCCTAAAGCAAAGTACTATTTCTAGCTTCAGCTAATTGTCTGAAGTAAAACAAATCACTAAAGATTGGCAAGACGAAACGGGAGAGGCGAGATAACCACAAAAATAAGGCATCAATATACTTTCACTTGTCGAGTACCATACACTTCCCACTTGTTCTCAGTCATGACCACCAAGTTGTCAAGTAATTCACAACTGAAACTTGACAATGAGTAGTTAAAAAATGAAAGAAAAGACAGTGCACTTCAAGGAATCCAAATGAAAAAGGAAACTGAATTTGAAGTGACTCTCCCCTTTTTCAATAAAACAAAAAAACTTCCTACTATCACATCTATGATGCCCCCCTTCCCCCCCCCCCCCCCCCCCCTCTCTCTCTCTGTGATTGAAGTATTTGTTTCTTTTGATGATGCCATTACCAAACAAATGAACCTTCATCACTTCTACTCCCGCAATTCATTTCATCTCTTTCCACATTAAAACACTTCAGACAGATCAAAGAATAATTTACTTTCGTAGTCTCAACACATTACCATAGCATCAGTCATTTGTATACCCTACGCAAATACCTTCTCAAATAGCTTCAATTCATGTTAGTCATGCACAGAAGTTGCACTCATTATATGCTCTTTTTTGCTGGTGAAAAAAATATTTTAAAAAACTGTGATAGGAACTTCAGAAAGGAAGTAATAGGTTTGAACAACTTCACTTCTAACAGGAAAAATCAAGCTATGGATGTAGTTCCCCTCAAAATTGATCCTGACACAGAGAGAGGAGACAGAAGGGAGACAGATCAGAAGGGAAACAGAGTGGAGAGACAGATTGGCAGGGACAAAGAGGGACAAAGAGGGAGAGAGGGGGAGAGGAAGAGGGAGAGAGAAAGAGGGAGAGAGAAAGAGGGAGAGAGAGAGAGGGAGAGGGGGGAGAGAGAGAGAGGGAGAGGGGGGAGGTGGGGGGGGGGGGGGGGGGAGGTGAGAGGGAGGGAAGGGGGGGGGGGGGGGACAGAGGTAGAGAAAGAAAGAGGGGGATTTCAAAGGAATTGAAAGACGTTACTGTTACATCAATATCATACACATGTAGTGTTTAACTGTTATCACATGAAGGACTAAAACAAGGTCCTGAGGATCACAGCCGAACCAATGCAAACCCTTTATCCTTTCGCATACACTATACACGTAAACCATACTTATTGAGGGTCCATGACTGTATACATGACTGGAACCCAATCCTGCAGTGGGTACAGGCCATGCATGGTACAGTAGTGTGAAAGTTCCCGACCAGTGAGACTGATTCCCCACACCTGCTCCTGTGTGACCTTGAGATAACCTTAGCATTGGTCTGACCTTTGACCTTTGTCCTTAACATGACTGATTGGGGTCTAATCAGTTCCATTGACTGGTGGCAGTAATGACCTTGGCTTAGACATCTGTCAGGTGACTAAACTAAAACTTACATGTACATGCAACTGGGAACTGTGCAATAAGAGGCCTTCTGACAATGTTATTCTTACAATGAAACAAAGTTTCAAATACGTTAGAGTTCCCTTGATGTTTTCAATATAGTTCTATTCATGTATGTTTTCTTTTGTTCATGCTTCAGAGGAAACTTCATCTGAGAATGTAAAGTGAATGATAATTATACAGTTCATATTCATAGTCATATGGGGTGTTGCAAGAAAGTTGCAATCGATTGCAAATTGTAAAGCAAATTAGAACAACCATTCTGAATGGTTCAGGGTCTGCCCATTCAAGAAGATGCGCTTGCAACAATGATTTTGATTGGTCAGTACCGATCAGTTGCAACTTGCAATCAATTGCAACTTTCTTGCAACACCCCAATAGTCATAATATTTGCATGTACATCTTTTAGATGACAGGAAAAATGATAAGACCACTTTATCACCTGACATCAAGAAGCATTGCAGTATTATTAAATGCAGCCTGTACCATTGTTCACATATGGTTACTTGTAATTTGTTGTATCAATGTTCATAAGAGAAACATGCTGTAATGGAAGGCACATATTACAGAATGAATCCTTCTGAAGGACATTTATTCAAATGAAATTGCCTCCTCTTGTCAATGACGGAATGGTAAAGCTCTGGTGTGCTACTAGCCTGCATGTATTAGTACAATATATAGGTTACGATTCTATGTGCTAATACTGTATACACCATAAATTCTTTGCGAATCGGACTAGCCAGACTTTTTCGCGAGTGGTTGGCTTCGCGATCGGAAAATTCTCGGATCTACACGATGATGTACATTTGCAAAGCTAATGTAAGTGGTGAATTTCTGACCAGGAGACAAAAAATTCAAGTGACTGCTTTATTTTGGTAATATAATAGCATGTTGTTAATTTGCCGACCCACTCGCATTTCGCAAAAATAAAACCCCTGTGAAATATGATGTATAGAGTATATCTTTGAAGGAAAAAAAAATAGCATTAATTACCCTTGTGTTGCCTACTCATAATATACATGTAGCAAGAGACATTTAATTAGAGTAATATGAATTTGAATCTTGTAATCCACGGATGAATCATGTATAAAATTAAAGCTGACACCCCAATCTGCACAGGTCTAATCCCCTACTGGGCGGTCGACCCACTGACCCAAATAAATCCCTCTTCACACTCACCTCTTTACATGTATCTGTTCAGACACAGAGATTCAGAACAAATCTCACTTTCCTGTTGTGTGTAAAAATTTAAAAATCTCACTTCTTAGCAAGATTTTTATAGCAATTTGAATTGCACTATGACTGCATATTCTCTGAAGAACCAAGATTACTTGTAGTGCACACTCTGTTACAATACAGGTCAGAGAGGTGTTCTGTATTGCAACCAATAACCAAGGTATTAATACATCTGTAAATCATACGCTCAAACTAGATACAACTACTACATCTAATAAGCCCTCTGTAATTCCAGATTATCATTATCATAATTATCACATCTGGTCAATTCATTACTGACCACTGTTAGAGCATCTCTAGTAGGTCCATGGTTAGAGCCACTCAATCCTTTGAGAGGAGTCAAGGAACTGTAATTAGAATCCTAATACACAGGACAATGGTCTGCTGATGAATCAGACTACAGATTGATGTTGACAGGCTACCTGACCAGGTTAATTAATACCCCCATAGGGAGACTCCTTCAATAGGTAATAACTTGCAATTGTAAGAATGTTACGAAGCCTCTACATATAAATCTTTTATTTTTCTTTTTGAGATTAGTGAGCAAGTCAAAGATATTTATTTTTTATGTCCCACACATTACCAAGAAGTATAGATTAATTAACAAAACTTGTGCTGAAGGTATACAATTTACATCAATATTTGGTCTGATGAAAGTTATTGAAGGCCATCAACTTCATAATATCCGAGGATATACAGTGTACATATAATAAATTTGGTGTAGTCTGTAGCATAGGGGAAAAAATACCTTGGTCTTGCCCTTGCATCACCTCATCCAATCTGTACTACATTGTAGATGTACAAGTCAATTTGCAACTAAAACAATACTCACTGTGTGACTGTTGAGATAGGGGCCATCTGCCTGTTGTAACTGCCAGCGTTACACTCGAAAAGTTCCAAAACAAATCAAAACTCCCGAGAAAAAGAGCCTACAATTTAACCAGGGAGATGGGAGGTGATCCCCTCTGCCGTACTCTAAACTCCAACAGACCTCGGTTAAAAAATGAGTCGCCGTCTTTCTAATGGCAATGTTCAAGACAGATACAATAGGAACTGATTACAGATCTTTGCAAGAGTAAAGAGCTCAACAAACTTCCCTACTATCTTTTCTCCAATAAATGTCCTCTGCTACTTCTTCAACCAATGAAAAGGTAAATAATGAACAGTGTGGTGCTTGACTCCTGCTGCGAAGTTAGCCGCAGAAAGCAGCGCAATTGCCAATTGAGTGGAGTATTTCTGAGTAAGGGACTTACATCAGCATTCAGGAATCTGTATTGTACGATTGTGTTGGGCTTGATTCAATCAGGGTAATTGGGCCTCTCTGATTCAAACCCGCTTACAAGCTTTCTATTCTAAGCGAGAAGATGACACTGGAAGGCATCTGGAAGGGATGACAAGGGCTATCGCATCACTGCAAGGTTGAGGCAATCAGAGAGGGGTGTTAGATGGGGTGTGCCCCCACCCTTAATTTTCTTTTTATTCTTTTCTCTTTTTTTTAGGGGGGGTTGCTTGCTTAAAAAAAAATTCAACTCCCTTGTTGGCAAATTTGGTACGACACCCCCATTCAAGATGGTGTAGTGATGCCCCTGGTGGTGATGTTGACATGATAGCATGGCCACATGTCAATGAAGGAAACAGCACATCGACTGAACTCATCATCATTCCTACGTCATGCCTCAAGACTCTGAAGATACACCAATCGCATCTTATTCACATGTACAATGTACCTCTTTCTAGAAACAACACAAACTGAGGAGCCAAGCAATAGTTTTCAGCTATACAAATAGAGATTTAATGCTTGTGAATAATGGGGCTACATGTATTACGAATGGAGCAAACTACACATGTACATGTATGCAGCACTTCTTAAACACTATGTAAAAATACGTCATTGTTCAAAGCTTAAAACTTTCTAAGAGATTGATTGAATGATTTGAACAGGAAAATGACAAGCATTTCTAATTTTCTTTCATAACATACAATGTAAATCATTCAATGTACCTTTAAAGAGAAATTTGAGTTCTGGGAAAGATTAAACATAATTTGTGAGCTTTCTCATTCCTTTTATGTCAGTTTGGAAGAACATCATAGTAGAAATGTTCCCTGAAAAGGATTGCACTTCAAATGCCCTCATATTCAAAATATGACAAGAAACAGCTGAAATGTTCAGGCCGAACATGTGTATGTAGTCCAATATATACATTTCTGTGTCCAGCGCATGTGACTCTCAGCAGGATTGAGTCAATTTCTTCTTGTTTAGGTGATTCCAAAACCTTACAGCATACACTAATTCTTATGTACTACATGTATGTCCATCAATCATTTATTTTCACCATAAAAACATCCTTTCCCAAATGCTTTGCTCAGTTTCTTTACGATATCATCTGCATGAATAACTTTATCAGCAACATTAAAGAGCTCTACGAGACTTACTGTCTTTCCATAGCAAAAGCTGTTGTCAAACAAGTACTCCGCACCTAGTGACTGATTTCCAAAGTGCAATCAGGGACTACCTACTAGTCAATACCCAATCGTCTGCGTGGCGCTAAAACCTCGTAACTCAGTTTCTGCCGAAATTTCTATTTTTGTAGCTAAGGAAAAATCTGATGTCCTGATACACCCATGTAATATAAATCTGCAAAAATAATGCCAGAGACGATCTGTATTCGCAGGACATCAATGCTCTTAAAATTTGAAACATGAACGTTTCTTCCATCTCCTGAGAATTGAAACCTTTCTGAGTTACTAGGTTTTGTCGCCCCAACAACGCAATACTGGACATTGCTCTGGTTAAATTGACACAGTATTGCATGGCCATAAATGGAAGTACCACTACCTTACTTGTACTTTGTTTCCTCGCAGGGAAGTGTAAAGACACTTCCCTGCTTCTACCATATTGACGATTTTTTTTTGGGGGGGGGGCCTACAATTCGAAAGCAAACAAGATATTATTGACTCATTCTCTTGCTTACCAAGGGCTTGTATTACTTCCATTACCATAAAAGGAATATATCATAACATCATGCCCATATCTAGGTAAAGAGTTTAAAAATAAGGACTTTTGTATAAATTTTTGTGCTGCAGTGTCATTGGTACTGACGCAGATTGAGTTTGACCATATACATGTATGTACACTTTATAATTGGTTAGGGAAAATATAAACATTGGATCATTTTAATCAAGTACTGTATGAAATAAGAACTTGAAATGACTCATATTGCAACACTTTGTAGCCCCTATTTATGCACAGCTGAGAAAGTCAACCTACATGTACATGTATAGCTCATACAAGCAGGCCCAAATTTTTGTTATAAAACCAATTACCCATTGCCAAAAGTGAATTTTTTTTTACCTGACTACTTACTGTTTCTCCCAAAGGTGTAATAATGAAGAGAAGTGACTTCAATGTTCAATTCAAATTTCAATAGGTACAATAATATTTTAAAATTTCATAATGCATGATGATGATACACCTGCCTTTTTCATCAAAAAATGCATTATTCAATTTCAAAGATACACCGTGTGTACATGTAGCTATGTTAATAATAGTAAATTAAAGATAGTATTTATGCATACAAATATACATGTATGAATATATTCATTATTACATCTTCAAATCATATATTTCAAATCAATTTCAAATCTTAAAAAAAAAAAGAAGTGGACTGCTAATATCATAGGATGGCTATAATGAAAGCTTTTATTGCAAAATCCACTGCAAATCTACAAATCTATAATGCTGGTCCCCCCCCCCCCCCCCCTTCCTAATTGAGGAGCAAATAAATCTAAGGGGGAAATGTATGCTGAGCACAATGATTAAAATACATCCATTATATTAATAGTCTGAAAGTGTTAATTAGATTTATTCCACAGTCCTATAGTGTCACATCATGTACTTCTTCCTGTAGTGTACTAGAGTACACTTGTATGCTTTCATACTTAACACCTCAGTACATAAACTGTCCACTGCTGTGTTAATTAGATTATTTAATACACATGTACTGTAAGCTGGTTCCTGTGCAAGGGGAGGTGACAAAACCACGCGGAAAACTGATATTGGCCTACTTGTAGCTCTACATTTAATATACTCTCCTAAAATATTAAAGGTCCCCTGAAACCCAAATGCAAGTTGATTTCTGTTGATAATATACCTGAGGAGCGTTTCATCAAGTGTTTTGTCAGTGATTTTTACCGACAACTGTTATAAGCTACTGAAATCCTTGAATCTGATTGGCTGAGAGCAAAATGTGTCGGTAAAAACCACTGACAAAACACTTGATGAAACGCTCCTCAGGTCTATTATCTTGTTTTCAGGCTTGAATGTGGTTTTTACATGTGTATTCACTTTTGTTAATGAAGGAATGCATGTTGTCAAGTTGAATAATGCCCATACACATGATGAACACTAGGCCAGGCATGCAGGCCGACATGTACACTGCATAATACCAAGGAGTTATCACAGACCTCCTTGATAATACATGCAGCATATATGTGAATGTGCTTGAAGCAAAAACATCTCTTCGGAAATCCTCTACAAATATGTGCCTCTTTCTCCCCAACCCTGTGAATAAGCTTCTCTTACAATGTACACACTACAGGTGAATAGTACACATGTAGCATAACATGTTAAGATGACACTCTATTCACAGTAGGCCCACTCCCATTTCTTTGTGAAAAGAAAGCTAATTCACCTTGATGTAGAGGAGATTAAGGAGATTATCCTATAATGGGATTGATACAATAATCCCTTTTCACAGGCCTATCACAACACTACAGCCCATGATCATGGATCATGTTGAGTCCCACACAGACAAAGACATGTAGGTGACCAGCATGTAGTATAGAGGGGAATTTACTGTTCTTATAAAAAGAATAAAATACAACTGTAGGAATAGAGGCCAAACAACATGTACATATAGCCTACATACATGTAACTTTCACATTGTCATTTTTACCAAAAAAATAGTTTTATTCCCCCCTTGTAGATACACATGTACTGCATGCATGATAGTCATTCAGCAATACAGTGTACATGTATGTTTTACTCCACTCCTTCAGAAATCTCTGCCACAATATAATACATGTACATCAATTCATTTAATTTTTATACTAACAAAAAGTAAGATTGCTCAAAGTGTCTCAATTCTTGAAGAAGTATAAGAATTATAACAATTTCAAAATTTATAAAAACAACAAAGAAAACAGCATTTTAAGGAATGGTACAGTTTCGGAGTCATGCAAACTTCATCGTCAGGCTGAAGTTTTATATTAACAGAATCAACTTTATATATTCTGTTGATTCTGTTGTAAAACTTCAGGCTGACAATGGCGTTTGCATGACTCCGAAACATGTACCATTCCTTAAAATGCTATTTTCTTTGTTGTTTTTATTTTGAATCTGTTAGGCCAAAAAAAAAAAAATTGTTGCATTGGCGTAACCCGCCCGACCCTAAAAATGTCGCCGACCCTAGGTTTTTTTTTTTTTTTTTTGACTATCGATATCGCGTATCGTGCTGCCTTTGCGATCGCGATCGCGATCGAAAACCCGGAAGTGCTGCGGACAGAACTAGCTGCGTGTATTATGTATTATACTGTCGTAAAAAAAAAAAAAAAAAAAAAAAAAAAATCCCGACCGACCGACCCTATTTTTCAGAGACCTGTTACGCCAATACAACAATTTTTTTTTTTTGGCCTTATCGTGTCGTTCTTTTGGAAATTATAACACTATTAAACAATTATGACTCTGACCAATCACAAACAGTCCTGTAGTCTTGTTGAATTGTATACAGTAATTGTATTTGTATAGTCACATTGTTATAAAAAAAATGTAAAAGGCAAGCCTAAAGAGTCATTTCATTATTATGTATATGTCATCTACACTGTATTTACTCACATGTCACTGTAAATGCATTCCAATGCAAACAAATATATGCAAAAGGAGGTTCCCCCATCTATTATTGTCACTATAAAACAAAAAAAGGTCACATTTGAGAAGCAAGAGCAAAATATATGAAATTTAAAAGATACTTCACATTGTTACTTCCAGCATAGACCTACTGCTTCCAGTGACATGTGATGTAATCATAATGATATCAGGGAAATTACAACCATGAGCTTGTTGGACCTGACATCATTTCTCCTTACCTGTATGACGTTAATCCAATAGTCTATTATTAAATTCAATCCAAGTGGGTACTCCAAGCTCTGTCTAAAAGCTCAAACAAAGACATTTATCCATGCTAAATTCCCAATAAGTTTTCGCTAGTTTGCAGCTATATCAGGAGTCAACAAGGTAATTGAATCCAATGAATATATACATGTAACAAGGTTAAACATTCCATTAGAAATACATTCCGTTGAATAGAGAGCCGCTGTGATGACATAAGCCGTCTGCTATGCACACACACACTCTCTGCAATAGTGAGATAAACTGTGGGGGTAATCCCAAATCCCGATGACACAAACGCACCTCACTGCCCCTGCTGCTTTCAGCCTGCGCTATGTATTCTCCCTCGCTCTCTCTTCGACTGGACTGCTTTGGTCTGGTTCAATGCTTGGCTGCAATGCTACATGGTTCATAAACACTACCTGAACTCTCTAGGGGGAGACTAGTCTTGGTACTAGACTCCTCATTGATACAAAATATACACAATATTCAACAGTGCAAAACTGATGATCTCGAGATCCCAGTAGCAAGACGATCTTTCTGGGTAGAATGAGACTATTGATATTTCTGATTATGAATCAGTGTTTTGTACATTAGATCTATTATCAATCACAACAAAAACAAAACAAATGCATCTTGGTATGTTTGAGGTTTAAATGTTTACATTCATATTTCAAAGATGTAGAGAGTCAAACACACAATCAAAAGCAGCTAAATTGTAAATGCAACACTAGCTAGCACTTTGATCAATTTGATACAAAATCCAGAAGATCTGACTCCTTGACAATTGTACTTGCTACAAATGACCTTTATCTGCGCAAATTGTAATTACGAACTTGCTTATTCTGTTAGTGGCATGAAATTACCGTGAAGAAATCGTCGCCAGAGCACGTGTCGCACAACCGTCGGCCCCATGTACATTAACATTCCATTCACCATCTAAATTGTTGCAGCCAAACAAATGTCTGCTTTTCTATTGACAACATGCACACACAAAATTGTACCATTAAATGTTGTATGTATTCACTTGCTCTGTTTATTGTGGTCTGGATAAATACATACATGTACATGTAGGTGTTGGATAGTGAGTAGGTGAGAGTGAAAGGATTTGTCTGCATTGCCAGACGGGCATGAATGGGGGTGAAACGACAGACTGTACATAAATATTCTCAATCTCATGTTACAAGTACATGTAGGCTACACTATACAGTATTATCAAAGCTGTATACATGGATTTGTGTAGACAGAGCCTGACACCAAGTAGGACCCTACCCCCCCCCCCCCCCCCCCCCCCCCAATTTAAAACACTGATGTAAAACTCACAAATAAAGCGAGATTTGAATCGGCGTTTCTCCAAAATAATGATTTCTGGGGAAGCATAGACTTGTATGCACAGTGAGGTTTACAAGTACATGTACCTGCAGAGCCCGAATTTGCCTGGAGAAAAGAAGTATTAACAGTACCCTGTGAAACTGCGTTTTAGATGAGCGTTTCAAAATGCTCATTCTGCCTTTGCAAAGAAAGTATAAATGCACCCTATAAAGTAAATGTTTTAGTAGGTCTGTCAGTACAGCAGATAGTGTTTACAGGATGAGGTAACGTCTCAATGATTTCCTTTATTACAGATGGGTGGGTTCACCCACACCCTCAAGGTTCAATACACTATTTCACTATCGTCAACAAATCCATACACCCTCCATTCACATGATATATACAAGACATTCAATAGACCTGGGGAGCGTTTCATCAAGCGTTTTGTCAGTGATTTTTACTGACAAATTTGCCCTCAGCCAATCAGATGCAAGGATTTCAGTAGCTTATAACAGTTGTCGGTAAAAATCACTGACAAAACGCTTGATGAAATGCTCCCCTGTTCAGAAAGATTCAAATTTTATGCATACTTTTAAACAAAAGTTGTTCTTAACAACCTGAAAGCTTGTGAGAGGCTTGTCAGACAGAGCAACAAGTAATGTATGCAAACTGGATTCCAAGTATTGTACATGTATGTCTCTGTCTCTGTCTCTATCGCTGTTTCAGTCTGTCTGTCTGTCTCTCTCTCTCTCTCATGATTTGCCCCAACACTGCCTTTCAGTTTAATACATGTACATGTACAGTAAATGTAGGCCTACATGTACATGTACCGTACATGAATCTCACTCTTTCTTTCTTTCTTTCTTTCTCTCTCTCTCTCTCTCTCTCTCTCATCTCCCTCTTCTGTTTACATCCAGTACATGCTCATTTTTCTCTCCTCCTTTTTCAACCCCATTCCTCTCTCCCCCTTCCTCCTTTCCTCTATCCCCTTCCCCTTCTTACATGTACCCTCCCTCTCACTTACTTTTTCCTGTAATATTCATTTTGATCATACATGCAGTTTCTATTTCAACATACTGTATGCAATGTAGCCAATACAATGTTTATGTGCTTGCCTTTTCCTCCCTATAGGACGTGAATCTCTGTGCAGACAACACAATTCAATAAATAATTGGAACGTGGGACTGAACTTTAAGCATACATGTCACATCACAAAAACGTGCGAATGAATTGCCTTTCTTATCAACTCATGTATGAAAAAGGGTCAAACTACATGACATGTAGCAATAAATCAATCAAATCTTCAAAGACAAAAGGTGTGTAACATCTGTAAACATACATGTAGCCTTCATGTAAGTGTTGATGTAGGCATAGTCCATGATAATTGTAAATGTCTTCTGGACCCCTCAGAAGAACAGCCTCTGGCTGAAGAGGGTGATCCAGCCCATGTGAGGAAAATAAGATCTAGGCCGACAAACACTGCATACATGTACATGTGAGAAAAATGCTCAAAATACAAGGAGTCTCAACTTGAAAATGTAATTCCTCCCTTTGTTCATCAGTATACATGTAGATTGTAAATAATCATTATCTAGCTATAATACTAGTTAGTAATCATTTATTATTTCATCACTCGTCCGTCACCAAGGTTTGCCAATCATACAAACCTGTAATAACATTTCTCCTGTCATCATTCTACTACGATATAACCTGTTTGGAGTCAGAAGGGCGTTAACTCATTTTACGCAGTGAACACCCTTCTGGCTTCAAACAGACAATATCTCACCAACTTGCAAGACCTGCTGAGAAAAACAGATAACGTACACTCCAATTAACCCCCCCCCCCCCCTCCCCCCAACCCTCCAGATGAAGAAAACTAAATGATGTTACACCTAATAACTCTGTAGCAATAATACAATTTCAAACAACTCTCAGCAGATAAAGCTGTTTTAAAAGCAAACACATAAAACCCCAAGACAGTGTTAGCCTTTGAAGAATCAGACCCTCCCTTTAACCAGGGATCCACACTAACAAAAAAAATGTTGGGGGTTCGGATTGACATTTAAGGATCTGTATGCACCGAGACTTAAATTTATGTTGACATTTTGAAACTGTTGGTGTCTGGACCTAGATTTCGGGTGCCCATGTACAACATGGGCCCTTGTTAGTGTCAAAACTTTTAGTTTCATTTAATTTGGAAAAGACTGATGCATTATTTCAAGACAGGGATAACAGGATTCCTATTAATGTAACTCATTATATAGTCTTCTGTATGCATTGAGTGGTACAATAGTCACAAAAATATCCTCACTCAGCCTGGAAGAAGACTAGTCAAATCCAAACAGATTTAGAAAACCAGCCAGACAAGCAAAGTGAAAACATTTCAATCCTCTCAGAGAAAGAATGAAAAGGAAGAAATAGCTACTGTGGAACTACAACACAGTTTGCTCCAAGTTGAACTTTCAACTCAACAAATAAAACATGCCACAAGAACAGAGGCTTAGAACTCCAGCATACTCGGGCTGGAAATTCAACAAAAGCCCAGAATGGGTTGGGTGTAAATATCCACAGGCTTGGCCAGGTTGCCGAGCATGCATGAAGATGTATTGGCAATGTGTGTTCCTGTCAAGTACTGCATAACAGTTTTTTGCTTTGACATTGGTCTACACAAGAATGTTGAGGATAACATAACACGCCAAGAATGAAATAGTGATAGCATGAATGAGTGAAGCTGAAGTTAATTATGATTATCACAGGTCTCAATGCAAGAAAGGTGTGACTGAATAGTAGAACAATTTCTTGTACCGTCACCCCTCCGCATCTCTCTTTAGCTCTCTCCCTCCCCTCTCTCTCTTCTTCTGCTTCTCCTCCTCCTCTACTTCTCCTCCTCCTCCTCTTCTCCTTCTCCTCCTTCTCTTCCTCCTCCTCCTCCTCCTTCTCCTTCTCCTTCTTCTTCTCCTCCTCCTCCTCCTCTTCTCCTTCTCCTTCTTCTCCTCCTCCTCCTCCTCTTCTCCTTCTCCTTCTTCTCCTCCTCCTCCTTCTCCATCTTCTTCTTCTCCTCCTCCTCTTCCTTCTCCATCTTCTTCTTCTCCTCCTCCTCTTCTCCTTCTCCTTCTTCTCCTCCTCCTCCTTCTTCTCCTTCTCCATCTTCATCTTCTCCTCCTTCTTCATCTTCATCTTCTCCTTCTCCTTCTTCTCCTTCTTCTCCTTCTCCTCCATTTTTTGTTTGTTTTCGTCAGGGAGGGGACCTGCCCCACCCCCCCCCCCCCCCATCTGCCCCTGATCTCATATACATAAACTGAACAGAAAGAGGAAGTCAAACACCAACCAGCAGGCCCATTAAATCTTTGATAATATTAAACAGAGAGAGAAACAACCCTTGTTGCCAATATAAGTAGGGTCAGGTAAATGGTTCTGCACTTCACATGTTTGTTATTGTAGCAAAAACCGTGAATTGCAAAAATACGTGACTCTAACACTGGACTACAGAGGAAAACACGAACATAACAGATAGAGCTTGCGGCTAAATAGCAGTTTCACAAAGTTCTGTGCTAATACACCGTGACCTCTGTACATTCTTTTACAGCTAAGGAGATATTAAGGTTTCAAGTCTTTTGACTGTAACTAAACCATGTAATCAACCATGTAATCACTCAAAGGGTGATTTCCAACTGACCACTCACACAGGTCCACAGTGAAGAGTTAAGATAATTGGTCACAACCGATGTTAGATCTTAAAACTGGTGAAGAAATCGGAGGGGGGATAACCCCCCCCCCCCCCCCATAGGACTTAAAGGAGAATTATCCCCAGGCTTTTAAATGTAAATAGGGTCATAGTGAATAAAATAACATTTAATTTGATATAAAAATCACCGTTTTAGACCAACTGATGCCGTTGTAAGAGCAGAAAATAGAGACCACTTTTTACGATGTCTACTCCTACTGGCGGCGTCCATTTTCTCTAAATTTCCCATAAAACCTTGCGCGTGATGACGTAGGGGATGGAGAACTCACTAGCTAGTAGCTAGCTTGCATGAAGCGCGCGCTGCATATACACACGGTAAACATGGTGTATTGTCAACCGTTCGGCTGTTGTAACTGTTCCAAGAAAACGATAGGGAAATCATTCCATCGGTTCCCAGACCCGCAGAAATGTCAGCAATTGTTCAAGCGTTGGGTGACCATATTGAACGTGGAAAAATTCCAAGGAAAAGACTTCAAACTTGATCGGAAAAATGATGTGATCTGCAGTGATCATTTCACGGAGGCCGATTATCACGTAGATCTCCGGGCTAAGCTTATGCCCGGGCGAATCGTATAATCAAGCTAGTGTGTCCTGGAACACGTTTTACTTACGATGATTATTTTACTCTAATAAATGTTTTTCAAATGTGATAGTTACGTAGATAATATAAATTGATTTATTTAATTTAATTATGAAACTCTTGCGTAATTTATGTTATTATTAATAATAATAAACTCTTTTTAAAATGATGTTGGTGAACTATTGCGAGCCAATTACAATGCGCTACGGCCAACTCCATGCCCTACGTCACACAGCCCGATCGCACCGGGAACATGACGACGCTGCTTTACTCTCGAGAACAATAAAAATCGGAGGATTCAATCGACAATTCCCATCCTCTCGATTCTCGAATATACGATGTTTTTACTTTATCAGAAACTGTTTAGAATTCTGTTTTAGGTCAATGATAAAAGTCTCGTGGGGATAATTCTCCTTTAAAAAAACCAATTTGACTAGCTGCAGTGCAGAATAAGGTAAATGATATTGAATTATATCGAAATAAACAGTGAATTAGACAAACTGAAGACGAATTTTCAACAAATAAAAAGGAAATGAAGGAAAAACATTTGAAACTAATCTATCAGCTGAATAAACAACTGTGACAACAAAATTTGAATTCAAAATGAACAATTTACAGAATTTCAAACAAATGATAGACTTTTATGACTTACCTTTTTGGTATTCCAATTCAACGTTGTTAAGAATTCAAGGTTTGCACTTTAATATGAAACACCAGTTGATAGAATCTGTGTGCCATATCCCATCGTTGTATTAAGCAATCCAGAAATTTTTGATGTAAAATCTGAAGAAAAATAATTAAAAGAATTTCCTATGAATATTCAGAATTCAAGTCAGCTGCATGAAATTCACCTTTATAAAGAGAAGAAAATTAACATGACCTTTTAAAGGGATACTCAACCGCAGATTGTGGACGTTTTTATGCCGCAATAGGGCACCCTGATCCCGGGGCGTACTTCGGACAGCCTATTCGCCGCACAACATGCACGCTCTGCCTGAGCTCGTGCGAGATTCGGTCGGCTTCGTGCAGTCTGAAATGTAATTCCAGTAGTCCAAAGGACGCGCTTGACGCACAAATTTCGTGTACGAGTGAATAGGGCTTTAATATGCAATCCTGACTTTCCCCAAGGCCGCCTGGTGGCGTATCCCTTTAAAGTTTAGTATGATATTTTCTACGGCCTACAATTTGTTGCTTTCTTCACAAACTACACATGTAGCTGATGCACTAAAAAATCAAAAGTATTAAAATAAGTTCACAAACTGGAGTGTACACGAGTGTGCATGATCTATATCATCATCAGTATCCGGCTCCAGTTCTAAATTATTCTCTAGAAATATGACAATTCTTGCTCAAACGATGAAAGGTGCTGGTAGCCTGTCACATGCAGGAATTTAAAACATATACACTGGAAATTCCCCCAAACAATGACTGAATGTGTGGGACCATGAATACTCTTTTTCAGACCGATAATGAATACAATATTATAATTTGCTTGAATGAAATCAAGTTTTATATTAACAGGTTGAATGTGACATTATTTTAGTACAACACACATTTCCCACTGACCTCAGTCTGTGTTTATCATCACAAAGTGAATCCATTGACATGAGAGGGGTTAAACCTACTACCACCGGACCACAAATGTGGTCGAAAGTCGGTAGTAGGCTCGTGTAAATCATTACTAGTAGTATCAAAAGAATATAATGTTTATAATCTGAGGCTAGTACTCTGTCGGTAAAGAACCGAGTTCTCATTGAGTACTACAACAACAAAACTTTTTAATAACATGTCACAAAAGAAATCAGAGATTGTAACTGTCAAAATGGGCTCCAAATTCTCTTCTTTCTTTTGTCAGAAGTTTTTGTCATCACAATCCACAATTTGCTTTGCCTCTGAGGCATGTTCCTATTGAAACTGAGTAATTTATTTCCTTTAGCCTCTCAATCCAACGCACTGTCAACTATTAAAAAGATGAAAGACAAAAGACTGCTTTCATAGAAATATACAAACAATATAATACCAATGAGTGGGAGTTATACAGAATACAAATAAAGTATCCAAAAATGAACAGAAGCTGAGTCATAGCAATAAATTCAGGAAACACTGAGAAAAATATAGAAAATCAGATCTGAATTCTGAAGAAGTTTGCACTTTAACTATTCCACTCTCAAAATGAATAATAAACAATTCTATCAAAATTGATGGATTACTTCCTATTTTCCAAGAAAAGTGGAGGTTGCCGAAAGAGATGAAGAACAGGAGCGTGTTTCCTGAGGATATAAGCCTCAATGACAACAACAAAAAATCAAAAGGATATTCTATGACCTTCTCTTGAACGAGAAGCCTTCAATCATAAAAACCTCATGAACCACAGAAAATAAAACATTTTCATTTATCATTATTTGACACATGATTCAGTTAAACTATTAAAATCTACTGTACATAATACGTAAATTGAAAGTATTCAAAGCCAAATGCATGCAACAAAATCTATGGTGTAGCTTTACCCAAAAATTGAAAGGGATACATGTATGTAGCAGAGCATTACTTTGAAGCAGATATCAAGTTTTCCTGTTTCTGGCAGTGTTACAAAATCATTTTTGAGGCACCACTGAAGATTACAGCTATGGAAAAAATTATTAGACCAAGCATGGTTACTGATAGTGTTAGTTTTATGCTAAGAAGGAAATAAAATATCATATTAAGCAAGGTATAATTGCTGGAATTTGGTATTCATTCAATGAAATACAAAGACAAATCATTTTTATAATTTTGTATGCATATTATGGTACCCTTATTACAGAAGCTTGGTATAATAATAATTTTTTCCAGGGCTGTACATGTAGGAGCTATTTTACATACATGTACGCATACATGAATATGATCATGAAAATTAATCTGTAACTAGGTTTAAAGGGATACTCAACCGCAGATTGTGGACGTTTTAATGCCGCTGCCCTGCGGGGCGCAAACCTCGGACAGACAGCTCGAGGTCTCGTGCGAGATTCGGTTGACTTCGTGCAGTTGAAATGTAATCCCACTTTAGTCCAACGCACAAACTTTGTGTACGAGTGATTGGGGTTTACGCAATCCTGACTTTCCCCACGGCCGCCTGGTGGCGTATCCTTTTTTAAGCTTAGCTAGGTTCAGGGTATACAAATTTCCATGAAGTAGGGAAAGTATTTGCAAATCTAAATAGAAGACCATATCAATTACATGTACAAATTTCATTAAATTAGTGTCAACATGCGACTTGAATCATACAGCACCACTGACAACATTTATAAACACACAACTGCTTTTCCTAAACCATGAGAATAACAAACAACTGCTTTTCCTAAACCATGAGAATAATACATCTAATTTAAGGCAAGGATGACTTCATTGTGACTACATTCTTTCTTGATATTGATAAGGCTGAAAAGCAGCCTTACACAGCCAATGAATGGCCTTGCTGAGGATACAAAAATATTTACACGGTACATCTAAAAAAGAAGACGACCAATTCAGGACAAAAGAAAATAATAGTCTATTCTCTTATGACAAGGCCAGTTCAATGACAGAGATAAACTTTAAAGCCTTTTAGCCTTTGGTGATCATATCCAATCCAACTAAAACATTGTTTTGGTGGGGATCAAACCAACGTTATACCTCAGACATGTATTTTAGCTTGTTTTCAGTAATATCAATAATAAAAATTTTTCTATTCTTGCAACAAGGCAAAGGATAATCTTTGCAGATTTCCCTAATCCCGAATCCCAGGCTAAATGAAAAACTTCTTTGCCCAAGATATTAATAAATAGTATTTGTTACAGTTACAATGTACATCAGGATTTGCCCTTTTCTATATTCTTTGGCAGATTTTAAATAAGCAAGAGATATATATTCCAGTGTATCAAAAATCAATATCACCTTGCTTTTCTAGCTGCAATAGGAATAATTTGACAGGAATTAAATCCTATTAAAATGGCCTACAGTATGTCAAAACATTTATCAAAATTTTTATTGCACTTCGCTGTGACAGCTAGAACTCACAGTAAATGACAGAAAAGGTTGTATAATTGGAAATGTAAACAATACTGCCTAGACCATCTGACATGCCCCCCCCCCCCCCCAAATATGTTCATACATCAAATGCCCTCGACGTATACATGTACATGTACATGTATGTCACAATCAATTTTGACTCTGTAACATCTTCTTTTCACTCATGGTTGCTGCATGGATAGACCCTACTAAGATGGTTGATTGTAACAGTGAATATTCTGGTCATAAATGGAAGAAGGTTCAGAGAAGGTCACAGGATGATTGAGAATGAGAAACTCTCTCTCTTTCTCCTTCATGGATGATTCTCTCATTGTATTCAGCAAATCAGGGATAAGAATAATTACCCAGCCACACAACCATCACAACTCCACACAAAAGATCAAGTGACAGACAGTCAGGCTGTCAGAATTTTTGTCATTACACAGGCCTCGTTTCTGGACAAGTATTTGTGTATAATTATGAAGCCCTACATGTCCATGTACATGATGTCGCCTTTTTTAGAACAAGAAGGACATTATGTACTTTATATGTACATCTTTAATATTCCTATGTATGCAGGTGCTAATGCCCTTCTGGCCCTGAGCAGATGATGCAGGCTTAATGGCCCATATTCCGAACTCTGGTTTAACTTTACAGGGGCGGATACAGGAATTTCAGAAAGGGGGGCGCATTTCAGAAAGGGGGGGCGCACACTGAGGAACCCTCCGTTTGACGAAGCCAAACGGCCATCTAGGGGGTCCGGGGGCATACTTTGTCAGACAAATACAGTTTCACAAAAACTCACGGCCCTTGCCCCCCCCCCCCCCCCTCCCCCCCCCCCCCCCCCCCCCCCCCCCCCCCCGCGCCTGTTAAACTCCAGTCTAAATTAAACCAGAGCTTCAATCAAAACTGTCCTAAACTGCAAGTCCTGTCTAAATTCATGTGCGAAGTTAAAACTAGACTGGAGATTATTTTAAATCGGATTTCAGAATGTGATTTTCTAAAACTCCCGTTTAAAGGGTAGGTTTTGACTAGTTTTAAACAACGGTTTTGACTAGTTTTAAACAACGGTTTAAGTTAAACTGGAGTTCAGAATATGGGCCTATATGTCTACTGAAATGAAGACGGTAATTGTTTGACATTGATCAAGTATGAACTTGAAATAAGTCAAATGTAACACAGTGAATAGACCAGGATGCAGAATGCAATGCAGAGTGATGCTTATTCAGAAAAATCATGAAAATTAAAGCAGAACAATACAGAGCCCTGTAGAAATGAAGGTAGCCAAAAGAATGCCACAATAAGAAAAATATCAACTAAAAAAGTAACTGTGACCCAAAGGTCTTGTTTTCCAAGAATACCAAATGCAGTCAAATATTTTTATTATACTGTCCAAATACAGTTTCACAAAAACTCAGTGTTGTGTTTTATCATCCTTATTTGAAATAGACTGTACTTGACATCCTATTGAAACTAAGTATTAGTTAGAACTCTGATGAATTACTGTAAATAAAAGGCATGCATAAAGCAAATTTAAACTAAACACACCCACATTAGATCCTACATTACATATTTGTTTAGTTAGCTGCAGGATATCTCTCTTACAATGAGATGGTCAATAGATTGTGAGACCCTCTTATCACAGCTCGTGAAAGAGAGTCAGACAATACAGTATTGTGAACAAAAAGCTATGGAAAGCAATACAAACAGGTTCCATAATATGGTTGACAGGGATTACACAATTCAGGTAGACCATCTTACAACACTAATCCCCATTCTTGGCCTCAAATTCGGAATCAGAGTACTGCCAATGGATAATGATAAATAGGCCATTTGGAAATTTTACAAAGGTCTGTTACTTTTATTTTTTTCAATTATATACTGTACAAGAAATTTTTTAAAAGAATGGAGAAGATAAATTAATAAATCATAACTATTCACTAGTTTTGATCGCAATTATGTGGTGGTTCTTTCTTTACTTGCAAGTCTTATCCAGTTGAGCTGTTGAATGTTAACATGACATTTTCAACACATCAAACAAGTCATGAAAGGGTTAATCTCCTCTAAATAACATACTGTTGTAATCTAACTACATGTACATGTACACTGTGTACAGTCATTCTTAACAAGAGCCCCAGGGGGCACGACGCTCACCTGAGGTGGATCAATTCACATCTGGTGCATGTTCTCTCTCGCACATGAACAACTTTCATTCTTCATCTATAGAGGTATCTCTATACACAATACCAAGTCTGAGCTTCCTACCAAGTTCGGTTAAATTCCAATCATGGGTTTTGGAGAAGAAGCTGAAAATGTAAAAAGTTTATGGATGGCGGACAACTTCCCCTCACCCCCCCCCCCCCCTCCAGTATGTTACCCCCACAGACCCCCTATAGGGCCACCCAGAAAAAAATCTCCATACACAATACCAAGTCAGAGCTATTCCTGGTTCTGGAGAAGATGTTTGAAATTTACATAGCTTTTACACTTGGGGGCCCTGGGGGCCACATGTACCATTTTAGCAACTTTTGGTCCCCTACCCCTAAGGATGATTCCTACCAAGTTTGGTTGAATTCCGATCATTTTTTTTTGAGAAGATCAGAATGTACTTTTTGCCTGGCAGCGCCCCCCCCCCCTCCAGTATGTTACCCCCACTGGGCCCCTATAGGGCCACTCAGAGAAATTTCATGAACATTCATTCTTCATCTATAGAGGTATCTCCATACACAATACCAAGTATGAGCTATGCCTCGTTCTGGAGAAAAAGATGTTTGAAATTTACATAGCTTTTACAATTGGGGGCCCTCCCCCTGGGCCCCCTGGGGGCCACATGTACTATTTTGGCAACTTTGGGTCCCCTACCCCTAAGGATGATTCCTACCAAGTTTGGTTGAATTCCGATCATTTTTTTTGGAGAAGATCAGAATGTACATTTTGCCTGGCAGCGCCCCCCCCCCCCCCCCTCCAGTATGTTACCCCCTCCAGTATGTTACCCCCACAGGGCCCCTATAGGGCCACTCAGAGAAATTTCATGAACATTCATTCTTCATCTATAGAGGTATCTCCATACACAATACCAAGCATGAGCTATGCCTCGTTCTGGAGAAGAAGATGTTTGAAATTTACATAGCTTTTACAATTGGGGGCCCTCCCCCTGGGCCCCCTGGGGGCCACATGTACTATTTTAGCAACTTTGGGTCCCTACCCCTAAGGATGATTCCTACCAAGTTTGGTTGAATTCCGATCATTTTTTTTTGGAGAAGATCAGAATGTACATTTTGCCTGGCAGCGCCCCCCCTCCAGTATGTTACCCCCACAGGGCCCCTATAGGGCCACTCAGAGAAATTTCATGAACAACATTCATTCTTCATCTATAGAGGTATCTCCATACACAATACCAAGTATGAGCTATGCCTGGTTCTGGAGAAGAAGATGTTTGAAATTTACATAGCTTTTACAATTGGGGGCCCTCCCCCTGGGCCCCCCTGGGGGCCACATGTACTATTTTAGCAACTTTGGGTCCCCTACCCCTAAGGATGATTCCTACCAAGTTTGGTTGAATTCCGATCATGGGTTTTGGAGAAGAAGATGAAAATGTAAAAAGTTAACGCACGACGCACGACAGACAAATTTCCATCGCAATAGCTCACTCGAGCCTTAGGCTCAGGTGAGCTAAAAAGGGAAATAAATCAACAATATTAGGCCAAGTAAAATTGGTTCCTAGTTTCTCATCCGGATTTTGCAAAAATGAGGAGTAGGTGGTACCATGTTATCTGACATTTGATATTTTACCAAAATGGCCGCCGCACATACAGACAGTGGCTTCCCGTTATATTTATATTCTTCTGGGGTCCCTTTAAACCCCCAAAAGGCATCAAGTTTTAATTTTAGGGAGCTGCAGCAAAATGTTGGTGTGGTTTTTTTTTAAGCGATTTTTTTTCTTTCTCTTTTTTAAAACAAAAATATCAAATAACAGAAAAAAAGGATGTGGGCAGGAATGGGAAACTAAGAAAAATTTCTATTTGGTCTTACATGTACATACATGCAAATGTAGCAGTGCATCATTGTGCACATGTATGAAGGCCTACCTGCTAAAAAAAAATAGAAGGCATTTCAAGGCATACATTAATTAAACTGGAGCCCAAGTCGGGTAGTCATTAATTAGTGTATTAGGTAGTTATTGCTGTGTTTTAATGAGTCTTCCTGCAATAGCCTGTCAAATCCTGAATGTATCAGGACAGAATAGCTCATCAAATAGCCTGTTCAGACGAAGGTAAATTTATACAAGATTCGTGCAAGAAATGTCATAAAGAACCATTGTACCTATCTAGAGAAAGGTGTGGGCAGACTTGAAAAGAGTATTGTAGAGTATTGTATTAAAAGAGTATTGTACATGTAGAGTATTGTATTGTATTTAAAGAGCATCGTATAGAATAAAATGTCGTATAAAGGAACTAATTTTGGGGAGGTCAGCTGACACCATACAATGTAGATGTATGTTTTGTATCAGATTACGAGAACAAGAAAGCAGGATGGAAGGACGGACTGACAACCTTAAAGCATAATCCCTCCGGCACCACCTTTGGTGGGCGGGGGCATAATAAAATCAAATGAAGCAAATATTGTGAGTAAATCCCTTATACCAATACTCATGCTACTCCAATCAGAAAATATTGACAAAAAACTTAAGTTAAACATGTCATGTAGGCCTAAAATACATCTTATTGTACCCTTTATTGTGGACCTCTGTCTACACATTTTAATGTGTTGGGTGTGATTTGAGTTTGGTATAATTTATAACATGCATTTCCCATAGACTCCAGCTTGAGTTACATGTATCTTGGGCTTGAGCGTTTCATCAAGCGTCTTGTCAATGATTTTTACTGACAAATTTGCTCTCAGCCAATCACATGCAAGGATTTCAGTAGCTTATAATAGTTGTCAGTAAAAATCACTGACAAAACGTTTGATGAAATGCTCCTTAGGTTACATGTACATAAAAAAAGAGAGATTTCAAGAAAGTTTAGTTCTGCAACACATACATGGACATGTACATGTATCTGTCAATAAATCCACAGACTTCTGACACACTATAAGGCCAAAAAAAATAAAATTTTTGTATTGGCGTAACAGGTCACTGAAAAATAGGGTAGGTAGGTCGGGATATTTTTTTTTTTTTTTAACGACAGTATAGTACCGTACATAATACACGCAGCTAGTTCTGTCCGTAACACTTCCGGGTTTTTCGATCGTGATCGCAAAGGCAGCACGATACGTGAAATCGATAGCCAAAAAAAAAAAATAACCTAGGGTCGGCGACATTTTAGGGTCGGGCGGGTTACGCCAATACAACAATTTTTTTTTTTGGCCTAATGAACACTCTAAACCATATCCTTGACTAAAAAAACAAGCACAAAATGCGCGCACACTCCATCTGAGTGACCAATGGTTTCTGGGAAGTATCATTTCTACCACCTTTAACAGTTTGTATTGATTATTATGGACATTGTCCACAAGAAGAGTGTCAGCATCACTTTGTAAACAAGGACATGTCCCCTATTTAACCCAGTCATACACTGGTGAGTCATACTGGTCTACTTACTCTACATGTCGTTCATCTGCTCACTGTGTAAAACGCTACTGGGTGAGTGCCCCGATTGGTCTCACCACACAAATTATAGTTTTCCAATGTACATGTAAATTCTCAGAACAAACTTGTGTTTGCACAAGATTGGATGAGAGGAATTGGACTGACCACTTTTCATTTTCACTACACAAAAAAACAAAGTAGGCATGATGCATTCATGTTCCCTTTTCATAAACTGAATGTAGCATTTTCTTTTGTTGCACATGTCGGTACTATTATATTTCCCCAACTTGAAAGGAGTTGCTATAAATTAACTTTTTTTAAATACAAATCCACAGGAACATTAGCAATAAATTATAAAACATACCTAAAAGCCTACAAAATAATCTAGAATAAGAGTGTCAATACCCCTATTGGGGGAGGTGGTTGGTTTACATTAAATGAAGGAAGCTTTTTACTGATTTTCATAAACATATATTTATACATTTCAGAATTCTATCAGTGTTATCATTGAATGGAGAGACAAAGGAACAGAAGAAAAACAGAAAATAACAATGAATAATTGAATACCTACATGTACTTGTATGTAAGAAAGTGCTTAATGTGCTAACAAAGAATCTGATCAGCAAAAAAAAAAAAAAAAAAAATTCTGCAAAGTCAGTCATTTTTCAACTCATGGAGAGACAAACAATCAATGACTGAGTTTTGTTGATCACCAGAAATAAACCTACAAGGGGATTTCCCTATGACAGGTATGGGAAGGTCAAGGAGAATATAGCAGGAAGGGTGTCATTTATGAGAGTTAACAGGGGATCTTCCCCCTATAACTCATTCAGGAAGAAGGGTTCCCCAAACACCATAGGGATTCAATGCATTTACGTATTTCTCAGCTTCATCACAATACAATATTTACTCTTTCTTTCATTTTTCCAACTTAAAGAAGTTGTGTTTTGGCTATCTCTAGTCACTGTCCTTGATATCTATGTGTATCATGATCTTCTAATTCTGTGTTCTTCTAATCTGTATTCCAACATTCATGAGTCTTTAATAATAATGAATCTTTCAGTAACCCATTCAGGAAGACAGGTTCCTCAAAGACAACAAAGAGTTCCCTACTTTTATTTTGAAGTCACAACAATATTATATATAAAGTTTTCCAAGTTGTCAGAAGTTGTAGTTTGACTGTCCCCACGATCCTTGATCTCTGTGCATTATAATGTTCTTTTTTTCCGAGTGCTCTTCGTTAACAGTCCAAAATAAAATACAAGGGAACTTCCTCTATTCAGGAAGAAGGGTTTCCCCCAAGACGCGGGGATTAACTGCATTTATGTATTTCTCAGCTTCATCATAAATTTTGCACTTTTTATCATTTGTCCAACTTTAACATATGCAGCAGAAGTTGGGGTTTGACTCTTCCTAATTGATCTTTGTGTATTATGATCTTCTATGTTCTTCCAACAATTATGAGTCTTAACCCTTTCAAGACAATTGACCACATTTTGTGGTTTGGCTCAATAACTTTTGATTCAGAGCTCTAAAAAATATCCAGGTGCATGAGTAGAAAGAGCAACAATTTCTGCACATATACTATGTCCATTTTTGTTGCATGACCATATTGCGTTTGATGCCAGGAATTTTAAACAAGAGAATAAGCTTTAAAATCCTTAAATTGGCAACAAATTGAGAGGTTCAAAATCATTGTTTTTCATCAAAATTGGCAATATTTTTCAACTAATCGACAAAATATCTATCTTGTTTTCAAAGACATTACACCTTACTAGAACCATGTAGAACTAAAAGAAAAATATTATTGTTGCCAATTTGAAGATCAAAATGTGATCAACTTAGCCCTGAGGTAATTCTTGTTCTGAAAGGGTTAACAAGGGATCTTCACCTATAACTCATTCAGGAAGGTTTCTTCAAGACAGTGAAAGTTCCCAGCTATTATTTGTGCTTGATGTGAAGTCATGAAAATATTACACTATCATATCATTTTTCCAACTTATCAGAAGTTGTTACATTTATTTGACTGTCCCTATCCTTGATCCCAATCCTTAATCTCTGAGCATCCTGATCTTCTGTTTTCTTCCGCTCTTCAGTCCCATATGTGTCAAAATAGTGTGAGTATGCACGGCTTAAATTCTTCAAAATCTTGACTTCCTCCTGCCATTTATGTAGGTAAATGTCAACAAATGTCAACAAAATTGTAAACAAAAAGACACCCATGAGCAAGGAGGTACAAGGTAAGCTCCTTGCCCTGAGTAACCATTCGTATTTTGGATAACCCTCTTCCGGTGCAAATCTATTAAAGGATTGTGGATGATTGAGTGTGGAGCTGCATGTACATTATAACTATGGACTCACGCAAAGTGAAGGCCCATACATCTTACATCAATACTCTTACCCAACTCAGGAAAGCAATTTGTCATGTGAGTGAAATTTACATGTACGTAATTCTACATCCATCCATCCCCTCCCCAGCCCCCAGCCCCCCCCCCCCCCATCTCTCCCTCTGCCCATCCTCCTTCCTTCCATTCTCCCTTCAATTCTGAAAGCGACCCCTCCCTGCAAACCTTCCCTCCTCCACCCCCCCCCCCCCCCATTTTCTCAGTAGCTCTCAATGTACCCATCTCCAGTTAGAAATATCCTCTTAGCAAACTTCCTTCACCCTGTCACCCATCATTCCCCCCCCCCCCCCACCCCTCACATTACGCCCTCTCTCACTATGAACACGATGACAAAGAGAGCGGACAAAATATACAGCTCCTCATTGTACCCTCCACAATTGCTCTGGTAGACAAAAGAAAATCCCTTCATTGCTATTATGTAAAAATATGTAGAACAGGTGTCACATGCATATTCACCTGCTCTGCCCTTTTTCACATACATGTAATATCAATGAAGGGATGTTCTTTTGTCTACCAGGGCGATTGTGGAAGGTACAATGAGGAGCTGTATATTTTGTCCACTTCTTTGATCGGCATGTTCATAGTGTCTCTTACCCAACTCGGGAAACTGATTGATTGTGAGATTCAATCATTAATTCATCCCCTCCTTAGCCCCCTCCCTCACCCTTCCCCTCGTAACTCTCCCTTTACACATCCCCTTTCCTTTACAACTCAAGAAAAAAAAATCCTTCCATCCAAAAAGCATTTCCAAAACCATCCCCTCACTGCACCCAACTCACTTTGTTATCCTCTTACCAAACTGAGAAAATGCATTCATTCTCTAATTCCTCACCCATCCTCTCAGCGACAGCCCCCTCCCAAACTCTCCCTCTGCCCATCCCCCTTCCCTGACTTCTCTTACTCATGTGAGATTCAATCCACGACTATCCTCTCTCCATCCCTCTCCCTCTACCAATCCACTCCCGGTCCCTCCCTCTGCACACCCCCTTCCTTCTATAAACCAAACTCAAGAAATCAAACCATTCTCTCTCTAATTCTTAAGAAATCCACCCCCTCCCCCCACCCGATCCCCTGCCCCCTTTCTTATCCAACACAGGAAATCAATATGTCATGTGAGATCCAATCATCAACTATCCTCTCTCCATCCCCTCTCCCTCTACCAATCCACTCCCAATCTCTCCCTCTGCCCCCTTTCCTTCTATAAATATCCTTTAATAAACCAAACTCAAGAAATCAAACCATTTCTCTCTCTAATTCTTAAGAAATCCACCCCCTCCCCACCCCCCCCCCCCCCTTCCTTAACCAACTCAGGAAATCAATTTGTCATGTGAGATTGAAGGACTTTGATATGAATCCCATGATTCACAGTCAAAAGAATAAGATCCCTATCACAGATAGCGTCAAGTCACATTCTTGTCCAACATTCAGATTCGGAGCTCATCACGTGCAAACAGCACATGTTTCTCTCTCTGTCTCTCATCTCTAGACTTCTGGGCCCTGTTTCATAAAACTTTTCATCAATGACAAGTTGCAATAACTGTTATAAGCTACTGGAATCTTTGCATTTGACTGGCTGAGAGCAAATTTGTCAGTAAAATTCATGGACAAGGCATTTGATGAAACGCCAAATTTGCTCTCAGCCAACCAGATGCAAGGATTTCAGTAGCTTATAACAGTTATTGCAACTTGTCACTGATGACAAGTTTTATCAAACATGGCCCTGGGGGCCATTTCATCAGCATCTTGTCAGTGATTTTTACCAACAAATTTGCTCTCAGCCAATCAGATGCAAGAATTTCAGTAGCTTATAACAGTTATTGCAACTTGTCATTGACAAGTTTTATGAAACAGGGCCCTGCTCTGCCTTGTCTCCACATGAAGTGGTAAACCACCAATTAAAAAAAAAATGCTAAGACACCACTAATTTAAAATATACTACGAAAATAGAACATCATCTCACATAAAACTTATGGCAAGTGACAGCGAAAAAAAAGCTGTGCAAACAATTGTCCTTACGCATACTCTATTAAATCTGTGTGTTGTAATACAAATTTGTGACACCCACTCTCTTAATATAATCTCACGCAAATTGCTGTGGCAGTTTTGTGAGGTGGTAAACCGTGCCCAGTCTGAACGAGGCTTTCTAAAGCGGTGTCATCATGTTACAGGAGTTCATATTAAGTTGATGGCTGCAGCTATTTTGGGGTAGAAGAAGGGGAGTTGATTAGGACAACTGTGCCATCTCAATCCCCATCTCCTACAATGTACAATGTACATTGTACATGACTACATTGTACATGCACACATGTAATGAACACGGGTGCTCTTCTCTAGATAGATACAAATGGTTTATTAAAAGATCATCGCAGCCAACGGCCGAATTGCGATCCATTTCACAAGGTACTATACAATTACAATCAAAGGTCAAATAACACTATATATGACATAATTTATATAAAAAAAAGAAAAATCAAACATAAACATTTCATAATAATTCATTGATCAAATTCAAATTTAAAAAGAAAGAGAAGAGGAAATGTGTAAGAGAGGGAGAGGGAGAGTGAGAGCGATGAGGAAGAAAGGAAAAGAGAGGTAGAGAGAGGAAGAGAGAGGAAGAGAGAGGAAGAGAGAGGAAGAGAGAGGAAGAGAGAGGAAGAGAGAGGAAGAGAGAGGAAGAGAGGAAAAGAGAGGAAGAGAGAGGAAGAGAGGAAAAGAGAGGAAGAGAGAGGAAGAGAGAGGAAGAGAGAGGAAGAGAGAGGAAGAGAGAGGAAGAGAGAGGAAGAGAGAGGAAAAGAGAGGAAGAGAGGAAAAGAGAGGAAAAGAGAGGTAGAGAGAGAGAAAGAGAGGAAAAGAGAGGTAGAGAGAGAGAAAGAGAGGAAAAGAGAGGAAAAGAGAGGTAGAGAGAGAGAGAAAGAGAGGAAAAGAGAGGAAGAGAGAGGAAGAGAGGAAAAGAGAGGAAAAGAGAGGTAGGAAAAGAGAGGAAAAGAGAGGTAGAGAGAGAGAGAAAGAGAGGTAGAGAGAGAGAAAGAGAGGAAAAGAGAGGTAGAGAGAGAGAAAGAGAGGAAAAGAGAGGTAGAGAGAGAGAGAAAGAGAGGAAAAGAGAGGTAGAGAGAGAGAAAGAGAGGAAAAGAGAGGTAGAGAGGTAGAGAGAGAGAGAAGGGGACGAAAGAGAAAAAGAGAAAGAGAGGGGAGGGAGAAAGAAAAGAAGACAAAGGGGCATCCCTATCATCTTTACAAGTGAGGGGTGATGGCAAGAAACATTCAGAAATGCAGAAAATTGAGTTAAAAACTGTCAAAATGTTCTCTAGAGCTGAATCTGTATGATCGTGCTCCAGCAACTATTGCTCAGTTCAGTTTCATACACTAACCATATTCCAACTACAATGAAACCTGTATATAAAGACCACTCAAGAGAGAAAAGAAAAGCGGTCTTTATGTAAAGGTTCCCGTAATACACATTTCAATGAGAAACAATTTAAAAGGGATAGTCCACCCTGATTACAAGTTGGCTTTAAGAGAAGCAGAAAAATTAAAGAAAATAGATCAGTGCAGGTTTGAGCAAAATCCGTCAAATAAGAAAGTTAAGTTGTAATCAATCAGACACAAATTGGCAACTCCGTGACGTATCTGGGTAATTCCATAAATAAGGGAGCCAATTTGTGACATTTTTGGTGTCCCTTTTACATATGAAACCCACATGATTTTATGGCTCATAATGAAAACACCAATAGTGGAGTGAGATTGTAAAGTGATCTCCAAGCATAATGTTGCATTGTCATGCTTAGAATCACCTTACAATCGTACTGCACTATGCTCAGAGCCACACAAACATGTGGGTTTCATATGTAAAAGGGACACCAAAAATGTCACAAATTGGCTCCCATATTTATGGAATTACCCATCTTGCGAGCTCCTCTCCCTTTTGCTCAGTACAGAAAATGTCATAAATTTTCATTTTCTTGGTTTTTTATGAAGGAATAGATTTGTTTCATACAGGTTTTGTGTAATGTCAGCATATAAGCAATGATTATATCTACGGTCCATGTACGACTGAATATTTCCTTTAGAGAAAATGGAAATTAATGATATTTGGGGTACAGGGCAAGTGGGAGAGGATCTCGCAAGATACGTCACAGAGTTGCCAATTTGTGTCTGATTGAATTTCTTATTTGATTTTGCTCAACACTTCACTGATTTGTTCCTTTAATTTTTCTGCTTCTCTTAAAACCAACTTGTAATCAGGGTGGACTATCCCTTTAAAGGGAAGCAAAATTTGTGGTCTTTCTATGAAGCAGGTTTGACTGTACAAACATGCAAATTCAAACCTGGACCCAACACAATGCCTAACTCTAACCCTAACGCTAAACTAAAACCCAATCACATCCCTAATACTAACCCAACGTCTTTGGTGAAATAAACTCCCTCACATGTCGCCAGAATACATAATTCCTACTTAAGGCGATTTTTTTTTGGCGAAATATTCGTCGGAAGGGGGAAGCCGACGTTATAAGTCAAATTTCTCTATTCGCCTTAACGTTTTCGGCACTGTTTTTTCCCATTTCCGTAGAGGTAGGAGGCACTCTATCGATATGAACGTAGAGGGCACCAAATTACTTATATTACTACAAAGTTTTGTTCGGGAGGGAGAATTCATTTTCGTATAATATAACATGGAAAATCTATATATGTATAACTCCTGGGTATCTAACGTCCTAAGTTGGAGTTAGGGAGATGGGTCATTTCACCAGGTTGGGACACACTTCCAATTTTCATACTTACATACATGTACAAATTTAATTGGAATTTTATCACAGGGCTCGAATTACCCGGTCGGCAAAAGGCAATTTGCCGCAATGCCCCTTCAACTTGCCGCGATGCCCCTCTAAAAATACGATACTTACGGCAACTTGTGGCTGCCCCTTTTTTTATTTTGCCGTGATGCCCTTTCACCCGAAACATACACAAACAATAGCTTGTTGAGGAACTCACTACACGAGTGAATATTTTACACCAAAATGACATTATTACCTGTCCACACGCACTCATAGAAATGTACATAATGTCATTGCATGACGACGAACTGAAACTTTTTAACATCGCTCGATGGATCTCTGCGCGGCCGCGCTCTCTGCTGCCCGCCAGCCAGCTGCAGCTACCCGGTAACGTAGCTGGCTGGAGCGAGGCCGCGCGGAGCAGTGTAACTCTATGGTACTGAGTCTGACATGCACACCCAGTGATGGCACGGTCAGTCTTTTCTCTCAGCTCACGCACATGTGTACGTATCCAAGGTGCGTCGCTTGTATAAGCTGAGCATGCGATGATGCGACACACATAACAAATTCCTAATTAGATCGACTTATAAAAAATAAATAAAAAATGCCGAAAGCCAATCGCAGGAAAGCGATTACAGAGTGTGAGCACTCATAGCTACATTCCTATACTTCGTGTGTAGAATGTAGGCAGTCATACACCTCAACTTTTTAAAACACCACTGCACAAAAGTCACCAACATTCACTCAAAATCGGCATTTAATTTACAAAAACCGACCCCAAAATATCCAAGAAATACAATAAATTCAACTCACCGATGTTGGAAAAGATATTTCCAAAAATGAAATCCGTAATTTACTGTTGATTCTCGCGAAACGAGCTATCGGAGTCATTGTGTACATTTCCTGGTCGCCGCGGGCGCTGACATCTCCCTAAAAGAGTTTTCTCCTTAAAAATTCGGTCCCTATGGCGTACACGGAAAAGCCCCGATTTTCTGTGTGCGCGATCGTAAAGATCGATGTGCGCTTGCGATCCCGAGTTTCTTCGTGGATAAAAAATTTATTGGCCGATTTTAGTCTAAGACATCGGCAGTATGTAAACAACACGCGATCGCGATTTCTCCAGTTTTGGACAAGATTTTGACTTTGGATTTTGCTGAAAATATCAAAAGTTCTTCCCAACGGCCATTTGAGGTAGGAGTGAGATTTTTAAGGGCTGAATTTGAAAGCAAGTATTTAAAATATTTATCTTATTTTTCCCCCATCATACCCATACCTTTAGTACATGCAACAGAAAATACCAACTATTTTACAGTAATGTAGCCATGAGTGAGTGTGAGCTGAAGAACGCGGCGGCTCAATGCCGAACGCTCGACTTATCATAGAATGAATGCTATTGCCTATAAAATATATTGAAGATGTGAAACAACCGTTTACTTATATTGACAGTCCCATGTACACTCTATCGTATTACGCAGGGCCCCTTTTTTTTGCGTATAGTGGTGTATTGTATTACCGGACACTTAAGAGTTTCTTCTAATTTCGTTGACTGGAAACTACCTTCAAAATTGCTTCCCAATACGATGTTCATAAAGGGAGTGATGATGAATCCAAATATTGAAATCCGTTTTGCAAATGATGATCGTTGTCTCGAGATATAAGTTCCAAAACACGACCTCGCAAAATTTCTGTTATTTTTGACGCATGCAAAACGAACTGGTATTACCGGAATACGTGTATTGTCTATGGGGAAATGACATTTCTGCTGTCAACACACCTCCCCGCGATTTTGCGTGTGTTATCAATGGAGCGGCGTGCGAGCGCGGATGTTCGATCTTGCAAGTCGATCTTTCGTCGCTCACTGTGAGCGAATTCAAAGCTTTCAAAATCTAATTTTCACACCATATTATCTTTACAATATTTCCAACCCGATCACGAAAAATACATAAAATTTAGACGATTTTTGATTTATTTTTTATTTTTTGCCTTGGTGCCCCACGGACTTGCCTTGCTGCCCCTAAAAAAATATTGAAAGGGACTGCCCCCAAAACCAGAAATTGCCTGCCCCTAAAATTGCTGACTTTCGAGGCCTGTTATCATATGTCTTAAATATTTTTTCACAATTGGTTTCATGGAGTTTGCACGTCATACACAAATCTTTGAAATGATACTAAATATGATTTCACTTGAATTGATTTTCTTTTCATATTTCATATTTTTCCAGCAAATTTATAGTGGAAAAAGTGAGAAATTTGTGACATGAAAAATTAGTAAATGGTGAAGTCTAGAAAAAGTATGATGATTAAGTTTAATCTATCCATACTTTTAAATCAGATCACTGTACATGTAAGTACCAAACTTTCAGGTAGATTCATTTTTCCTGTCATTTATTACTTTGAAATACACAATTCACCTTATCCAAAATTGAAGTGTAGGACGTAACAATGGTGTCAGACTTTCCTATAATTTTAAATGTGTATAAAATATATCTTACTATTAAACCTTAAAGTGTTACAAAATTGGCTTGTAATTATTGCATGTGACCTATTCTAAAAGCAAAATAAAATTTACAGTGACAAAATAATAGTTCTGTTGTAAAAATAACAATATTATGGTTATTTTAGACGTGTCAATGTTACGTCATGCACACATTTTAGGCAATTTCTTGTATAACATCTATGTAAGCTAAGCTAAAGGTGTCAAAGTACACTTTTACTAAATTGATGAACACCATAAATACAAAAATATTAAAAGTTTGGACATTTGCTGCTTGATGTGTGAAATATGACCATGTACATTCATGGCGTCAATGTTACGTCATACCTGTCTGTTCAAACATAATTTCTTATATCCCTCATTTATGAATTTTAAATTACGTTAAAAACATTCACCATGTCATGTTAGAGTAAAATGTACAAAGTTGGACAACAATAGTTCTGTTAAAATGTTTTAAAGTCCACTTGACACAATAGGTGAAGTTTATGTGGTGTCAATGTTACATCAGAAAATGTCTATGGAAGCCTCCACATTAAAAAAATTGAAAAAAGTTAATGGCCATGTACATGTATCATGTATTGTTCTATGTGTTAAATTGTGCATTGTCTTCAAGTTAAAGACAGTTCAATGCAATAACAATACAAGTACTAGCCTAAAATCACAATTTTAGTGATCTTTGTTATGTCACACTAATGTGTCCCAACCTGGTGAAATGACCCAGATGTCTGTTTTTGTTGAATACCAATAGTTTGGGGGTTTACTAAAAATACCTTATCGCACACAAAAGGTAGTTATACAATTCCTTTTGCCATAAATGCAAACTGAATCAAATTAATTCTAAACATATACTAAACATTTTTAATCCATGGAATGTCTTCCAACTCTTCATTTGTTGTAAGCCCAAATACATTGTTCAGTTCTCAAAACTGTTAAAGCAGTTTTCATGTTCCAATGTGTTGATGCATACATGTAGATGAAGTATATTAGTCATGATCACAGATCTATACACTCCTCAAACATTAGGCTAGCTCTTCCTAATCTCACACTTGTAACCCTATCATTATTTTTGATTATCTTTGATGTCTTTCCAACGATAGATTAATTCAGGATCCCCTGACCTTCCTAGTCCTGCCAATGTTACAAAGAACCTGACCTTGAAAGCTAGGATCACATCAGTAAACTTGAAAATCCTCACTGGAGGTCTGTTCAATGTGGTTGTCTGTTGCAGGAACTAACAGTTGAGTCATACTCTATCGGTATTTGAGGTTGCTGCTACTTGCTAGCAGAACAGCATGGATATATTTTCTCCATTTGTGCATCTTGCCACAATGTTTATTTTTTGAGATGTGGCACAAAAAGTATTGTTCAACATCCAAGATCAAATAGAGGAAGGTCAGTCTGAATAGCATTCAACTTCATTTTTGTTTCAATACTATATATGGTGTTTGAAACAAGCCTGGGTACTTAGATTTACATGTAGTGTTGATACATACATGTAAATGTAATTTAATGAAGAAATTTACCCCATATAAACAAATTCCTGTCTTGATTAGTTATCCAAAATGCCCAGCCTGCCAGGGAACATTCCTTCCATTATTACACTGGCACATGACTACCTGTACATTAACTGCTGCACCACAGCATAATGTACTAATTACACCATTCAGCAAACATGTTTTTGAAAGCAGGCCCTGCATTGCTTTCTGTCTGCTGACCTCAAATGACCCCAAATCCCATTCAGACTGAGTTCATTGTCTGTGGCTAAGAAAGGTCACCTCAGGGTCACCCCCTGGTTGAGAAATTCTAGAATGTGGGTTTGTACACCAGTCTCCAAAATCAGACCTTGAAATCCTCAAGCTGATAAGCACTTTTGTACACACAATTTATGCTGGACTGAAGAACAAAGAATTTAACCGTATGATGCATGTACACCTGTACATAATTGATCATTCCCCTATAAAACAACCGAATCAAGAAGAGGAAAGAATAAGGTAATTCATGGTCTCATTTACAATCTGATTTAATGCCAATTTACACTCCTCTTACTATAAAAATTAAATCAATTTTGACCATCACAAACATCTTCAGCAGATCACTCAAGCTACAACGCAAACATATCCATAATCACACCCTTCCTCTGCCTACTGAACACTTTCTTTGTGCACAAAACGGGTTCATGTATGCTGCAGCAGCTGTTTCTGCAGAGGATTTAAAGACTTCATGTAATTTAGACTTTTTACACAAGGTGAATTGCAAAGAGAAACATGATAAAAACACAGGCATCATGGATATTAAAATTATACACGAGCACATAAATGATCTGCTGGGTATGATTTGATTTTGGTGTAATTTCCTTTTTGTATTGACCCTAGCCCAAGTTATCATGAGCTTACATAAAAATAATAATAATATTGGATATTTTAATATAGCGCTCATATCCACCATGAATGGTGCTCATGGCGCTCCAATATTACCCCGGCTCTAGCTAGGCTGCCGATTTCAGCGCTCACAGCATTCAAGGAATTAATTCCTGCCGGTACCCATTTAACACCTGGGTGGATAGTGGCAAATGTGGATTAATGCCTTGCCAAAGAACAGTAGTGCCGCGCCGGGGTTCGAACCCACGACCTTCTCATCTCCAGTCCAGTGTTTAAACCACTCGACTACGACACCTCTAACATGTACATGTACAATTAGGCATTCAACAGGTTAACCCTTTCAGGACAGGAATTATTTTCTGGTCTATATTGATCATATTTTGTTCTTCATAGTGGCAACAATGGTATTATTTATTTTAGTGCTACATACATGTACATTGTTCTAAAGGTGTAATATCTTTGAAAACCATACATGTTTACATGACTACGAATTTTGTCGGCAAGTTAAAAAAATTGCCAATTTTGATTTAAAAAATGATTTTGAATCTCTCAATGACAATGTGTTGCCAATTTGAGGATTTTAAAGCTTATCCTCGTTTTTAAAATTCCTGGCATCACACGCGATATGGTCTCGCTACAAAAATGGGCACGGTGTGTACAGACATTTTTGCTTTCTCCACTCATGCATCTGGTATACTTTTAAGGGCTATGAATCAAAAGTTATTGAGCAAATCACGAAATGTGGTGAATTGTCTTGAAAGGGTTTTAAGATAAAGTTGAGTTCTGGTCAAAAGCAATTGGGAAAGGTTGATTTTACTGTAAGAATCGGTGTATGCTGTAAGGTTCTGGTATTAAAAATCTGGTATCACCAAAATAAGAAATTCACTCAGTTCTGCCGAGAGTCACATTTACTCCACACAGAAATACTACACACACATGTTCGGCCCGAACATTTCAGCTGTTTCTTGTCATATTATGAATGTGCAGGCATCTGAAGAGCAATTATTTTTCGGGGACATACATGTATATCCATTAATATATATTGTCACTGCAGCAGTCTGGTGTGAGAATTTAGTAGCCATAATTCATATAGTTTCCATACTTTGTAGATTATCTGTGTATATTTCGTTTCTTGGACTCTTGTTCATTTTATATACGTCTGAATCTTTTTGTACATGAAGTTCCATAGAAGGTGTCATGTGCTATAGTATATGATGGGAAGATAGGTACATGAACTGAGCTGTAAAGCACACAGTATAAATACCCTTTATTGTTTAAGATTGAATAGATTGGTCAAGTTCATTGTCCGCTCAAGTTTATTACCTGGCCTGTACCAGCATCTTTAAGAAAAACAATAAGCAATGTAAGAATGCTTTTATAGAAGAGTACACTCAGTGGTCCAGCTTCTGTGCTTTATAAAGAGAGAAAAGCTAGAGGTCAGTTCTGTTAAAGTTTCCAGAGAAAGAGTATTAAGAGTCAGAGACAGAGATACATGTAGAACTCCTATTAAAGTTGGACGTCAGGGAAGTTTCTTTTATAGTTTGCACGGGTACGAGTGTGCTTAAAGGTGTAGACTGCTTATAAAGCCTCCAATTGTATTTTACCTTAGAACTTAAAACTTGGAACCTGGGAATTGCAATGACGAATAAAAGTTATTTCGCACAAGCCAACACCGGTTCTACGAATATATTTCTCTTGGAGTGTACATATGAGTTTTAAACTCCGGCCAAGAGACGCAGGATGGCAGCCACAATGATAATCTTCCATTTACTAACAGGAAAACAGGAGAAAGCTCACAAATTATTTTTTACCTTTCCCAGAACTCAACCTTCTCTTCTTTTCCAAAGCATACTCTCCAGTCAAATACAATGAGAATACAAAGTGAGGCAGCCTAAATGTGAAATAACTTTTGACATGACAGCTACAAAATAAGACAAAACATATCTGAGCTTGAAGTCTTTCTTTTAAGACTACTCTCAACTCACAGACCATTAGATAGCTCACAGTTTCACAGGAAGAGAACAGTGATGACTCTGAGCCCTTGGTCAACCAGCGTGGTTACCTTTAAGGGGTTTTACTTTCACAGTAGACAAGTTGATCTTTTTTAAAGGGATACGCAACCAGGCGGCTGTGGGGAAAGTCAGGATTGCGTAAGCCCCATTCACTCGTGCACAAAGCTTGTGCGTAGAACGCGTCCGTTGGACTACTGGGATATTTCGGACTGCACGAAGCCGACCGAATCTCGCACGAGAGCTCGAGCTCAGGCGGAGCGTGCATGTTGCACAGCGACTACACTGTCCGAAGATTGAACCCCACGGGGCAACGACATGATCAGTTAACGAACACGGTGCCCTCTCGCGGCATAAAAACGTCCACAATCTGCGATTGAGTATCCCTTTAATTTTAAGGTAGAGGTTTGCATGGTGGTCCTGATACCACTTCACACTTTCAAGAAAGATAACTTCTACACTCTCTGATTTTCTATCTCGCCTTTCCTTTTCTTCTCCTCTCAACTTTTCTCCACTTTCTTCTTCTTACTCAATAGTCCTTTTCAGGACTAACCACATGGTGAACCGTAAACCTTCTCCACATGAACAAAATGAAACCATACTTATTTTAAAATTTAAGAGTCAGAGCATCTGATATACAAGTGACAGGTATATGTACCTTAGCTATTTTACACCAAAGAAATTTACACCAGTTGAAAAAAATTTCGACGGGGTTAGATATGAAATTGAATTCTGTAAATTCCTCCTGAATGCGTAAGGAAATACATTATTGGAAGTTTGGAGAACAGTTGCAAAGTCAGAGCATAATTATTAGATTTTCAAGCAAGCAGAAAGGTTTCAAAGCCTAAACTTTAGGCTGAATAAAATGGATTTCTCAGAATAGTTTACGAGATCGATGGTGCAGTTTAAGTGCTGCATTTTATTATTATTAATCCTAGTTTCTCATCACCTCCCTGGCTTCAATTGAAAGATGCATGGCCAGCTGATTTCTAAAAATATACATGCATGCATGTCTGAGCTTTCTTTGAGTAGATCTATAAAGTTACACATTTAAATTTCAATCCATACTTCATCTGAAACGTTAATAATGACACTGTTATTAACTTCTGTAGACCCTCCCCTAGGGTTTATAAACAAGATTATTTTTTTTAGTTTTGATAGAAAATTAATTTTCAAAATATGACCCAAAGTTTGTAGACCCTATTTGCATCATTCAGCTAGCACAAAAATATGTTATATTCACAACTCAGAAATCATCCAATCACCGATGGAGAATCGCCATTAAATCAACAATAACAAATCAGCCCATTACTCACTCAATCTCACAGCAACATTAGAATACTCGGTCATGGCATGTACATGTACCTCAACATTTGCAAAATCAACAACTTAATTTTTTTAATTCAATCAATTCAAATTCAAATAAACCATGGCATTGGGCATTGGCATTGCCATTGGTCATATGTTTAATAACAACTACAATATACAAAAAGTAAGTACATACATGTACATGTAATTGTAAGTTGTAACATTTGTTAGGCACGCTCACATATTTTTTAATGCTCATGAAAATCTAGTGAAACTTACCTTAAATTGAAGAGATTTTGTCACAGAACATGAAAATGTATTGATCTAGACGTAAAATTTAATATAACTATAGTTATGATTTTTTATATGCGACAACCTCACCAATGGGCAGTCAGGGCAAATTCGTCGGCATTTTTAATGTCCAAGAGATCAGCTGATCAGTGCGCATGCGCGTGTTGCATTCGGTTCAAATTCGTCAATATACGGGACTACATGTTGGAAAATTCACCGCGAAACTGGCTGACAAGGGTTTTTTCGAGCCGTCTTGGCAGTTAGTGGCAGAAAGAACCGTCACGAATTTGGTATCAAATCAATCCTTACAATTTAAATTTTATAGTAGAATATGTACTTTTGATGTAATGTGTCTGATACTTAAATTATATTCACGAAATCGGACAAATTGAAGCAAAAGTGGTACTTATAGACATATTCAAACGCAATTTGCGTATGGATTATGATGTCGTCGTCGGCGAAAAATACTTGCATTGTAAAGCTGAAGTCGCAAGGAAAATGATGTCATATTCCATTGATTTATATAAAAGCCCCTAGAATGGGAACTTTGAAGGGGGTGTGCATGATAGCGAATGGACAGGTGACCGATCTAGCGTGTCGCAACTTTTGTACAGCAGAAATGAACACGGAGAATGCGCCCTCTCGTGTTGGATGAGCGTGCCTACATTTGTCATTAATATTAACAATTTTCAGTTTAACTTTAAGTTACTTTCATTCCTGTTGATTGGAAATCATAACAGAGTAGGCCCTAAGCAATCTGAAGAAAAAAAATCCCTGCCGTTTTACTACAGTTACACCAGGGAAGTGTTAGAGACACTTCCCTGGTTACACTAAGCTGCCTTACCTAAGGCTAAGGTCATTCAAGGGCGGGCAGTAATGTATGCACAAGATCATGCGACCAGCGAACCGAGCGAGACATCCACGCCGGGAACTTGGGGCCCCGTACACGGTAGGGAAGCCGGGCACACAGTCATTTACATGTAGTAGAAGCCATCGACATTCGCATCAATTGGTAGTAAATCTTTAAACACATCATCATTGCAAGATGTATTAGCAATCTTATATACGGAAACAATCCAGTCCCGCTTGATTTCAATGTTACAGATTGTAAAACTACTAATTATAACTTACCAAGAACACGGTGATAGGTGAAATCCCAAAATATAACCGGCTTTTCTTGGTGTCGTTCCCTCAGAATGATCACCGAACTACACCCAATTATTAAATTGGAGAGAATGTTTTCAAATTTTAGGAGTCGCAAGAGGGCGCTATAGTTCTTCTTCATAGGATCACCATAATCGCTTCATCTTCTTCTTTCTTTCTTTCTTTCTTTCTTTCTTTCTTTCTTTCTTTCTTTCTTTCTTTCTTTCTTTCTTTCTTTCTTTCTTTCTTTCTTTCTTTCTTTCTTTCTTTCTTTCTTTCTTTCTTTCTTTCTTTCTTTCTTTCTTTCTTTCTTTCTTTCTTTCTTTCTTTCTTTCTTTCTTTCTTTCTTTCTTTCTTTCTTTCTTTCTTCTTCTTCTTCTTCTTCTTTCTTTTGTTCTTTCTTCTACTGCCCAAAGAATAGTTACTATATATACCGTATACTTGAGCCCAAGATCGGAGAGAGACTCAGGATGTGTTTTTTGTCAAAGTTAGTGGCAGTAGAATGGTAATGAGTTTTGAGCACATCATTTACTTTGGGGGAGGGGTTGCTGAAACCAAACAGCTATTTTGTCTTCTTATTGTCTAAATCGTCTCCCTTCTTAATTGGGTTAGAAATAAAATGACCCCTATACCCTAAATGCATTTCTGCGCGTGGCCAATTTCTGGGTGCAAATCAATAATTATCATATACCTACAAAGTCACCAGAATATATTAAAACAGTCTCTACGGTGTCAAATTGCAATTTGTAAGCTAAGATTATGAGAGCCCAAGATACTAGGTGTTACAAAAAACATTTCCCACTTTTGATCCTTAATAGTTATATATCAGATAACACTGACATTGATATTATGAGCAATAGCTGAATAGTGTACAAATCTTGTTGGAGGTAATTTAAAAATGAAAGCATAAATCATCATTAAATTCAACGGATTAATTTTTAAGTTAGGGTTCAACTTTAACTTTGCACAGGGGTCAATTGGTGTGCATGGGACAATGGCCAGGGTTTGAATGCTTTATTATTTATTCATGAGCAATTCCACTATCACAGCTAGTCTTTATTCATCCTCGACGGTAATGGATGCGCAATTTCCTTACGTACAATGTGAATGGTAAATGGTTGCCATAATAGATATTGCATTACGTTTTTATCATCAAAAAATGTATTTTTACTATTTTCTGATACAAAGTGCAAAGTTGCACTTTAAGTTTTATATGGCATATTGGGTACATTATGTAGGGGTAACCTCGCTAGTCATAAGGACCTCCGTTCATAAGGACCACTATTCATAACAGTTCATAAGGACCGCTATTCATAACGCGTGTTAAATGAATAGCGGTCCTTAATAAGAATAGCGAGCGGACCCATATTTTGTATACGAGTATTAGCATCTTCATTGAAGATGACCCAACACACATTCAGTACTACCGCTGCATTGTTCTTGGTGGAACCATTTTTCAAAAGCATGAATTTTTCTGAAACAATATAGGCCTGTCAATCTGAATTGCTGCATGGCAGGCGCGGCGGAACTCGGGCTCGGACAATGGAAGGGGGGCACCTTTTGTCCGCCAAACAAAAGGTGCCCCCTCCCCACCTCTATCATAATTGTCCGAGTCCGACGTTATTTTATTTTTAACGAGCAAAAACCTCATAACAGAATAATGTGCATTGGTAGATAATCTGAGGGAAAAAAGGGAGGGGTACCCCGATCACATTTTCAGAAGTTTGAAAGAAATGTGTATACTTTTGACACACCATTTAAATGGTATACCATTATACGTACTTATTTTGTCATTTCCATTTCTCATTTTTGATAACCAATAATGCGCTCATGTTTGGGAATATATTGAAGGGGTGATGCTTCATCTAGAAGATGTATTTATCGGCTATATGATACTGCACGGTTGGCCTGTTCAGTTTATGCAAAACTGATTTCCAAAGGCGCCCTGAAGTTTAACAAATTATTCTATACATATAAATATAATATACATAAAAAATATCCAGGTAACATGGTAAATTACAAAAATGGAGAGTGAATTATAATGATATCATAAAATGTACATATTTAAAAGCAATAATACAATTCCAGTGAGTCAAGATTTAAAGCTTTGCATATTATAGTTTTTTAAAACTTATAAAGAGATGTACTCGTCTGGGCATTACATGGGAGGGCATTAAACAAACTGGCTCCAACATATGCAAAAGATTTTTAAAATATGTTCTTGGGCTGGGTTTTTGGAGGGGGCATTTTAAAGAATAACGTAACCTAGTATTTACAATTCGCGTGCATATCAATGATTCTAGATAACTCGGTATTAGATTATTTTGTATTTTTAGAAACAAGAACACAATATAGATATTTTTTAATATAATGCTGCTCAATACTGATTGCTTTTTCATCATAAGTAAAAAGGGACGCTGAGATGTATGATAATCCTTATTCAAAATCATTCTAGCATATCTGGAGTTTTTGTATCTTATCCCTATGGAATTTTGCCCCCCCCCCCCCCAAAAAAAAAAAAAAAAAATCACTTCCAAGACACGGCCTTTTCTGCACTTGCCATTGCCGAAGGGGGACACCTTTTGCCCGAATATCAACTTTTCAATTTCTATTTTTGTTTAAAACTTTTCGGAGAGAAAACTGTACAGAAGTTACACATTATCTGGGAACCTTATATACTTGCTGCCCAAATAAGTAGTGGATATTCTGGCTCCTCGCTGTCCGAATATATGAAGTGCTGGCTACGCGCCTGCGGGTAACCAGCACTTCATATATTCGGACAGCGAGGAGCCAGAATATCCACTACTTATTTGGCGCGTAGCCAGGCGCGTAGCCAGAAAAGCCAAAAAAAGAAAAAAAAAAACGCCAAAAAAAAAGAAAAAAAAAGCGAGATATTCTGGCACCTAACACCGTTGCCCGAATATGAAGTGGTGGTTGCCTGAATATCGGAACTTTGAAAATCCTCGAGGGGGGGGGGGGGGGGGGGGGGGGCTGCAGCCTATAGCCGAAGGGGGACACAATCTTAACTTTGAAGTGTTTTTGCGACTCAGCGAAGCGAGCGAGCAAAAAAAAAATTATCAGTTTTTCCTTCTTTTTCTTTCCTTCCCTTTGCCTTTCCTTTTTTTCTTTCTGTTTTTCCTTTCTCTTTTCTTTTTTCTTGTCCTTTTCCATTTGACCATCCTTCCCTCTCCCTTTTCTCTCTCCCTTTTCCGCTCCCCCCCCCCCTCCCCTCTTTTTTTGTTTTGCCGACAGAGCTGGCGCATTTGCCGACAGCAATTTTGAGTGGGGGAAGCTAGTGTCCCTGTATTAGAGAGTTGCGACAACTGGGGATTTGAACGCCATTTTGTTTCCACTATTACGTAACATTTCTATTCAATTCCGATGAGCACATGGGTGTTCTCAATAGAAAGAATTCGAACGCCATTTTGTTTCCAGAAAAGTGGGACGTCCATGTCGCAACCACAGAACTCCAAAAGACGTCTTTAGGAGTTCTGTGGTCGCAACTCTTTAATATACAGGGACACTCGGGGAAGCCCTCTAGCGACGCCCCTGATGACAAAAAAAGTGAAACAAAACAACAGAGACGACGACGACGACAACAACAACAACAACTCTCTGAAAATGGATCATGTTAAATCAGCATTAAAAATTTGGGAGGAGTGACAACATTTTAAACATGGTAAAATGTACACTTTTAAAATGCTGAATCCTACCTTCATACTGTTGGATCCAGTATGTTAAAAAGGTAAATCTACCATTTTCAAAATGTTGTCAATCCTCCAACCTCTTTAATGCTGATTTGGCATTTGATTTTTTTTAGAGCGAGTGGTGTAAATTCAAAACTGAATGACAAGCGCCGTTAAAACTAACCCAAGAAGAAGAAGAAGAAGAAGAAAGTTTGCATATAGTCAATGCACTTCGGGGGTCGAATGATATTTTCAACTTGCAAGTACTTGGCTACAACAACTATATAAAAACAACTATACAACTACATTGGTCTCTGCGTAAGAGATCAGTGCCCCCCCACCCCCCCTCTCTCTCTAGCTCTTTAAAGGGCCCCTGCAACCCAAACGCAACCCAAGCGGCAAGTTTATTGCTGTTGATGTGCAGGGATGTATACAGTCAACTAATATTCTGTGATTTAAACATATATGTTTCATAGATTTTTAAATGTATTTTTTTAAAATATTGTTTCCAACCTCGCTCCGGATCTCAATCCTGCATTGAATCATCTGTCAAATCATCAGTCAGCTACACTAACATTCTACAATAGATAGTGGAATGTATAACTTCCCCCTTCCCCCAGCTCAGCACATGCTCACAATAAAATTGCAGCTTTCAAGCAATACCTCCTCATTACCATTATTTTCCTGGTGATGCTACAGCATGTCTGACATAACACCTACTATATAAGCATTGTATGGTATTTTAGAACAGATGGTCTTCTCTGGCAATTATACCACTGTCTCTCCTTATCTAACTAATGATTGACAGATGATGTCATTGCAGGAATCAGATCTGGAGCATTTTTTTTTTGGAGGGGGGGGGGTGGGGGGGGGGGGGGGGGGGGGCTTAGCATGTTTGAGAAAATGATTTTAAAAATATTTTAAAAATTTATAAAACAAATTTAGGTGTTTTAATAACAAAATATAAGTTGTATGCATCCCTGCTCATCAACAGGAATCAACTTGCATTTGGGTTGCAGGGGATCTTTAAAGCTTTCGGCATTGCATTCAGCCAGAGTTTATTTTATACTATAGCCGGGTCTGAAAGGAGACTAAGTGTTATTGGCCGATCGTGAATAGCTGTGTCTGTGAAGCCCGTCACTGCAGGTAAATTTATTCGCTTGAATTGAGCAATTATCGTCGTAATAATTGTCATTTCTTCCTTGCTACATCTATAAATACATTTTTTTTATTCATTTCATACTAACCCTTTAGCCATATTGAATATATAATGTGCTCAGCTTGTGAACAATTTGTCACTGACACACGCTCATTCGTTTTGTGCAGGAAATTTTTTACAGTCCGATGTATTATAATCGACGTAGGGAACGATGTTGGGCCGGGCAGGGAAGAGAAGGCACTCGAGCGTGCATGCCAATATCCGGAGGCGGCGGAATGTCGGGCTCAGACAATGGAAGGGGGGGGGGGGGGAAGTGCACCTTTTGTATGGTGGACAAAAGTCCCCCCCCCCCACTTCCATTGTCTGAGCCCACTCACTCTAATCGTCTAGGCCTAATGCTTAAAATAACCTCTCGCCTGAGTCTCGGTCATGTCGGTCATGTCACTCAGTCTCACTCTCCGACTCAGTCTCACTCTCCGACTCAGTCTCACACAACCTGACATGGATGTGTTGAACAAGCAATATGAGGTTATATCACAGAACTAAAGACGTAGAAGGCTCATACCCATTCACAACGCACAGATCGCGGTATCGCCGTAATACCTGCTGGAAGATTCGCTCGAGTGCACACACCGCCATATTGCTTAGTCCTCGTTCTTTTCAGCGAGCTTACCGATCGTGCGTATTACATAGGCGGATCCAGGATTGAGTAAAAGAGGGGGTACAAAAATGAAAGTTTGTCAAAGGTAGACCAGTATTTTTTTGGTCTTGCCAGCATCTCGGAAATCTTTTTTTTTGCCAGACCTTCAAAATTCGCTCAGTAGGGGGTTATGGGGGTTCAGTTTCCCTCCATAATTCCCTGACAATCAAAACATTCTTTAAACATTGGACAATTTTCCTTTTGATTTAATTTGCTTTTTTGCAAAGATTTACTTTTTGTTCAATATGCTACTACTGTTATGTTTATGTCCTGCTCTGTCTTTGATGATAATTCTTAATATAAACTCTTTTTTTAGTGGATACATTTCACAATACTGCACAGGGGCGTATCCAGGGGGGCGCAACAGGCGCGCGCCCCCCCCCCCCCCCCCCCCCCTTCGGCCGTTGTAAAAAAATAAAAAACTAGCAAAAAAAAAAAAAAAATCCTCATACCAATTGAAAATATTGTTCATTAAATAGGCTTCAAAATTGGTCACATATAGCACTATTTTGCATCTCAGCCCTTCTTCAGAAGCAAAAATTTTCCAAAGACCCCTCCCCCATGACTAGCCAGGATTAGCTTCGTGAATGTAGAAAAAAAAAAATGGCTATACGCCTTCTACACACGAAGCTAGGCGTTATTACCCAGCAATCACATTCCGCACGGGGTAGTACGACATGAAAAATGCCCTGAAATCACACTTTTCTGATAGTTTCCGCGACCCACAGACCCTTCCCCACAGCGTTTCCTCCTAGGGAAACGTTTGTAATGACAATTATTTTTTGATTGACTCTAATTTTGGAAATATATCCATAAAAAGATGATAAAAATTACAGAAAACTCACCAGCGTTTGCGTATCCATGCCTCCGAGGTCATGCAGATCAAAATGGCGGCACGATCGCCGTAATCGAAATCATGAAAACTATTAGGCGCCGTTTGTAAATTTATTATTTAGCTCAATTATTTACATATAATTCACTATTTAGCTATTTTCTACGATTATTATACGATAAAATGACATAAAGGATACAATGTTTTATAAATAATGAATTTTGCAATTTCCATAATATTTGATATATAATGAATTTGTGAAATCATTATTTATAAATAATGAAAACTTCAAAATTCATTATTTATATATGATGAATATTGTAAAATCATTATTTAAAAAAAATGAAAATTGCAAAATTCATTATTTATAAAACATTGTATCCTTTATGTCATTTTATCGTATAATAATCGTAGAAAAGAGCTAAATAGTGAATTATATGTAAATAATTGAGCTAAATAATAAATTTACAAACGGCGCCTAATAGTTTTCATGATTTCGATTACGGCGATCGTGCCGCCATTTTGATCTGCATGACCTCGGAGGCATGGATACGCAAACGCTGGTGAGTTTTCTGTAATTTTTATCATCTTTTTATGGATATATTTCCAAAATTAGAGTCAATCAAAAAATAATTGTCATTACAAACGTTTCCCTAGGAGGAAACGCTGTGGGGAAGGGTCTGTGGGTCGCGGAAACTATCAGAAAAGTGTGATTTCAGGGCATTTTTCATGTCGTACTACCCCGTGCGGAATGTGATTGCTGGGTAATAACGCCTAGCTTCGTGTGTAGAAGGCGTATAGCCATTTTTTTTTTCTACATTCACGAAGCTAATCCTGGCTACCCATGACGGCGATCAATAATTCCTGGCGCCCCCCCTATTGGGAAATCCTGGATACGCCACTGCTGCAGCTTTGTAATAATATGCTAGTTCACATGCTGAGCAGCCCCCTCCCCAGTTTAACAAATGCTCAGCGGCCCTTGAATCAATATTATTCAGCTTACATGTATCTTCTCTTTCTCTCTTTTTTAATACATACAAGGAACAGTGACATATTTCCTCATGTATATGTAGGCTAGTAGCTAGGGCACTCAACAATGAAGCACAAGATTGTCACAGTACACCCCCTCACTTACTCCCCCCCCCCCCCACACACACACACAATGCACATGTCACTCTTCATAGCATTACACAAACTCAAAGAGAAGCTTACTACATTTGTAAATAAATTTACATTGTACACGTACATCACAACTGGAAAAAAAAACAAGAGAAAAGAAAGAGGAGAGGAGTAGGGAGATTTATAAACTGTTACAGGCAAATCTTATCTTGAATTCGATGGGACTCGAAAAAAACAAAATTTAATAGTTAAGTTCAATGTTTATTTTCCAAAAATAATTCAAAGTCCACAAAATCTTTGAACAATAAAACTATAATGTTTTATTGCAGAAACTGACAAAGCATTGGCAGTTAAGTTACAAATTTGCGCACAAAATACATTAGTACCAGTAGCAATGAATGTAATAATTACTACATGTGAGTGCATATTGCCAGTGGTCACATTGCTACATAAGCCCCCATAGCCCGGCAAAATGCTACAGACAGTAAACTCTCATTACAACTTTAAGAACTCTATTACATGTATAAAATAGTTTTATCATAAACAATATTTTTCCCACCAGACTCAAGATGCTCCTTGCTTTGTGTTCCTTCTTTTTTTTCGATGCTGGTCCGATATGAGGTTCTTGATAAGCAAGCTTAATAGATAAATGTATCTGCAACTGTGCAAATAACTTTGGCATAAAACTGGACATTGGCACATGCAGCAAAGGCGTCAAAAGCATAATCATCAGAGCATTGGCGGATCCGGGGGGGGGGGGGGCACCGTGCCCCCCCCCCCCTTGGAAGAAAAGTATGCATTTTGACCATAGAGGATCCGCCCTTTTGTTGATTGTGCCCCCTTTTTTAGCATGAAAACCATTTTTTTTTTTTGGCTTGTCAGAGAATTATGGAGGGAAACTGGACCCCCATACCCCCCCCCCCCAAACTGGGCGAAATTTGGAGGTCTGGCGAATTTTTTTTTTTTGGGGGGGGTCGAATTAGATTTCTAATGACTTTATTTTTGTCAAATTAGAATTTTAATGATTAATGATTAAGTTGTAGTCCTCTCCGAAAGCTACCTTGTTTCCAATTTGGCAGTCGTGACTTGTGACACTTCGTTGGACTTGATGTATTTTTAATTTTCTTATTTAGAGTGACAACCTTTAACAAAACACAGATGTCTGGATCATAAAAGATCATAACATCTGTAAAGACAAAGAATGTTCTTGAGGGCTAAATAATTGCATCAGGATATGAATACAATAACATAAATTTCCACTTTCATTTGCCAGAACCATGAGAATCATTTCAGTGATCAAAGTTGTTTGAAATGGTAAGTAAATGTAGTGCAGTGATGACTGCATTTCTGTAATAACAAATAAGCATGAAAATGCCAAAAGCAACATTTGATAACACTGGCAATAATATATTTCATGTATTTCGAGAGAAACTTCCGTCTCTTGTTTTCTTGGTTCATTTGGATACTAGCATTAACAAAATCTAGCAATTTCAGTAAAATTTCATATAACCCTAGTGTTGATCAAACAATTTATACTGAATGAATGCCGTTGATGCGACGAGCTTCATGAAACTGGAGGAGAGCGAAGGACTAACCAAGATGGCGGATATCACGTGATCACGTACGAACGATGGCTACAATTTCGCACCCGCACGAGCCTTCTACGTCTTTAGGAGTTCTGTGGGTTATATCCACTCATAGTGACATGACTATACTTCGTGTGTAGAATCTAGGCAGTCATACACCTCAACTTTTTAAAACACCACTGCACAAAAGTCACTAACAGTCACTCAGAAATAAATCGGCATTTAATTTACAAAAACCGACCCCAAACATATCCAAGAAATACAATAAATTCAACTCACTGATGTTGGAAAAGATAATTCCAATAATGAAATCCGTAATTTACTGTCGATTCTCGCGAAACGAGGTATCGGAGTCATTGTGTACATTTCCTGATCGCCGCGAGAGCTGACATCTCCCCCAAATAATTTTGTCGTTAAAAATTTGGTGTGTGTTTTCTGTGTGCGCGATCATAGAGATCGATGTGCACTTGCTATCCTGAGTTTCTTTGTGAACAAAATTTTATTGGCCGATTTTAGTCTAAGAGACATCGGTGGTATATAAACAACACGCGATCGCGAAACAAATCGGCTGGGATTTCTTCTGTTTTGGACATGATTTTGACTTGGGATTTTGCCGGAAATATCAAAAGTTCTTCCTAACCGCCATTTGAGGTAGGAGTGAGATTTGAGTCTGTTTTGGAGCTACCCAGCCATTCCTCATGAGCATTCATGTCTCCAATCACTATGATCTCAGCTCTTGGATGAGATGATTGGATTGTGTCTATACATCCTGTGATAACATCAAATATGCTATCATCAGCAGATGGAGGTCGATAAATACAGAACAAGAACACAGTCCGACCTGGAAGGCTTAGCTTGAGACAAATCATTTCATGGCAAGGGTGTTCGTAATCTGGCATCCTTGTTGTTGTGAAGTTGTCCCGATAGTACAGTGCAATCCTCCCCAGCTAGAACCATCAGGTCGGTCACGTCTCACAAGGGAATAGCCTGGTCAGCAAATAAGTCATCATCAATCTTAGAATTGAGAAATGTTTCAGAAATGACGAGAATATGAGGGTGATCTGTAGTAAGGAAGTTCTCAACTGATGCCCAATTTGTGCGTAAACCCCTTATATTTGTAAAGCTGGTAATGAATCCATTTTGATGTGGACCGGGATTAGGGTGGATATCACCACAACAAAATAACAACAATAATATCTACAAAAGTGGAAAATTCAAAATCGTCATTATTCTTTTCATTAGTCATCATCATAAAATCAATCCGTTTCGAGGCTATTTTAGTGAGAAAAGTGATAAAAAAGTAAGACGGAGTGGGGGATCAGCCCAAACCGAATGTCCAGACGCCTTGCGGCAGCTTGCTCCAAAGACTGAAATAGAATCTAATAGATCCCTTCACAGCCCCTATAGATACAAGCCAGGGTTGTCATCCCCGAAGGGAGCCTGGTCGGCTCAGAACCCGCAGATTCTGACCCTTCCCTTTTGAAATTCTGACCATTCCCTTTTGTGGAATTTTGTGCTTGTGTTTACAGGTTTGAAGCAGGAAAGATCCGGCAGACCAAACGGCAAAAGGACACACCTGATGGATCTCTCCAAGAAAAGAAAAAGAGATCCACCTGTCACAGTTCCTGTCACCATTAAGCAGGAGCCAGTGGATGAAACTAGTGATGATGGTAAGTTGCTCAGCTGTCTTTCAGAGTCGCCATGCACATTACACCACAGTTCGCGCACACAGCACTTAGAATTCCACATTAATTTGTGCACAAATCTCGCACGCCGCAAAAATGAGAAGAGTCCTTGGACATCAGGAGTCAGATGTAGGAGAATTTTCAGGTTGCTCCACAAGGATCACTTATATTTATAATCTTTCCTCTTGAGGGTAGATCTATGAAGTCTTTGGGTGGTAATTTGCATCTTTTGAAATCTGTACATTAATATTACATTAGAAATGACCTGTCGGGTGTATAAGCGGAATATACTTTCAGTGATATTTTTATCATGTGAATACCTGAGCTGTTAAGTAATTTATGTTTTCTTTCATGTATGTGTTTTACCTTTACAGGGTACTATACTAGTCTAGGGAATGGGAGAGAGGAACATTCTGCGAAGTCATCAAACCATGTCTTTCAGTACGACACACATCATGGCATCCCCTTCAGTCCATACAGCCCTGTCTATCACCCAACACCAAACAACAATATCGAGATCAAACATGAGACAGGAGCAGATGAAGACAGATGCGAGGTGTGCCACAAACTTTATGACAATGGTGAACATGCAAGGACTACTTTCCATTATAAACTGCATGATCTGGAGTTGGTGCTCTGCAGGAAATGCTGCGCAAGCATAGAGTCGAAGCAACAAGAGGAAAACTCTGATTCCAAAAGTGAGGACACGTCTATGGGCGAAGATGAGGAAGGCAATGCGGCTCAAGATGCGGAGAGTTTGGAACGGCAACAAAAGTTTGAGCAGTTCCGGAAAGAATATCAGGGAATTGGAAATCTAGAGGATGATGTGGAAGGAACAGATGAGGAGAACGATGGAGAACTGAGCATTGAGGCCGACAGTGAAAGCAGCCAGACTGAACCGTTTACAAGAACATACGTCGCAAGTGGATCACAGTACCTTGAAGGCCGAGGTAGCCATCTTGGACAGATCCAGAATGTGTTTCCCGAAAGTAATCTTGACAAGCCTCACGAATGTCCAATATGCAAGAAGCGGTTCGCCCAGAAGAGCTGCCTCACCCGCCACACCAAGATTCACACTGGAGAGAAACTCCACCAGTGTGACGAGTGCACCAAGTCTTTCACCCGAGCCAGCAACCTCCGCTCACACATGCGTACTCACACGGGCGAGAAATGTTTCCAGTGCCCCATCTGTCAGAAGCTCTTCGGTCAAGGCAGCTGGCTCAAGCGACACATCCGAACCCACACTGGCGTGAAAGAAGTCAAATGCGATATCTGCAACAAGTGGGTAAGCTCTACGACCAGTCTCCAGTCACATATGAGAACACATACGGGTGAGAAGCCCTTTGCTTGCCAAATATGCAACAAGAGCTTCAGTGTGAAGTGCACCTTGACAGTTCATATGCGTATTCATACAGGCAACAAGCCATACGTCTGTGAGGTCTGTGGAGCGGCGTTTATCCAGGGTACGCAACTGGCCACTCATAGGCGTGTTCATACAGGAGAGAAACCTTTCATGTGTGAGATCTGCCATCGACAGTTTGGCAAGAAGGACAACCTACTCGTGCACATGAAGGTATTTGAATTTATTTCTTATCAGCATCTATTGGAAAACAAAATTAATTTCTTCCGACAGAAACATTGTATGATTTGATTCCCCATGCAGGCTTCTCTTTATGGCACAATACATGTGATGATTGTGTCATGTGTTTTAGACTTCAGAGAGACTAATTCCTAAGTAAACTCTCTCAATGAGGGTAATTAATGCATGTATCGTTGATTAATTTCAACCTGCTCAAATGCATTGCTCCTCCAACATCATACCCCCACGGTGCTATAATCCCAGGAGAGCGTTTCATCAAGTGTTTTGTCAGTGATTTTTAATGACAAATTTGCTCTCAGCCAGTCAGATGCAAGGGTTGTTGGTAAAAATCACTGACAAAACGCTTGATGAAACGCTCCCCAGGTCACTTAATTTGATGGCTGGTGTGAAGAAAACTGAGAGAACGCTTGCTGTTTTATCTTAATAGATCAATAGATGTGTAATTCAAAAGATTGTATAATTTTCATTAGTTTGAGTCAGGTGCCATTAAATCACAAAGGGTGCACTACACAAACACCACTTTTGCGCTTTTGACTAGTCGGGGAGATTAGCTTGATCTTAACTTTGCCTATTCAATCCTTATGGTCAAACTACTTACAATTACCGAACATGTGATTGTCCTTTTTGTTGTTAATATCCTACATGTATAATTGTATGAGATACAATTGTATGAGATACTGAAAGGCAGAATTTTGACTAAGTTCTGCATCCTGCGTTTCTCCAACTTTTTCCCAGCTTTGGTCGTCCAGTGGAACAAACTTTGGACTGCCACATACACAGTCAACTGTTATCACATGCACAGAATCCCAATAATGTGGATGTGTCAGGTTTCGACCCATAGCAAATAAAAGTGTTAAAGGGATACGCCACCAGGCGGCTGTGGGGAAAGTCAGGATTGCGTAAGCTCCATTCACTCGTACACAATGTTTGTGTGTCGAACGCGTCCGTTGGACTGCTGGGATTATATTCCAGACTGCACGAAGCTGACCGAATCTCGCACGAGCTTGGCACGAGAGCTCGAGCTCAGGCGGAGCGTGCATGTTGCGCAGTGACAAGTCTGTTCGAATCGGGTAACGAACACGATGCCCTCTCGTGGTATAAAAACGTCCACAGTCTGCGATTGAGTATCCCTGTAAGATATTTGTAATGAGTCTATTATGAAGCTAACAATTACCCTTTGTGGTAAATACCTTTTCATTCCTTCAGATCCACACTGAAGGGCAGAACTTTGACTGTAAGTTCTGCCACCTGCATTTCGCCAACTCGGAAGAGCTCAAGACCCATACCCTGATCCACATCGAGGAGAGACCCTTCCAATGTGAAATGTGCCCCAAATCCTTCAAGAGAAAAGACAACCTCAAAGAACATATCAAGGTAATAGAAATTCTAATATTGATATCAGGGTGGTCCACAAACAAAAAATTCAATTGTAAAATCGCAACTGGGAAGAAGTATAAACTGATGTATGCATAGCGCAAAGTCCCATGCGGCCGAAGTCCAGAAGCCGCTTGAGGGCCCTGGAAGTTCTGTGGTTCTCTGAGGCTTTCTGGTGCAATATCAGGCATTTTTGAAGCATTTGAAACAAATTTTATGACTAATATTTCACAAATAATTTGGTTGAAAATGATTATTTAAGAAGTCTTAGCCTGTCTGTGATTTTAAAACATGTAGTGTCAACATTCAAACCTGTTGCTGTCACTTGTTAAAACCCCTTGTGGAGCACCCTGTTGATATACATTTCAATGAATTCATTACAAACCATTAGGCATCAGTTATAAATGTACTTTTGTGTAAATTAACCCATCTCTTTTATATAATAGCTAGTGCATGAACTTTTACACCTGTAAGTAAATTTGTGATTGTCTTTATTCTTGTGGCAATTGAACAAAATTATTCTCTATTACCTTCTTACAATATCGACAATAATTTGTTGAGATGAATTTGAACTCTCTTCTTTTTTATGATGTAATAATGATAACACTTTTATTAATCTTTCCGAAAAATTGTTGATAAACGTTTAAACTGGGTTTGATCCTTAGCTCGTTCATCCCGCTAAACCCAGGTGTATTAATGAGTATCTAGTAATGCTGGGGTAATGATAATTGCAAGACCCTCAATAATAGCAGTGTTAATTTTGTTGAGGGTAAATAAAACCATATTATTAGGTGATCTGTCGTAGTCGACAGATCACCTCTTATATTCGTCAGAATTTTCTTTCTTTATTTATTATTTATTTATTTATTTATTTATTTATTTTTATTTTCTCCCTCTTTCTTGTTTCCACAAAATCTCAAAAACTTTCCAGTCCATTTTCATGACATTTCCGTCAGTCATCAGGTAATATAAGGTCAAGCTGAAAAATCTTTTTCAAGGTCATCAGGTCATCATGACGTCATCCAGGCGCCATTTTGTGAAATCACATTATCAATCATATCTTCATAACGAGTCATCAAAAATGAACCATATTTGACACACATGAACTTCAGGTCAAGGGTCAACAGAAAATGTCATCAAAATCCGCGCGCGCATCATGACGCGCACGTACGCGCGCGTCAAAATTTAAAAATGCTCAAAATCACTTTTTAGTCAAATTAGAGTATGGTTCAGGACATTTTAAGCATTTAAAAATTTTCCGTCCGTGCGCGTCCGTGTGCGCGTTATGCGCGCGCGCAGCGCGTACATAACGTAAAAACGTCGTTTTTTCGCATGGTTTGTCTTCCTGACACTGTTCTTGACAATTTCCAACTATTTACAGTCATTCTCGACCTTCCATAATGCCACACGCGTGCGTCAAAGTTTCAAATTCGTGCGCGCGTCAATGGACATTCTAATGTAAAAAGTGGTAAAAACATGCCTATCTAAAATCCGCCATAGCTCGTCAGAATGCACGGAAACCCCCCAATTTCTTTACATATTCTGAAAGCCTGTGAGTTGTAGATTTGAATTCATGCAGAATTTTTGCCGATCTCACGTTTTGACGTCATCATATTTGCATATGAACTCAAAAAAATGATTTTGAAAAAATGACGTCATCATTTTTGTATTCATTTGATAATAATTCAGTAATAGGTGGTCGATTTTCTTCCAAATTTTGATATGTTATAGCTGAGACAATTTTCTACAACATTAGTCACCACCATTTTTCATTTTGATGACGTCATCACAGTGAAATTTTCAATTAAAAACGACATGTCAGAATTTCCCCTATTTGCGTGTTATGTCTATGGAAGATGATTTTTTTTCGAATCATGAATCTACATGACATCGTTCTCTGAGCAGTATCTCAGTTATTTTTGGTCTATTTCCTTCCAGATTTTAATATGTTGTAGCTGAGACTATAAGCTTTTACAAGTGTGGTCTCCAATTTTTGATCAGATGTCGGGATCATGCCCAATTTTTAAGTACAAAATGTGATTTGAGAATCCCGTTTTTCGTGTACGTGTTATCTCTATGGGAAATGTTTTGGTCTATTGGTCAAAGCACTTGCCTCCCATTCAGGTGACCCAGGTTCGATCCCCGGCGGGTCCATAATTTTCTTCTTTTTGCCTGTCATTTTACCATCCTCTTCGACTATTATAACATAAACAATCACAAATCATGTAATAAACTGCCTTATTTTCCGTGTTATGTCTATTAGAAAGTAGTGTGCAGTAGTTTGTGTACAACCCTATGGAAATTTTGATTCCCTGTCGTGTATTAGAGTATATGGGGTTTATCTCCCAAGTATCCTGCAATATCAAATCGTTCTATTTGATATCACAATTTCTCGAAATTGGCTTGGTCAATTATATTCAAATTTTTGTCAGTCATCAGTCCTAATAAGGTCAAGTTCCCGCATCTTTGTCATCAGATTATTGTCATCCAGGCGCCATTTTGTAAAAATCAACTAATGATTGTTTCTTCTTCACGAAATGTCATCTCTCTTTCATATTTGGCATGGCTAAGGTCAATGTCATTTCAGTCATGGTCATCATGATTATCATCATGATTATCATCAACATCATTATCATCATCACTGTGATGATATTCATGATGATGATGTTGATTATAATCAACATCATTATAATCACTGTAATGATAATATTCATGATGATGATGATTATCATCAACATCATTATCATCGTCACTGTCATCATATAATAATCATCATCATGATTATCATCAACATTATTATCATTACTGTCATGATGATATTCATGATGATGATTATCATCAACATCATTATCACCATCACTGTCATGATATCCACGAATCATCCAAAATTCATGTTCACACACTTTATGCCCCATTGAAATAAAGGGGGCGCTATTTCACTAAAATAGGTAGTAGAGCCTATGAATTGAAAATGCTAGGAAGAGGCTGAAATCATAAAAATCGTCAATAGATTCATTATAATTAATGTCATCGTGATATCAACATCATATTTCACATCATTTTGTCATTCGTCTTCGTCAAAAATATTAAAGGAGAATTAACCTCAAACAATAAAGACGATAGTGTTCAAAGGTGTTATTTATTCCTACTTGTTAGACTATATGGCTTCGCGTCAAAATATACGAGATCGATACGAATCAAGATTTTCTGAGCAAAATTTATCATCTGCTAGCAATATGTATCGTCTGCTAGCAATACATGGGGGCTGCCATTTTTTTTATGTGTACAAGAAGATTTTCTTAATCCAAATGCCCAATTGCCTTTTTCAAAATTAAAAACCCATTTGAGATTTAAAATATAGAATAGATATGTCAATTTATTTTTAAACTGAAGATTTCCTTATATATTTCTGTTGAAAATCGATATTCGCTTAATATAAATCTATTTTCTAGATACTGTGACGCAATGGACGGAGCAAATTAATTCAAATTTTATGGATGCTTCTTCCCTGAGCATCTATAGCGGCAAACTATGCATTCACCTGCTTTCGGATAATGGGACTTGAAAAGTCAGAATGCATGCTGCATATATTATGCTCTGCTCTGTTTGGCAAACCCAAGAAAATAGATTTTTGTTAAGCAAAACCAGACAATTTAAAAGTATCATTATAAAGATTTAATTTTTATAAATCATGTAAACACCCACTTTATATTTTTCGTCACATATGGGATTTTAGGTAATGAAGAAAATCAATTTAGGTCTTGGATTCAAAATATCTTCCTGACCGGAACATTTCTCAATGGTTCATGTACAAATCCAAATCAGCAAGAAAATGGCAGCCCCCATGTAAATGAGTAGTAGACGATACCGGGTGTTGGAATATCTTTATTATACCCTTTTCTGATATCTTATTGGAAAATGATTTAGGCCAATAAGTAGGAATATACTACACCTTTCAATATAAGTAAATTTGTACTCAGGGGTTAATTCTCCTTTAAGATCAAAAGACAGATCACCTAATTCGTCCCCATGACGAATTAAATTTCTAGTTGTTATTATAATCATTATTTTTATTATTATTATTAATAATCAATCAAGGTCCACACCAAAGAGAAGCCTTTCAGCTGTGAGGTCTGCAATGAGTCGTTCTCCAACGGAAGTCACCTCAAGGTCCACATGAGACGCCATACGGGTGATAAGCCCTACTCCTGCGGGCTGTGCGGTAAATGTTTCACCCAGAGTAGTAGCTTGAAGACACACTATCTGATCCACACCGGTGAGAAACCCTACTCGTGTAGTATCTGCCATGCCGTATTCACCCGCAATGCCAGCGTCAAGAAACACATGAAGAGGGCGCACAACGCGACCCCTGCGGGACCTGACGATGCACCTGCGCTGCCCTCGTCTGCTGAGAGTGAATCATCGGAGGTCAGGTAGTCGTCAGTGTAACCCTAGACCTTTGTTTTACATTTTATATGTATACATGTATATGCACATGGGCCTTTGTAGGTATAGTGAGGTGTGTTTTATAGTTATTTATGTCTTTTCACAATGACTGAACCAAAATGATTCTGCTGTTTTAAAATGTGAAAGAATGTAACTTAGGTTGAGCCAGTAACAATGTTTGTTGATTATGCCTTATAGGAAATAATGGTGAATTGGGTTATAAGTAAGCAATGCATAATAAGTTTTTTTGGGTAGGAAATATATTTATTAAAATATTGCCTATGTTACAATTTTAAAAGTGTATAGTTTGTTTGTGTGGTTAGCCACTGATAACTATATAGGGAAATCTAGTTAAAGATATACCTTTTTAATCTCTCTTAGCTGGCTTTGGGAAATATCTGAATTTGTAAATAACAAGTAGTCAGATCTAACAACTTTTGATAAGATGTATTATAAAAAATATCTCTACTTTCTTTAGCACTAACAGGATATTGTAATTATGGTGGGAATATTCTCCCCAGTTATGTGATATTTATATGGTGACCAGTTTTAAAAGAGTGTTAAGTCAAGCTCAATAAGTTAACTGTATTTATAAAACGGGTTCAAGAATGTAGCCATCCTGATTCGTCAAATAACACCATGTGACCGTGCAAAAAAAAAGTGATAACATACGGCAAAAAGGCTCTAAAGCACGGATGAGCTGCGCGTACGCGTACCTCTGGTGCGTGCAAACTTAAAACGCAATGAAATCGCGTAGTTTAATTGTCAATTTAGCGCAGGGATTACATGCGCGCAGTGAAACACGCATCACTTTTGTCGGCTGCGCTTCTGTTATGTCATCCAGGAAAGCAAATGGCAGCCTCCATGACTGTGCGACTCTTGGCGTTTCTATGGTGTTCGTAACCATTTTTATAGACTTCATAATCATATTGCCGACCCGTTTTATAAAACTATTAATACATAGTTGTGAGTTCGTGCGCTAGTGCGATCTGGCAACACCCAGGTTTTTATCGTGGTGTCAAACACACTCGGCTTGCGCCTCGTGCGTATAGTACACCACGATAAAAACCTTTGTGTTGCCAGATCGCACCAACGCACTCCCAACCATGTACTAATAGTCTATTAATTTTGAAGAAGATTTGTATTGAAGATAAGGGTGATGAGAGTCTTCATTTTCATTGTATATATAGATACTTGCACTTATTGCCATTGGCTAATGTTCTTTAAGTTGGACTAACTGATTTTGGTATAACATGCACTTCCCATAGACTCCAGCACAGTTATCACAGGCTTAGTATTTCAGAGGTTATTTTAGACGACAGGTTTATGTCAGTACGTCCATTCATTGCAGTTTAATCTGGCTCTGTACCAAAATGAAAATGAGAAATTGATTTCAAGATTCCACGATTTTTATTTATTTATTTATTTGATTCCTGCATGTTTCACAATAATCAGTTTCATACATACAAACTTTGAAAATAGAAACACACAGAGGTCTGGCAATATAAGCTGCACGCTTGAAGTTTTGCCATTCTTGATTTTCATTTAGTTACAAATTTATGGTGATTTGTACAGGATTAAGCATTTGCCTATTCCCTTCCATAAACCAATGGACTTATCTAGCCTAAAGCTAGTCTACTTCCAAGCCATTTTGTTTTCTTTATTATGGAACCTTCCTACTTGTTACAGGGTAAAAGTGTTTTAAAGTTGTAAATATATCTCCTTGAAGGTAACAAAGGGCTTAACCCCTGCCTGCATTGAGATTTCAGTCACCATTCATATGATGGATATAACACACAGCTCTATCAATAAGAATATACAAATCCTCGAATTGGAGTTCAAAAGCTCATTGTCATAATCTATTGTCTTCATTTACCAAAAGCATGCCAACCGTTCCGTTTTTAACGGAACTCTCCCGTTTTGTAAGTCTTTAGAACCATAAAAAACATAACGTTCCGATTTTGGGGAAATAGTATTATAGTATCGGCTTTCCATAGCATCCGAGTGCCGAGAGGATTGCACTGCGCAACGTACGTGCGGCGTATTGCTGTGCGCCACGCTGTAATAATGAGCGCGCTTGTGTGTATAGTGCTATGCATATCCCTCAGCCATATGCACAGCATGCATGCATTCGCTACGTACATACAGTATAGTATACCATTTACGTACGTTATGTTAGCGCTATCGCCAGTCGCTCACCGCAAGTTGAGTCCGCAGTACTCGGTACGTATCACGTAAATAGTCGTACATGATATGTGATTTTGGTTCGATTTCGGAGGAAAATCTGTCAAAATAAAAGCAACCATGAGCGGAAAAGTGTCAGCCAGGGTGGAGAGTGGCAAATGTAGATTAATGTCTTGCCAAAGGACATTAGTGCCGCGGCGGGACTTGAACCGCGAACCATGTGATCCACAGTCCGGTGACGTTATCACTGGACCACGACATTCGTTTTTTTCAAGGAAATCAATGAAACTACATGGTTGCAGATGGTTATGTTTTTATATAAGGTCTAGTACTGTTTAAAGAACAAGAAGTATGCACTATTTTAACACAACTAACAGCAGCTTTCCTGAAATTTTTGCAAGCTGTGCTCTTGAACTTCTATGAGTTTTTTAAAGGTGTAAATACACAATATCTAGTGTAATGTAATATGATTTGGGGGGGGGGGGGGTGACCATTCAAGGAGAACAAAGCCATCCCTCCCCCCCCCCCTGATGAAAAGAAGGAATGCACGGATTTACGCCAATGGATTTGGGACATATCTGTTGACAGAACATTTACAAGATGAAAGCTCCATGACACTGAAGCCACTCAAAGCTAAAATATTTTGGATATCGGTCCCTCAGGTATTCTAAGGCTCTAGAGACCAAAGCTTTGGGGCCCACTGGGCCCCAATGATATCGCAGGTTTACAAGGCTAAAGGATAGAACAGGATCAAAATTTAGTCCAGCAGAAATTTGTTTTTGGGCCAACTTTCTTCACAGATCACTGATCACTTGGGCAGTAGCCCATTTTAATAACCTTTTTCCCCTGAACTAAGTATAATTATAATGAAATTGTAAATACTGCTCAACCTGTAATTGTGAAGGGAATGTCTTTCATTAATTTAATCAATGTCACAGCGTAATCTTGGCCACCTGTTTGTAGTGGCCTGCTTTGTGCCCTCTCAATAACACTTGATCAAACCTGTGTAGGAAGGTTACCTGCCTAATGCAGCCAGTGATGATTTAGTCTCTCTAGATATGCGCAAATTCTAAAGGCCAACTGTTGCTTTAAATTTTAGTGTAATTTTGCTGAATTTTATTGATTTTGCTCTTACAAATAAAAATCGCAAGAGTTCGATATTAGTGTTCAGTTTCTTGTGTTAGCAGGAACTCTTTCGTCTGGCACAAGTAGTATTATTGCGTTCCAAAAAAGTTTATCACTTTTTTGTAATTAATGTTTCCTCATTTTTTTAATTATCTAATATGTCATATTTCTCAGTGTTTCAATGATTAATTTCTCTGTGCTCTTTGGATATTAAAAAATCGCCTTATGATTTTTGTGTTGGCAGTTTGTGGATGTCTCTGGTATTGTTTTTTTCCAGGGAAGATGAAATATCTTTATATATTGATATATGTTTGTAAATTTGTTATGTAATATTGTCTTTTAAGGATTGAATTTCTTCTGTATTGCTGGATATGCAAAATTACCATTTGTTCTTACATGAATATGAAATTCTAATTTCTGTGGCATTTTGTAGATTTCTGTAGTATTTTTGTTTTGCATTAAGGTATCACTTTGTAGTAATTTATGTACCGGTATGCTATCATCTGTTATGTAATGGTTTTATTATAATTTTTTTTTTTTTGGGGGGGGGGGTTGAGGATCAATTTATGTTCTATGTAGATATAAAAAACAACAACTTATGATTGTGGTATTCGGACTTTTGGGGAATTTTATGGATTTCTTTAGTATTGTTAGTTTCAAAGCAAGGTGTATCAACTTATAGTAATTTTCTTGTTATATGTTATGTAATATTTGTTGTGTTTTGAGGATGAGTTTCTGCTTTTCTATTTACTTCTTCCAAAATCTCAATTACTATTAGGTATGAAGTGACTGTGTGTTTCTGAATTCTGGGCAGCTGTTATAAGCTACTAAAATCTTTGAATTTGATTGGCTGAGAGCAAATTTGTCATAGATTTGTGTGTGTTGTTATGAATAGCAAGTTTTATGGCCCTGGGCCATGTTAGGGATTAATGTAAGATTATTTGTAATTTCACTTTATGAAAATTTTATATAGCACCTATTACAAAATGTTTCAAAGCGCTTTCTGTCATGTTTTTGTTTGTTTTGATGATCTGTTTCTGTTTTTTCTGTTTGGATATTCTAAAATCTAGACTGCTTTTTCTTTTCAGGTGAATATGTTATCCTGTCTTTAAGGCATTTTGTGGATTTCAGTAGGATTATATGTTTCCAAGGAAGCTACATGTATATCATTTCATAGTGAATTATCTTTGTTATTGTATGTTATGTTCTATTTTTGTTTCCAAGGAAGCTACATGTATATCATTTCATAGTGAATTATCTTTGTTATTGTATGTTATGTTCTATTTTTGTTTCCAAGGAAGCTACATATATATCATTTCATAGTGAATTATCTTTGTTATTGTATGTTATGTTCTATTTTTGTGTTTTGTGGATCAAATATCCTATTTATACGTACTATTAGGCAGGTTTGAATTATTTGATCATTTTGGCCCAAATTCACAAAGAAGTATATTGTAACCACGGTTTAAACCTCCAAAAGCGTAGTACGCGCATGTCCTCTTGTCCAAGGGACAGTCAGGAGTGCGCTTATATAATGCTTATATTTACGCTAAATTTAGACCACGTCGTAGGTTTAAACCATGGTTAAAACGCTTTCATGAATTCAGGCCTATATGTCCCATGTATTAGCATGTACTTTGGATTAAGTGGAAGATATAGGATTAGGTTTAGGGTTGTTAGGATTAGGATTAAAGTTTAAGGTGTAGTGATTGGTCCAGGGTTGAAGTTTAAGACTTCGCTTAATAGGGGGTGTTGCAAGAAAGTTGCAATCAATAGAGTACCGAAGTGTGACGTCATACCGGCCAAGTTGTCAAGGTTGCTGGTTCCAAACAATTTTGTGCTGAACAATGGCGTGGTGATCACACCAGCTCTAAACAGTGAATTTGCCCTGCTCCAGCCCGTTGCTTGAATGATTTCGCGGTGAACCTCATGCGCGGGTTTTGTTGTTTGGAACCAGTAACCTGGACGACGGGCGAATATGACGTCAGCACTTCGGTACTCTATTGCAAATCCCCCCAAATCAGTCGCAAGTCTTGCAATTGATTGCAAGTTCCATTTAAAATACATGTATCATATTTGCAATCGATTGCAAATAGGGGATTGATTGCAACTTTTTTGCATCGCCCCATTAGTGTATGAAATACACCATGGAGCAATTGTCTTTGGAGCATGTGTCGTATCAAGCCCACCGCACACTATACAATCCGTCTGCGATCCGCTTCCACAAGAAAATGTAATAGCAATCAATATAGATATTTAGACAAATAAAATATTGTTGACTGGGGTTCTAAATAGTAGTCATATAGATCTAAAAATCGAGAATACGGTCTATTGCGAGCATTCGAGTTGGAGGGAAGGCAATATCGGCTGTGTCGTAGTGACGTCAGAGCAGTCCTACGATTGTCTACGATTTGAAATTGATTTGGCCCTTATTCCGGGTATAAGGCTGACAGCGCACCCAAATCCTATGTATAGTATTCATATTAGAGTTCAAGATCTGAATCGGTTAGATCTTATGTGTTGAAAGCCCATATTTATTGCAATTTATTTCCAAAATCGGATCACAGTCTTTCCTAAAGTGTGTGGTGCGAAGTGGACGTATCATTTCCCCAATTTATTTGGTCTTTTCCATGATATTGTGGAGCTATCAACATAGTTCGTTGGCTATCTTAAAATATTTGATATACTTGATATAGACCCTGATCGTTATTAAGTGAAATAGGCATTTAGTCTCACTTGAGTGCATATCAGTTTCATGTGTGAAAATAGAAAAAAATACCTCTTATGTATTTCTTTGAATACTATTTGCAAACATGTTTGAGGGACAATTTACATTAAACACAATAAAAACTACTTCCGAAAAATAAAACTCAAGGGCAGTATCAAGGCATATTGTACTGCCCATAGATATCGGGTTCGGATTATGTAATACGCGATTGTAATGTTCACACATTTCTAAAGGTGATAGACAGGGCTATTGAAATTGCCTTCAGTTGATTTTTCGAAAGTAGTTTTTATCGTGTTATTATTATCTACATATTGCACATTTTGATACAAACATTTCACCCACAGTTTTCGGTGTTTTGTATTATTATTCATTGTAATGTCCCAAACACTTAAAGGGATACACCACCAGGCGGCCGTGGGGAAAGTCAGGATTGCGTAAGCCCCATTCACTCGTACACAAAGTTTGTGTGTCGAACGAGTCCGTACTGGGATTATACATGTATTTCGGACTGCACACAGCCGACCGAATCTCGCACGAGAGCTCGAGCTCAGGCGGAGCGTGCATGTTGCACAGCGACTAGTCTGTCCGAAGTTTGCGCCCCGCGGGTCAACGGCATGATCACGGTGCCCTTTCGCAGCATAAATACGTCCACAAAATGGTCATTTTGGGGGTGAAACGATCATTTGCCTTCTCTGTGTGTATAGCGAAACGCATGAGCGAACATCACGTCGCTTGTGTGAGAGATCGGTGCGGGCTAAAACATTTCAAGTGAGCGGGGGAAATCATGCACAAGAGGGGTCAGGGCTAGTGTTATTTCACGTCTTTCTCTCCTCTGACTTCGTACGCTCACATTTTCGCACATCACTCCTTATTCTTTTGTGTGCACAAAGATTATGTTTGTTGTCGGTACTTTTTACATTCCGCAATAATTGACCCTTTATGTAAACATTCACTCATTTCGCATTCTCTCTCTCTCTCTCTCTCTTTCTCTCTATCACATGTACATTGTCATTGCTAGTTGCTTTATCACATTATGTACGCACCTATAATGATAGTGGTAGGTCCCAAACGGATGATTCGAATGATATCATATACGCCAGCAGAATGCACTCTTTCTAAAAGACATCTACAATTACCTAAATCAGATATTTTATTTATTATGAACCTTAACACTGGTACGAATAATTATCAAGAAGTAATGTCGTCACATTCAAAAGATTTCAGGCGATACAACGCACTTCAAAATTTGTTTTAATCTCACCATCTCCCGCAAGAAAAGCTCGTTTTGTAGTTGGGCGCGGAAGGCGAACGCTGGTCACGTGACTCTTGACTAGAAATTTTTGCAACATTCTGCTTGATTGATCTAAAACTTTGCCAAAAAAATGATCACTGGATTTTGGACCAATCACATCAAGTCTTATATCAGGATATAGGTAATTTATCCAAGCTTCTGAAACCAATCACCCTTGACATCATTGACCCTTGGAATTTTTTCAGTCGAAGAATAATGGTGGCAGTGTCTATAATTTATGTGGGTTTTGGATGGATTGCCATAGACAAAATATTGAACATTACTAACTTTCAAGGAAAAATGATCACTGGATACTGAAGCAAAGTTGACAATATATACATCAAATGAAAGCTATTGAAATGAATTTTCATAAACCGATCACCCCAGAGTGATTCATTCACCAGTTATGAATACACGTCCAATTCTTTGCAAACTTAGGTACATTTTGTGGTGCTATTCGTGTGTTGAAGCGTGTGTGTCAACTTTCGGACACCCAAATGCTCGCTACTAACCATTATGAATCTGCGGTTGAGTATCCCTTTAAACAGATAATTCGTCCCAAACAAGTTGACTAGTACATCTATACACCTCTATATTCACCTTTATATTCAGGCTCAGACATGTACCTACATCACATTTCAAAAGATTGAGGTGTTTCTGCCTTAATAATTTGGCGACAGTTTTGTATGAGAGATCTAGTGAAATCACACAATTGGAACTTGGTTGGAGAACAAAACATTGTTGAATCGAAAACTTGATGCCTTTTAATTAAATAGTTAATTGTAATCGTTTTGTAATTGTATAGATATGTAAATAACGGGAAGTGTTGGTTTATATGTATATATGTGTATGAATAGTTGTAACATTTTTTTACGAGAATAATAATTCCACGGATCTTATATGTACATTTTGTGTATAAAAAATATAGATGTATTCATACAGCCTGAATGCTGCTTGTTGGGTGGAAGATTTGGATCAAGTTATTTTTGCAAAAGTTTTATAAATACTAATCACGCTTTTCACCTTTATAAGCCTATCTATATGTGGTAAGTATAGTACTTTAACTGTGGTGAGGAGGAGTTTTCGAAGGGAATTTATGTCAACTTCAGTACATTATATTAAAGACTTATCTTATGAATTATGCAATCTGTGCACCTGGTTATCATTTAAAGATAAAGTTCAGTTCTGGTCATGAGATTGAATTTTGAAAGAAACTGTCTCAAAGCAATTTGAGATAGGTTGATCGTATAGCACATAAGAATTGGTGTATATTGTAAGGTTTTGGAATCACCAAAATGATAAGAGATTGACTCAATCCTGCTGAGAGTCCTGTGCATTGCACATAGAAATGGGAATACACGCAAATGTTTGGCCTGAACATTTCAGCTGTTTCTTGTCAAATTTTGAATGTGAGAGCATTTGAAGAGCAATCCTATTCAGGGAACATTTCTACTATGATAATCTTCCAAACTAACATAAAAAGAATGAGAAAGCCCACAAATTATTTTTTACATTTATTGTCTGTGAACTAGTGAGTTTATCAAGTGTCTGATGTGAATGAAAATCTAATCTTGATAGCAATACGTTGCTCTGAAAGAAAGCGGAAATATCAGAGATGGGTGAAAATTTGAAAGACATTGAAAAAACGAAGTGATGAAGTTTTAAAGTTGAGATCTCTGTTTATATGCGCCTACACACAAAATGATTCAAATACAATTGTAATGTCATTGCTGAGCAAGGTCTTCCTTTTTTCAAATGTAAGAACACATCTATAGCACTGTATATATTTGAGTACAGCTCCAAGTGAAGGCTCGTAGGAAAATGGCAATCTATGAAATCCGGGTCCGCTCGCTATTCATTAGGGCCGCTTTCATTTAACACGCATTATGAATAGCGGTCCTTATGAATAGTTATGAATAGTGGTCCTTATGAATAGCGAGGTAATACGTCTATGGTTTGCTCGCTTTAGAAAGGACCGCTATTCATAACGCGTGACTAAATGAATAGGGGTTATTATTGTTATTGTTTATTATTTATTATTATTATTATTATTGGTGGTGGTGGTGGTGTTGGTGGTGTCGGTGTTGTTTTTATTATTGTTTACTGGCATCTTTCTCTGCATTTCTGCTTTCACACAATTTACATGTTTCAGAGTTTGATTGCCCCAAACCAAGAGGAGTCTTTATTAAATGAAACAATCTTGTGATTCCATGCACTGACTGAGTGAGCAAGGAGGAAATATTGAGAAAAGCTGAAACGAAAACTGTTTTGTGAGCCAAAACCAGTGTTAAAATCAACGATGAAGCAACCCTGGTGAAATAAGAACAAATAAAAAGTAAATAAAAAAGGGATGCGGCAAATAATACACCTGTTATGCACATGAAATAAAGAAATTTTGACACTGACAGAAGATAGAACGAAGAGAAGGAAGTACATGACAGATGATGCTTTATTTATTTATTGGTATGCCTATAAAAAATATTGATAAGCAGCAAGCTGACAGTATCATTGCGCTTAAACATTATTACCCTGGTTATACTAGCCGAGCCGCCAAAGTAACTAACGCTAGCTCAATCAAGCATATCAGGTACTCATTTACACCTTGGTGGAGAGTGGCAAAATGTAGATTAATGTCTTACCAAAGGACGTTAGTGTTGGGATGGGATTCAAACCACCTATCTTCTGATCTTCAGTCCGGCGGCGTATCCATCAGACCACAACACACAATAATTTTATTGTTTGTTACGGTATAATTATCATGGTATTGTAACCCATGACATTCTTCTCTTTCTTCATTGAAAATTTACCATGTTTACTGAGATATATTTAAAAGAAATAAATAAATGATAATGCTCATAATAAAGCAAATAGAAAGAAAATGAAAAAAAAGAAGAAATAAATAAAGAAAGGGGAAAACCCTCTTACCCTGGATAAAATATCGGTATAATGACGTCATCTATCTATATGTAACTCACTTTCACTGATTGAGGATTCCCATCGGTGGGGATTCCCACTGAACTCTACACTGTACAGTGGGATTCCCCGCCTTCTCTTGGAATTCCAACTCTTCCTTTACTAGTCTTTGATTCCAGCAGCAATCTTTTCTTTGGTTACTTTGTTCTCCGTGCTCTTGAAATGATAAACAATCCATTTTATTTCAGTGCAAATCAAGCGTATATATTCTTCATGTATAGGAATTCAAAGCATCACTAAATCAACTCGACTTCATCAATCGGTTAGCTTTATCACGTTTAAACAATTTAAAATTCTAAAGACGTTTGCAAGAAAAGACTATACTGCTTGCTCTTGCTCTGTAAATATGTGTAGATATTTCGCATAACATCATACCTAGCATGCATAGGCTTCATGCCACAATGTTGGGAAATACAAGCTGATATCTCTCCAACTCCTGCTATCTCGCAGTAATAATCTGTCTGACTGAGCTTAGTAGAGGTATAAATAAATCTGTAAATTAGCGTATCTAGGCCATTTTAGTGCAAGATACATTGATCACAGAACATTTCGAGAACATCGGTGTCGTTTTATTGGAAGCTCAATTAAGTTCTATCATTCAGTTGATTTTATGTGGTAATATTTTCAGGTAAGTAATCCTTTCTTGTGTTTGTTTGCATGTCCTTTTTTCATATAATTTAAGAGTTTAATTAACTGTTAGATATATGTTGTGTGCTTGTTTTTATAGCTCCATTCTAGTTTAAATTTTACGCCTTATGGTGAATAATTTGGGCAGCAATTGATAATGTATGAATAAAGGCATATCAAATGGAACATTATTTTCTTATGTTCTTAATATTGCTAGCACAACAGGCGATGGTATGTGTATTCACAAACTTTAATGCTACTTGAATATTTTGCGTAAAATCCGACGACAAAATTTACAGCTTAATTTTTGTTAAGTGGCCTAGCTTACACCCCCTTCTACACTTGCAACCGGTGCTAGGGCTGAATATATAGAAAGAACTCTTGGTAACCCCGTATCTGTCGAAGAGCATTATTGTTAATGTTTATATTTGCATATCTGTGTTATCTGCATGCATTATATCGTGAAATATATTGCAGGTAAACCCGTGGCCTTCAGCATTACAACAATCTAATAATAATAATAATAATAATAATAATAAATGTAACTTGTATATCGCCAAATCCACTCTGTGGAGTGCTGAAGGCGCATGTAGAAATTAATTAAGAATTAAACAGAAATGTTTTTAGGGGAAAGTGGGGTAAGACGGACCACTTAACTTTAGAGCCACGTCATTCTTTACCTAGTGGTATGTGGAAATTCATCTTTGGTGTACAGGTTATGGTCGCATATTACCAACCGGCTATGTTGACTAAATCTAACAAATTCCTTTGAGATTGGAATAAAATCAAATATTATATTTTTATTGACATGGGACTTTTTACCCAGGGTAAAATGGTCCATATGGGGGTGGCAAAACGGACCCCTACGTCCGTTTTACTCCCCAGTTCAGAAACAAACAATAAAAACACACGTTCGTTTCTTTGTGTTCTTATAAAAGTTTTAATAGAAAAAAAACTTGCAAACAACTATTTGGCAAGCATTCTAAGCTCAGTTTGAGCAACCTGAGAACACCTTAACATAGCCAAACTCCATAAAACAAGACAATATTGTGCCCACATCTTTAACAGTTTAACACCGAACATCTTAAACACCGTCTTAAACGTAGATTCACTGAACTGGAGACTTGCTAGGCAACATAAAAGACGTCATGCAATCAGAACTTGAGACTTCTCAATCCTGCTAGTTCCCCCAAATTATTTTTATGGTAAAGCAATGATAATGATAACACCATATTTTGATTCAAAACTTCACTGAATTGGAAACTTCCGCCCCAGGCAGTTCAGAAAACAGTGAAAAATACAATCGTTCGTTTCTTTGTGTTCTTTTTTAAAGGTTTCAATAGAAAACACTGGTATAAACAAATATCTGGCAAGCATTCTAAGCTCAGTTTGAGCAACCTGAGAACACCTTAACATAGCCAAACTCCATAAAACAAGACAATTGTGCCCACATCTTTAACAGTTTAACACCGAACATCTTAAACACCGTCTTAAACGTAGATTCACTGAACTGGAGACTTGCTAGGCAACATAAAAGACGTCATGCAATCAGAACTTGAGACTTCTCAATCCTGCTAGTTCCCCCAAATTATTTTTATGGTAAAGCAATGATAATGATAACACCATATTTTGATTCAAAACTTCACTGAATTGGAAACTTCCGCCCCAGGCAGTTCAGAAAACAGTGAAAAATACAATCGTTCGTTTCTTCGTGTTCTTTTTTAAAGGTTTCAATAGAAAACACTGGTATAAACAAATATCTGGCAAGCATTCTAAGCTCAGTTTGAGCAACCTGAGAACACCTTAACATAGCCAAACTCCATAAAACAAGACAATTGTGCCCACATTTTTAACAGTAACTTCGAAAATCTTTAACACTTCATGTCTTAAACGTAGATTCACTGAACCCTGCAGAACTGAACACTTGTAGGCCCTATACCAACGACTTGATTTCGCTCCCATAAACATGATCAACTTCATGTCTAACAGTTTTTCTCTTTCTTCAATAACCTTTTGTGGAAAACACTTACATAATTAATATGTGTAACTGGTAAAACAGGTACCGGTAAACGTCACGGTACAAATTTTAACACCAGACATTCTTTAGTGAAATATTTACTCTAAATGCTTCCGGGAATTACTCCATGATTATATTGCCAATTATGAGAAATAGTTATGACCTGTGACTAAAGCTAAAGAATGTCGTTTTTACAAAATGACACAAGGCATTTACAGAAATTAGAGGTCTACATCCCCCCCCCCAAAAAAAAAAGCCACAACAACAACAAACACGGTTTTACCTTGCCAGTTCAACTTGGATTACCTACTCGAAAATGAAATTTATACACAAAATCAGTACATGGGGTAAGACGGCCCATGGACCGTTTTGGACACTCACAGGAGGGCCATCTTACCCCACTAGGACATTCAAACGTATTAAGATATGATACAACAGAAGCTTACGAGAAAGACAATTCGTTTACTGCACAATGTGATCAACAATGCCCACATAATCCATCCTAATCTAATAAATAATAACACGATTTGTCCAAGTAATATTTATGTAAACCCTTAGGATGTGCAAACGCTTACCTTACATCAGGTTATGCTTTGATCATTATTCTGTGAATTATTTTTCTGGAATATGAAGGTTTTACACTCTTAAACTCCCAATGACTTGTCGATAAGCAGTTATAAAATTTCAAATTACAATTCAGGAAAGTTCTTGGTCAGAATTCTTCAATGTGGGAGCGGGCCCTAACTATTGATCAATGAGCAACAAATGTAACTCACGTCCACATAGACTTTCAGGTTACACTTTGAGCATGAAAAAAGGCAAACATGACTTAACATATATAAAGATTAACAACAGAGGAATAGAATTCCCCCCAAAAAAGTAAACAACCAACAACTTAGTATATACTGACTTGAATTTGATATGTTGTGTACTGAATATGCTTCAGATAAGAATGGAATCTATTACTATCCAGGTCCTTAAACACATACATGTAGTAGTATGTTTATTTGGGCAATGTATTCTATTTGACATTTCTCAGTTTGCTATAAAACCATGTCCTTCATTTTTTTAATTTTATTTATTTATTTATTTTTTTTTTTTGGGGGGGGGGGGGGTTCAATGTTATCCCTGTGTTGTATCATACATCATTTTAAATTTGTTGATTCCATGAACTCAATCAGTCCTCATTCCACAATACTTGCCTAACAATTGAACCATACAACTTATAAATAAGTAACAAATGTAACTCAGGTTAACACACTTTCAGGCTCCACTTCGGGCATGAACAAAACATGAACTAACATTTAAAAACCATTACGGGAATATAATTCCCAAAACTACAGAACAACAACAGCCAACAGCTACCTACATCACATACCAGCTTGTATTTGAATTATTGTGTCCTAAATACATGTATGCATCAGATGCTTGTGGAGTTGGTTATTATCCAGGTACTTTCAAACAGATACATACTTGGAGTAAAAAAAACAAATCTTGATATTTGATATCTTTTTCTATTCCAATTCCATCCTTTCTATTCTTGTAAATGAATATGGAAAACTAACATAGGGGTCTGTCTGACTGACGTTTGGTTTGTGCTTTCTAATATGCAGGGGTGCAGTCAAATATGTTGCTGTACACACGTGTGTCCAAAAAGGCACAACAATGGTTTGAGAGATGAGGCACTGTACATGCTGCGTGCTTACGGGTCAAGTAAAAAATGCTAAAAATAAAAAGGGGTATACTTTCAATCTGTGACAGAACGCGTGTAGGGTATCATTTTGCAAATTCAGTGGATGAACTTTGCAAAAGAACATGGAAATGGGTAAATTTGTCCAAAATACTTGTTTAGTGTGGTTTTAAAGAAGCTCTGGACACGCATGTGTACAATCATGGTCTTGACTGGCACCCCCGGGACTATGTACAATTAAGACATCAGTGAGCACATTTCCTCAAATATGACTGGACCTCATAACATGTTGCATTCCTACCTGACAACCAAATTTGCTTCAGACTGAATTCTGAATCCAGGAATTTGACATAATGTAGCCAGAAAAAACGGGTATATGTAATAACAATTACTGTTGATTGATGAACACACGCACTTCCCTTAGTTTTGGAGGCAGCTGGCCCCCATCTGGAAATTGGTAGACAGCTGTCTGCAAAAACTTCCAGATCCAGAAACTGTGGGGTTGGTATTCGAGGTCCAAGACATATAGAGCCTTGAAACAGACATCAATGGCCTTCAGCAATGTTGGAACTGGGAGTATGTTGCGATCCACTATAACATACGCCTGGGTCGGGCGGAGCATGTGGCCTCTGATAACAACAAAGGGCTGTGGCCTGGACTCTGCATTGATAGCATCAGCATATGCCTTGATATTGAGTACCTCCTGTAGTCCATGCAGAAAAAATAAAAAACAAACAAAACGTTAACATGATGATATAGACAGCAATACATTTAAAGGCAATGACATTCTACTCTTTGTAGATACAATTTAATTTGTATGTCAACTGAGATCGTTAATGCATGAAGATGTAAAAAAATTAGTTCTCTGCCTATCCATGCAGAAGAATGGACTTGAAAGAAATTCATTCCCACGTTTCATCAAATATCTTTTATTTTCCTCTACATTTGGTACTTGAGGACACACAGCACATTACTTGTAAATTGTAACAATCAATATTGACAGGTGAACAATTTATGTTTCACTCCCATTTTCCTTTTGAAATGGAATTAAAATTGATTTAATACAAATGTTGCATTTATATCCTGATCAGTTACTTGTCAGGAATCAAAAGTAGACTGCATGTTTATTCTAAATAAATTGAATATGCAACATTAAGGTAAATAATTGTTAAACATTAATTTAACCCCTACTATACAAGATTCTGAAACCTCCATAGACATTGTACATGGTCCACCCGTTTCCCTTACAGAATGGTGAATGTGATACAAATGCTAAAGGTAGTGCTACATACTGGCTGAACATCAACAAATGACGACAGCGTTTCAGCAGTTGTGTACATTCCTCTCTTTGATTCTTTCCGTCCACGGAACAGGACAGGGAGGACGAAAAAACCCAGGTTGGTCTTTTCCTCTGGTAAAGTGGGAAAACAGTGAAATAGTGAAATAGTTAATTTACCCAAAAAGTGGTTAAAACCTTTAAGTCTTGCTTGACCTTGCAGTCAATATAATACTTGGGTACTATACAGGGTGGGCCACAAGAAAGGACAATGCGCTTTCTGAATATAGAAAGAAAATCCTTTAGTGGATATTCTGAATGCACTTTAAAGAGCACCATTTCAAGATGCAAGATTGCAAGGTGGCAAGACATAACAGTTTGCATCGCATGAATTGACCGCTTATAGCCATCTCATCAGAGTCTTTCCTTTTCATAACTGTTGTCTTTCAATCTTTTTCTTTATTTTGTATATACATTGATTTATCCCTTTGTCAGCAGCAGTTATGGCTGGCCACCAGCTGTGTGAAATTGATGCATAAGTTCTCAGGCTCGAAAAGAATGAGTTTGTATCTCAACATGATGCACTTACATTGACCACAACACAAAAACTACTCAAAGTGGATGGTTTTGGTAACTCTTTTTTTTCAGTTCTTCTTTCCAGCAACACCAATTATTTTTGTTCTCATCATCTGTAAAGTGCCTTGTCCATTTTTTTCTGGGCCACACCATATAGCTACATAAAAGACAGGCCAAGTTCAGTATCACTGTATCATAGCAAAGCAAACATAATGAATTATTAGAAGATTATCTTACTTTAAATATTGGAACAAGTTTAGGAGTGATGACCTTTCACCTCCACTTTAAATTGACTATGTGGATCACATGGCAGTGAGCCTAAATTGTAATATCTGAAATCTCAACATTTAATTCTATGAAATCTGTTAAAATTAAGGGTGTTCCTTTCTTATTGTTTTCTAGCCCCTCTCAAAGTTGACAAACTTAGGGTAAAATTATTACTGTGTTCAGTCACACATGAAACCAGCCATACTGGGGCACCAACCTGGCATTATCCTGCCTTTACCCAGATGGTATCAACAGGACAATAACATTCCTTTGGGTTGGCGGCGATTTGCCAGCTTCTCATCACTGAAATAACCTGACTCGGCCAGCCTAAAGAAGAGTTATCTTGATACCATATATGGGACTACACGATACATTTAGCAAATCAGTACATCGACTTTGAGAGGGGCCGTATTCACTAAAAAATACACACACATGTATAAAACAATATTTCTCTAGCCCAAATGAAGGTCCTGGTATCACATACCCTGGGAGAGTATGTCTGGATCAATATCTTCAAGCTCCAGTCCTATGCTTCTCCAACTGACCGCAGTCTTCTGGGCATATTCCACCACTCGGTGACCGAATTTGGGCCATTTCTGGTACAGCGCTTCAGATTTTTCGGGAAAGAGTTCAGCAAAATCTTTCTCAATCTAGAATGAGAATTCAGATATAGCAAGATGAGTGAACATCTAACTGTAGTGTATACATCAATGTGCACTATACTGAAAGTATTCAATGCACATGGCAGATGACAACTGTAGACAAAACACGCCTTATACATTTACCATGACTAGGGTAAAATGCGTAGAGATGATATTAAGTATTAAGCTTGTGAAACTTGACACTCACTTGAGCTTCAGGTGAATTCCTATTTTCAAAGTAACCTTCCTGTGTTGCCCATAGAGGTACTGTATCAAATCAACTACCTACAACAACATTCTATCATATCCTATCGACTCTAGAAAAAAATGAAAATGTGATTTTCTAGTCATTGTGCTTGTGCACAAAAATACCTGTGTGTCACCACTTGCATGCCGTTGAATTCCCCTGTCCTAGGAGTGATTCCTGCCATGAATGGCTTATTTAACAAGCTTTCCAGTTGTATTTGAACCAAGAAATTGATTACTGTCATTATTATTACTTGCGAAATCTTCGATTTTCGCAAGTATGTTATTCACTTCGTTTATATGTATGTATGTTTGTTACTTGCGAAATCGCAAGTATGGTATTCGTCGCGTTTGTGTTTTTGTCCCCTCGATACTGGTCGCAGTTTTCAACGTATCATTCCAATTTTTTTTCTATGGAATGGTACGGGGAAAAGTGAGGTCAAGTTCGTTAATGGGCGAAATCGGTCCAAGGTCAAGGTCATGGTCATTGAAAATATGAAACTCTACACTATACTATAGCGTGTTGACACGTACCGTAAAACCCAGTACGTACCCCGTACGAAACGCGTATAGCGTGTCCTTGAGTTATACAGTTATCCAACGGGGAAATTAATCAAAAAAATGTAACTCCAGTCAACAACCTCTGGTCACTGGTAATACACACAAATAATTGAAAAATTTCAAATTTCACATACCATTCCATTATCAAGCAGTCTTGGATATGTGGCGAGAATGTTCGTGACCGAGCAATCGCTGCTTTTTATCCAGTTATGACGTGTTCTTGCCGTTTTTCTCATATAGTCGTGTACCTTTTCCTCCGGCTCCCGGTTACTTCTCAACCACTCCTCCATCATGGTGATGTTCTCATCAAGAGGTTCTGCTTCTTGCTGATCTACTGCAACATGAGAACAAAAAAGGAAATAACTAAATCATGCAGTGAATCATGTTTGACACCACTGACAACACACACACATCATAATAAAGCCACAAACATTCAGAGCATAGGATCTACATTTCCCCCATCCTAATCGCAGTCACACTATGGGTTTCAACTCAATGTTAAGTCTCGGACAAAGTACGGACAAAGTGCAATATGTCATTTCCTACTTGCAGTGCACATTTGTGTAAACTGATCAACTCCTGTCCCATACAACTCAGGGTAACCTATTCTTTTCCCATAGATCTTTGCATCCTGCCTAGTGGTGACTTAGCAATTTGTAGTGCTAGAGGGCTCCAGGGTGAATTTCCCAGTCCTTGACATTGGACGCTTGTGACTTGGACCTGTCCTCAGCCTCCTGATATACACACATGTGACTTGGGTCACGGCTGCAAGGTTTTCTAAAATCTAACTATATTCCTGTTTTATATTTGAATCTTGACATTTTAATTTATTCTGTTACGAAGAGTTTTGTAGTCTACTTAGATTTACATCAGTGAACATGCACTCACTAAATAACTACAAGATGGTACAATGAATAATACTATGAAATCTACTAAATGATTTGACAATTACTAGATGGAATATGCATCATGAAGGCAAATCGCTTACTTAGGATAAAAGGCATGTGTTTTGTATTTCTTGCAAGACCTTTAAATTAGGCTGGGCTTTTTTGGCTATGCCCCGAGATCTCGGCTATTGAGCGCGACAGCCGCCAAATTTGGCATGAATATTGCCTGGGATGTAATCAACAAGACTGTATCCAAAATTAATTCATTTTAGTTGATAATTAATTCTGCAAATTTATACAAAAAAAATGTATTTGGGCCTAAAATGCTCATGTAAGCCATGGGAATGCTGTTTTTTGGGTGAAAAAACTTATTACAAAATAACATTGTACAACATGAAAAACGGCTATACTCAAATTAATTCTTTTGTATTTTATTTTCTTTGCAATTTCTAATGTATCTCTTTGTTTCTTTTTTCATACTTAGAATTCTGTTATTTCTTTGCTGTTTTCTCTGCTTTCAAACATGCAATGGGTGAGAAATTTGGTATTCACATAATATGGGATGTAATCTACAAAACTGCCTCTGTACTTCATGTAATTGATGACTAATTGATTATTTCTGCAAATTTATGCAAGATGTACACATTTTGGCCTAAAAACACTCAAATATTTCATAGGAAAGATATTTGTCAGAAAAACTCTCTACAACAAGCTCTTACATTGGTCAACATGAACATTATCAGCTAAATCTATTTTTTTCCAATGTATTTTATTGTTTTTGCAATTTCTTATGCATCTCCTTGTTTTTCAGACTTACAATTTCCCTTCAGGAGACTTATCAATAAGAAGTTCAAGTACAATATATTACTGAAAAAAACCAATGAAAAACAGAAAATTTAGTGTACCACACACTATGACCTTGACCTTGAGAACTTATACAAATACTCAAGCATAGGGAGTACATGATTATATAACTGAATAACAAACTTATAAACATAAAAAGAGTGATTATAATATAGTTCCTCTTATTCTATGCAAATTCATGCGTTATACATGTGGGAAATTTCATTTTTGGCGCGCGCACGACTGTAAAATGCCCCGTGACGCATAACCGTTAGTCCAAATTTTTAAAATTTGTAGATCGGGAGGGCACCCACGACAGACCACCGGCCACCCCGCGCACAAGCCAACCAAGTAACCAGTCCATCCATCCCGCAACTCCCCCGACGGGGTCGACTCCATCTGTATGTAAATTGTTATCAGGCCTGTAGTAGTTTGCACACTTGTTGAATAACAAACACACACACACACCCACACACACACACGCAGAAAACAACACCTACTCATTGTAATGCAATGGAGCCGCCGGAGCGAGACAGACGAAAAATCACCCGGACAGCAGGAGCACGTGGGACCAGCGGGACCCCATGGAACCCCCCCCCCCCCCCCCCCCCCCGAATCTACGGACAAAATATCATCAGAACAGGCATCAACCCATAATAACTCAGGAGTGCTGTAGATGTACAGAACAGTAACATACTAATATGCAGTGTACACAATATTAAACTGTACGCATACATAATACAGTAATATAACCAGGAATAAGATAACATAGTACATGTAAAACCTACAGCAATGGAGAATTAATCACCTCATATGTCGGCAGTCATCTTGAACTCTATACATTTTAATCTTAAAATAATACATTATACAACAAAATATAACATAGCATTGTTACAGACAATGTAAATACCATTAAATAAAACAAAAAATACCCAATGTTTTAAGTGATCATAATTTAAATTTCCATTTCTTAAAATGAACTAGCTTGTTATTCTTTTTAGCAATACAGTATTCCAAATCCTTATTGCTAACCGTGTATGCTTCATAGGATGGCAATTTATTTTGAAATTTGCATACATAAATATAATATTTAAGTAAAAGAAATAAAAAGGTAAGAAATTTTTCATTGTCAAAAACAAACATTTTTTCAAAAACTGTAGGGTTCAGAACTTGGCTTGTCTTCTCTACAATAACCTTGACAGTCTCTTCCCAGACAGGCTTGACCACAGGACACTCATAATCACAGGATTTCAAAATTATTGAACAAGGTTAAAATTGTTCCCCAAAATATGCTGTAATTTTTTAAGTTGTAGACTTGGACTCAGACTGGGACTTGAACTCAAGACTCAGAGGGTGGTGACTTGGACTTGGCCTCACAAGTGGCGGACCTGACTAGACTACAACACTGATATTCCGAGCAATGGCGAAATATGACTTTACAAATTAACAATATACCTTGTTCTGGAGCTTGTGCCTTTTCCTTGTTTACGTTCACCTGCGTCGCCTTTTCCTTCTTTCTAACATATCGAAGGTGCTCTTCTAGATATCCAGTGGCCGGACGGCCTTTTGCTCCCTTGCAGTACCAGGCCTCCTGATCAAAATAAGAATAAATTTTACTTGGAGTAGTTATAAAAATAAAAATTGTTTCTTCATCAAAGCTAATATACAAACAACAGTGAAAAGAGAATTGTACATGCCATATCTTGGATGAACTTTCAGTTTATCCCAGGTGAATTTAGTATTCCTAAAAATGTACACAAGCAGAATCAGGATATTATCATGTCAGTGTTTGTTGATAAGGTCTGCCTTAGCTTTTCACATTTTCAAAGTTGATAGATGGTTCACATAGTGCAATATAATACTATTGACCAATCCATATTGAGTTAAAAATCATTAGCAGTTCATGGAATATTACTGCTAGAAAAAAAAAGAATAAAATACTGGGGATCACTGTCCTATATGTCATTTTAAATCTTATAAATGGGGTAATTTGACGTACTAAAGAGAATTGGCATCTTTCAGTCTTTTAAAAATAAGAAGGCCTTAAAGAAAGCATGTCTATAAAAAAGATTTCATTAAAGTAGATGAAAAAAAGGAAAAACAATTATTTGGGCTGAGAAAACATAGGAAAGATTAAAAAAAGGAAATTAATTCATGAACTCACATAGCCAAGTGGTGATTCTGCATCTCTCAAGAACGGAAAGGTTGTTACGATGGATTGAGCCATGGCTGCCTTTACAAAGGAGCTTGGCTTTGACCCATATTCCCGGAATAGGTATTGCGTCAACAGGTCCACAATAGTATGCCTGTCTCTCTTATTGCAAAATTTTGCAGCGTTGATGTTCTTCAATGTTGTCCTTCCGACACTGGTGGTCCCCAATACGCCAGCAATATTCTACAATAGCACATAAATATTTTAAAGAATTTCAGTGAATTCCATGTTTGTATGTGAAGCAGTGTTATAATCTGACTATCTTAAAGTGATCACAAGATTATGTCCCATCCACCTGATGCACTATTTTGTGTATCTATCTATTCGTATAAGACCAAACATTTGACATTGAACATACCTTACTGTACAATGAAGGCCCGCTAATACAGCAATGTATCCAAGACTGGCTACAAGTGGATTTATGGGGTGTTAAACTTATCAGCATCAAGAATTTAGCATGGTCACACAATGCAAATATATTCCCCAGACTATCTTGACCCTCTATACCCATTTTACCATAACAAAGTTCCAATAGGTGCACCCGTTGAATTACTCAGCTTGAAAATAAACTTGGATGAATCACTGATGAAACCCAGTTTAAAATCCTTTTTAATTTACAGACATTTTTATCTTCCCAATCGGCAAGGGTACACAATGATAGTTGAACAGAAACTAACATATTGGTCCACAGAAAGCCCGGTGTGCGCAGTGAAACACTGGGTAAGAATGGGGATTAAAAGTCAAAAATCATGTTTTGTTTCCGCTCATGCACACAACATTTTGTGACGATCCCTGCAATTATTTCTTAAACAAAAAAAAAGTACAACATTATTTACATAAAATACAATGTTAAATAATCCTTACATCAATTTTTCATTTTATTATACTAAATAAGTCATATAACTGTTGATATCAATGTACATACTATATTATTTGTAAATTGTTTTGAAAAATTGAATATTGTTATTTTGTACATTGTGAAAAAAGAAAAAGAAATTGCAGAAACCAATAAACTGAAACTGAAACTGAAACTGAAACTGAACATTTCACACATCCAGAATAGTAAATACTTCCAATATTAGGGGAAATGAAGCATTCCCACTCTAGTAATCTTTGACCCAGGGCAGTAACCTGTATCCATACACTAACATGTAGGCCCTTCAATGTATCTACTGGCCAAGTTTAGTACAAATGGATCAGGGGTTGCAAAGTTATTAGCAAACAGAGGATGAATGTCACTTGGATCCCTCAGCCTCCCTCAACCTTTGTTAGGCGAGACAAAATTTAATGTACTGAAATGAATTGAAGTATTCCTTTCACTTAATCAAAATGAAGTATTTGTTTTGCTTACTACAATTATGGAGGAATAATTCTTGAATGCATGCCTACAATATATTATCTTCCAACTCCAGTCATGCTTTGATGATGCGACCATTACTTAATTTACACAAACTTACAAAATCGACTCTCTTGAAACGTTTCAGAGAGGGAGATTGACGTGGGGATGCTGGAGAATCGTAAACTGTTGTCTCTTCAAAGGACTGGAATGAGCTGTCTTCACTCTCGGTTATAGAAGACAATTCTGAAGAATCACCAAAAGAGAATGATGGGCTTGATGTAGATGTTGAAGCTCTTTCCTTGCATGGATGATTTCCAGTCTTCTGGTACTGCAAAAAGAAATACCTTTTTAACCCTAATTATTTCATTCTGGGATGGTTGCTTTAAATTAATATTTTGTAAGTGAACAAATAGTCTATCACCAACCCTCCTGTCAAATTACATCCATATTGAGCACTCCAAATTGAAGCAAGGGAATAAAGAGACCTAAATTTCCTGTTACACAAAACAAATTGCTTGGTATGACATGCATTCTTTATCCTACAGCAGACAGGCATTTACAAGGTATACAAAAAATATATGGGTGAGCAGCACTTGATTGCCCAGCCTGCAATTTTGATTTCCCTTTTTTCAACTAAAAATGCTACATGTGAAATACAACTTTCTTAATCCACTGGAATAACAATTTCTACTTTTGTAGGTTAATTATGAAGAGAATGAGACAATTCATGAAAATCAAATTTGAACTAGTTAGAGACATATTGACACCAGCCCCTTCTTTAATCTGACTAGCATGCTATGAACATGCTTCAACCTTACAATATCTTACCATACTAAAGTTCTTTGACTCAGAAAAAGGAATGATGCACAGGAATGTACAAATAATGTCTATTTCCTCTGTAGCACTGGACAGCATTAACTGGTTTGTGATCAAACAAGTCACTCCATTTCGTGGCAGTTTGTCTGTTGTCTTTAGTTGCATGCACTGCAAAAGCTTGTACATGTCTATCAAAATATACAGTTCGATACAGCTGAAGCAACAAATACAGCTTTTCTTCCACCACCACAATGTACTGCACACGTCCAAATGTAGGCCCATCATGAGTCCACTGTAGAAGTACATCTACACCTGCTCTGAATTCATAACCATGGATGTCTACTTTCCCAGCAACTATAACATCAGATTGCATTGTACACTTTAGTTGTTTACAAAATGCTTCATCATCAACCAGATCACAGAGCTTTGCTGCAGCTTGCTGGGATACAGTCAGATCTGAGCTATCAAGTGACTGTTTTGAGACTGATTGAAAGCACTGTGCTATTTGGTATCTGTTGGCCAATGTCTTGGCAATGTTTTGGAAGTTGTGAGATACATTAGCGATTTGCTTGAAAACTTTGTGCATTGCTTCAAAACGCATTGATGAGTACTGGATCAATGGCCCAAGATGTTGTAATGCCCGTGGGTAATGCACAAGAAAGTGCTGCTTAGGTGTAAGATTTCTTCCTGGAAACAGCTGCATAAACAGCCTGTGGTGATCGTCAATCAACGCCTTCATCACAAGTATAGCTGATGTACTGATACTGGGACTCATAATCATCTTGAATATGTCAATGACTGACAAGTAGAGTTCCCACTCTTCACATTGTTCGTCAATCTTGTCCCCTACCATGAGAGGGAGGTTGACTGCTAGGCAGATCATTTGTGCTGCTGTCTGTCCACTGGCAGAACAGGGATTATCAAGTGCAGCTCGTCTGATTGGGCTTGGTCTGTTTTTTCTGTCAACAAATCCAAAATCAAATGACTCTATCCTACTGTTTACCTCATCTAGTGTAATGCAATCCTTCTGAACAAGTCTACTCAGAACAAGATGCATTTCTAGGGGCAAAACTCCTTCAGGAAAGTCATGCATTATATCTGGACACACATTGTGGGTTGCATGGTAGTAAGATAAGTCGTTCAAAACTGTGTCACGCTTCAAGCCTGATTCTGACACAGGTTTATCCAGATCAGCATGATAATTTGTTTCATTACGAAGCATGCACGTATCCTCTTTTGGCTGTTTCTGAAGTGTCTTGCAATGGCCTCTACAGAATCTGCAAAAGTGGTTGGCACGGAAACATGTTGTGTATCCTAGCATGGCATGAATACCAAGATTGTCCCCCACAACTTGAAATAAGTAGGGTTTGACCCTACCCTCGAATTCTAGGCATTTGATGATGAGGCCATCATTCCACAACTGCTGAAGATCACCCTTGATTACTTTCAAAACCTCATCAATTCCGTATCTACTCAAAAGTGGTGATGTGATCATGGCTGTGAGTATGATATTTTCCAGCCTAGCCTGATATTTCCTCGGCAGGGACAGCACGCTCATGTAAAATGCACTCACTTTGTGCTTACCCCGTTTGGATCCAAGCGGATTAGCTGTCTCAAACTCGTCATTATACAGCAAGAGAGGCACCAAGAATTCACCATCTTGTTCACTATTTTGTCTCTTGTAAATGTGACCATCTCGAAATGAACACAGAACATCATTATCTTCTGATGCTTTTTGAGACAGTATAGCAGTCATCACTCCTGGTCGCTCCAAAAATTTCTTGATAGCATCAGCTATTGGTATGTATTGAAAGGTCTCTTTGTGTAAACTCTGTAGCGGAGCTCCTGATCTTGGATCAACATTTGATTTTAAACAAGTCCCTAATAAGACTTCACGAGGTCGAATAAAATCACCTCTCTCTGCAAAGTACTTCTTCTGCTGAGCATCAGTCATCATCTCAGAAAAGGGATTCAAATGTTTGTCAAATGTGTCTTGTATATCGGATCTCAGCTTATCACTGTTATTTGCACTCCTATTTGGATCATTTAAGATATCTATTACTTCCCGTTGTACTTTGTTTAATACATTAACAACCAATTCATGTGCTTTTTGAATGACTTTGTCTGTATGTGAAGCAGGTACATTAGTAGCTGATCTGAGACCGGCAACAAACCTTTCTGCAATATCAGGTAAACTTTCAGTGTGCTGTTCACATGTTTCCACATTGTTTTCACCAGCACACACTATGTCTTCAAACTCTTCATGGTGAAGTTGTTCTGCCTCATGATCAGCTTCAGTGGTGACACCTTTTTCTTGAATAGATTTTTCATGAAGTTTATCACTCTCCAGTTTGGGAACGTCTCGAGTGCATTTACTGTTTAATGACTTTATCTGTGTGGAGTGTTTGGATATGAGGTGTCTCCTATACCCAGACAAGGTGTGAAATGATAGTCTACACCTCCCTTGCATGCACATTATTCTCTCAGCTTTCTCCCATGTTATCATGTGGTTGTATTTTAGATGGTGGAAGAGACAGTTAATGTCACCTCTGATGTATTTTAGGCACTTATAGCATCTGTAAGAATGCATGACATACCTCTGCCTGCCACCCAGCCAGAAACTTCAATTGGCTACCAAGCTTTGGTATCAGGTTCTTAATGACGTCCTCATTTAGTAGCGGTAACGTGTCAATGTCGATTTCATTGGCTGTGTGAAAAAATAAGAGAATGAAAACACAGTGAGTTTGATTTAATATTAGACACATGTATTTTCAAACTGCATTGATACTAGTTTCTTATTCATGTAGAGCAAGTAAGTTACCAATGGAGAAATAATTTCATAAATTATGCCTTATATGTGTGTAGAACATTCCCCTTGTGATCCCATCAATTTCATTCTGTGTGGATAATGCAATTTATCACTCACATTTTCAAAATATAAAAAAAATCCTCATACATACTTGATTATTCATTGTGAAATATAAAAGGGGAATGGTTAACTTGCATAGGATGTAAGGTAGGCTCATGCAGTCAAAAGTGTGGTCTAAAATGGCTAGACTGCATGAACTTAAATTGTGGCAGTCAAAATTGCCAAGTGTTCCACTTTGTGTGAGCGCCCTAGGGTTAACTTTATCTTCACTAGAGTTCGGATCTGATCATGGTCTTACTCGAGTCTCGTACTCACATACAAATTATATTGAGTGGACATAAATTCTGCTGTTTAATCTTAGTTTCAGAAAGGGGATTTTACTTTCAGATTCATTAACAGCAGTGTACACATCAATGTTAAACAAACAACCAAAATAAAAGACGAATTCTCCAAAATGTCATTAAAAATCTTTATTTATAATCTTAGTTTGAATTCATGTACCTTGTAATACTAATAGCAACATTTTACACTTTGATTGTTAATAACTTTACTTTCTATATATTGAATAGCCTACATGTATGTATATACAGCAGAACAATGTGTATCCCAAGTATTTTCCAGCGCGCCGCGCTGCGACCCGACGCAACAGGAGTGTTTATTAAACACTGCCTTCCACATAATAATAATAATAACAAAGCACTTATAAGGCGCACAATATCTGGAGGCCATTTAAAGGCGTCACATCAAAAACAGGAAAGTCACTATTTATGAAAAGCCTAAGTCCTAACTGACGTTAAAGACAGATCGTGTGTGGTTCCCAGATCACCAGGCAACAAATTCCAAAGACGAGGTGCGTAACTAGAAAATGCCCTATCCCCATGGCCATGCCATACCGAACCAGGAGGTGACAAGCAAAAAAAACAACATATTTTTACCCCTTTTCATTTTTTACGGGCCGAAGGGGAGGGGGGAGACGAATCGGCCGAGGCCACTGCACTGTGTGCTATCAGTATCACTCACCTCACTCAGGCTCAGCATCAACGTGTTCAATAATCAAAATTTGAAATTTGAATTATAGGCCTAATTGCATTAAAATTTCCATTTGGTTGTGTCAACATGAATATAAATATCTACAATATGAACGATTATGAAATGAAAAAAAACTAGAAATGTGCATTCCTCGTGCCGCGCAATGCGAAATGTATCCCCCGGCGCTGGCAGCGATTTGAAGGAGGGACAAAGACCCTCCCCCATCCCCTCCCTCAAACAAAAGGATGGTGTAGAAATTGCCGCCAGTGGCCCGGAATATTGTCAACACCAGGAGCAGCATTACCAAAACGATTTGTGTAGATTAGAGTATAATGCATTTTTATAGAAAATTCAGAAGAAATATGACCTCAGAGCGCACATAAGACATCCACTAAAATATGACCTTTGATCCTATGAAAGACGGAACACTAGAGGCAGCATCACCAAAAACTGTGGAGGTGTAATCTATAATGGACCTACATACAAAATTTGAATGAAATCCGTCAAGAAATGCAGAAGTAAGAGTGCACAAAAGGGACAAATGAGCTTTGACCCTATAAAGGACGGAACAATGAGGGCAGCATCACCAAACAGTAAAGATGTGTAGATTATACCAAGATACATCTCCATACAAAATTTGAAAGAAATCCATCAAGAAATGTGGCCTGCAGAGTGAACTTACGCCATCCCTTGAAGTATGACCTTTGACCCTATAAAAGACGGGACACTGGTGGCAGCATCACCAAAAACTACAGGTTTTTAGATTACACCAAGGGACACCTTCATGCAAAATTTGAACGCAATCCTTCAAGAAATGCAGAAGTAAGAGTGCAAGAAATGGAAAAATGACCTTTGACCCTATAAAGGACGAACAATGAGGGCAGCATCACCAAAAATTAAATATGTGTAGATTATACCAAGATACATCTCCATACAAAATTTGAATGAAATCCGTCAAGAAATGCAGAAGTAAGAGTGCACAAAAGGGACAAATGAGCTTTGACCCTATAAAGGACGGAACAATGAGGGCAGCATCACCAAACAGTAAAGATGTGTAGATTATACCAAGATACATCTCCATACAAAATTTGAAAGAAATCCATCAAGAAATGTGGCCTGCAGAGTGAACTTACGCCATCCCTTGAAGTATGACCTTTGACCCTATAAAAGACGGGACACTGGTGGCAGCATCACCAAAAACTACAGGTTTTTAGATTACACCAAGGGACACCTTCATGCAAAATTTGAACGAAATCCGTCAAGAAATGCAGAAGTAAGAGTGCAAGAAATGGAAAAATGACCTTTGACCCTATAAAGGACGGAACAATGAGGGCAGCATCACGAAAAATTAAACATGTGTAGATTATACCAAGATACATCTCCATACAAAATTTGAACAAAATACATTGAGAAATGTGGCCTGCAGAGTGCACTCACGACATGTCCTGAAGTATGACCTTTGACCCTATAAAAGACGGGACACTGGGGGCAGCATCACCAAACACTATAAGTTTTTAAATTACACCAAGAGACACCTTCATGTAAAATTTGAACAAAATCCGTTGAGAAATGTGACCGCCAGAGCGCACACAAGAGTACACACAAGACATCTATCAAAATATGACCTTTGACCCTATAAAAGACGGAACACTGGGGCAGCATCACCAAAATCTATAGGGTTCCAGATTTTACCAAGAGACACCTTCATACAAAATTTGAACAAAATCCGTTGAGAAATGTGACCGCTAGAGCGCACACAAACTTTCCCCAAAAATATGGCCTTTTACCCTATAAAAGACGGAACACTGGGGGCAGCATCACCAGAAACTATAGGGGTCCAGATTTTACCAAGATACACGTCCATAGGAAGTCTGAAAGAAATTCGTCGAGAAATGTGACCGCTAGAGCGCACACAAGAATGTGACGCGGCGGCGGCGGCGGCGGCGGCGAAACGCTGCTGAATCCAAAGTATCCTCCGGCATACTGCCGGGGATACAATAATTGCCCATGAATCATTGCCAATACAAGCCTATGGCTATGAAAATCGGTCACGTCAGTCCCATAATATGTTGTGATTTATGTAGTCTACACAAATTTTGGTGTATGGGACTGCTCCATGGGCATATACCTAATTGCCAATGGACCAATGCCCCAATGGCATATTTTAATTACATGTTGTTAATACCCTACACTGCACTACTGGGAACGTGTAATGGAAGTGTTCCATATCCATAATATGCATTCACTGTCACTGCCCTTGACCTACCTTAGATGTCCAAAACTGAACGGCATCCCCATCTGGCCACGATTTGTTTGAGTGCTTCTCTGCTGGTGTTGGCATGGTTGGGGAGATCATTGTTGTCAACATCTAACGTTAAATCTAGGCCTATATCGTCCCCGAACTGCATCTCCAACATGATCTCGACGTCCATCTTCTTCGTCTGCTACATAACACGGTACTAGCACGGATCGCGAAGCAGCATGCAGTGATGATTATGAGACCGTCTAAAAATCTAGTCCGTATGTACGTCCATACATACATTTAGACTGGTCTAGACAAGTCTGGTCTCAGCATTCTGTCGTTCACATGCACCGTGCATGGCGACGTACGTGCCGGTGACCGCGTATCCGGTGATGATTGGGACGCAACACGCGAGCACATGCGCGCATGTGAACAACCAATGCGGAGCAAACTTTGCCAAACTTTTTAGCATTATTATAAACTGTCACGTGATTTTCTTGCCCGATACTGCGCGCATGCCGCGCCGGTGACTCATGCGAGGACGTGCGCGCATGTGAACAACCAATGCGAAGCAAAATTAACTTTACCAAACTTTTTAGCATTATACTGCCACGTTATTATTTCATGGGCGGCGCTATAGGTTTCAACAGACAATGGAGTATAAGGGGGACGCAGTTGTTGGAAAACAATTGCGTCCCCTCTTACTCCATTGTCTGTTCAAACCTAGCGCCACCCATGGATTTTCTCACCCAGTTTAACCATTTTAACAATCATTACTGCTTTGTCTGCGCGAAGATGTAGGCCTACTCGATCAGCATTCTTTCTTAGCCTTATCCTACTCCTCGTTTTTCTTTTCCTTGTAAGTTGTATGACTTTATCACTATGGTTTTTGTGCCCATTGCATTGTTCTTATAGTATTCCAACATGACTATAAGAAAGAAAATATTATCAGTATTATTATTAGTGTAGTTTTATCAGTTACTAATATCATCATTATTATTATCATTATTATCATTATAAATATCATTATCATCATCACTCATCAATATTATTAGCTTACATTGTATCGGAGTAGGCCTATAGCGTGCCCTACCCAACCATACTTATACAAACTTTACTTATCAAACATTTTCCCTGAATCTTGTGCAAATTTTACCCAACTGTTAGGTAGACTTCTGTATGGCAAAAATTTCCCTCATAGATTTCGACCAACCTTTCTTTGTCTAACTAATTTTACCCAACATTGAAGAGGAACTGGCCAAAATTATCCAACTACTAGGCAAAACTTCCCAACCTACATTTAACCAGTACTGTTGGTAAATATGTGTCCAACAGTTGTGTAAATTTATTTGCCACAAATTGGTGAAAGACCTAGGCGATGAATTGGTTAAAATTTGCTCATAATTGGGCAATTTTTTTACCAACCATCATTACCCAACATAATTTAACCAACATTTTAAGAGTGTACGTTGAAAGTTTTGCTATACTCCTTGCTTGGATTGTGCAATAATGACATGGCGATGATTAGCCACGCGCGCAATTAATTAAGGAGTTAGATGGGGTGGTCCGTCTTACCACCTGTGCTCGTCTTATCCCACTTTCCTATACATGATTTTTAAAGAATCAGAACTACAAAGGATTGCCCGGGGATATGAAACCACCACTCATGAACATCATGAAAGTGATTCAGAACCATTACGACGAAGACAAATGTTATCTCACCTAAGAATATAACTGATAATGCATAATTGATTCAGATAGATGATAGAGTCTATAAACTACTAGTACTTTATATGCGCCATGGGAATTTTCCAAGCATTGCATCAATCATTTGTTGGTGCACTTTTTGTTGGGCCCCCAACACTTTGAAGGACACTCTGCCTTCCCCGGAAGTTTAAGTATTCTTTTCTTTGTATTCATTCCTTCTTTCTTTCTCTCCTTCCCCATTTGCAGATTAGTGAGTTGAAGAAACGGAAAGCATCATGAACAAGTTTTTCTTGACGATAATTGCATTTTGTCTCCTTAGCACAGGGTGAGTTTTCTTTCTTAAATTTGTTGTATATCTGGGAGGTCATTATATGAACACAAGATAATGGGTATCCTACACTATGAACATGGCGAACAAAGAAGCGGACAAAATATACAGCTCCTCATTGTACCTTCCATATGCCCTGGTAGACAAAAGAACATTCCTTCATTGCTATTATGTAAAAATATGTAGAACAGGTGTCACCAGTTCTACTTATTTTACATAATAGCAATGAAGGGATGATCTATTGACTATTGTCTACCAGAGCAATTGTGGAGGGTACAATGAGGAGCTGTATATTTTGTCCGCTCTCTTTGTCAGCGTGTTCATAGTGCTATGTGATTATGTAATCTATGAATATTATTGTTTTTCGGAGTGGACTTCAGCATTACAGCAGACAATTAAATTACAAATTGTATTTAAAATCACTGTAAGAATGACATGATTTCTAAGTACTATTCCTGATCAGATTGAGAAAAAAACCCCCAAAAGTGCTTCTTTACTAGAAATCGTCGATCTTACAAGCTTGTCCCCCCCCCCCCACCCCCCACCCCCCAAAAAAAAAAAACAAGCAAAAAAACATCAGGTATACAATTGCAGATGAATCATCAATATCATGTTGTGGTGTTAGGAGTTGCAGGCACAAACCCTGCAAACTACGAAACGCGTAACAGAGGGTCTGAAGCATAGGTCTGAACTGAGATGTAGGGTCTGTGCTAGCCTTTTGACAAGGCCTCGTGACTTGGCTATTTTCCTCGTCATGCTGTGCCTGAGATGAGACTAGCCGGCGACGAAAAGAATCAACACGGCCCTGGTGAACGCGCGATCGAGCGACTTTAGTCGCGAGGCCTTTTGGAACCTGGGTTTCTATCGTCCGTTATGAAATATTCACGAGTTGACATTCGTATGCTTATCACGCCTACCGAGGATTATCGACCAATCACAACGGTATCTGCGGTGCTTGCTTTCCATGATTGATGTAGCTTGCACGGGCCGCAGCGCCGGGTGCCGAGCGAGATAGCTGAGATGAAGGTAGCCTTTTGACAAGGCCCTCTTGACTTGGCTATTTTTCTTGCCGAGTAAGCTAGTAATTGCTGCATAACAAGACTAGCCGCCCAGCCCGGTGAATGCGCGATCGAGCGACGTGAGTCCGAGGGCCTTTTGGAACCTGGGCTGTATTTCTTATGTTATCCTTTGTTCCTAGCGAGGATCTGCTACCTTATAGGTAGGAGCCAATCAGCAAACGTATCTTCGCATGATGTCAGCATACATTTGGTATGCAAATTCGCCTTCATTTCGAGCTAGCGCGGCCCGTGCAAGCTACTAGTATATCAGTCATGGAAAGCAAGCCCCGCAGATACCGTTGTGATTGGTCGATAATCCTCGGTAGGCGTGTTAGCATACAAATGTAAACTCGTGAATAATTCATATCGGACGATAGAAACCCAGGTTCCAAAAGGCCTCGCGACGAAAGTCGCTCGATCGCGCGTTCACCCGGGCCGTGTTGATGCTTTTCGTCGCCGGCTAGTCTCATTTCAGGCACAGCATGACGAGGAAAATAGCCAAGTCACGAGGCCTTGTCAAAAGGCTAAGATGAAGGCGAATTTGTATACCAAATTTATGCTGACGTCATGCGAAGATACGTTCGCTGATTGGCTCCAACCTATAAGGTAGCAGATCCTCGCTAGGAACAAAGGGTAGCATAAGAAATACAGGCCAGGTTCCAAAAGGCCCTCGGACTCACGTCGCTCGATCGCGCATTCACCGGGCTGGGCGGCTAGTCTTGTTATGCAGCAACTACTAGCTTACTTGCCGAAAAAAATAGCAAAGTCACGAGGGCCTTGTCAAAAGGCTAGGTCTGTGCCTGCAGACTAACTAGCTATTTCGAGCCTTCATAAAGAGCGCCAGCTTTAGACCACAATATCAAATCAATCTGTCTTCCAGAAAAGGCCTTTCTAATTTTGATCAGGGGCCCCGTTTCATAAAACTTGAATACAATAACAGTTAAGCTACAAGCTACTGAATTACTTGCATCTGATTGGCTGAGAGCAAACTTGTCCTAGATATGTGGCAGTTGTTATTGTTAATAAGTTTTATGAAACGGCGCCCATGTCTGGAGTTCTTCCCTCCTAATGAATAATTCCGAAGAGAAGAAACCGTTCAACTGATATTATGAATGTGTAAATAATTATTAATGGCTTTTATGTATCCTTCGTACGATGACAGAAAAGGAGGTATTGTTGTGAAATTACCTACAATTATTTTAAACTGGTTCAAGTCGTACAATTATTTTAAGAGATGAGTATGAAAAAGTTATTTGTAACCTCATTTTAAAGTAAGCCTATCATTTGTTATATCGTGCTTTTGTGTCTATTTGATCCCAGTGGCGTATCTGCACCTTAATTGGCTTCGGGGGAGGGGGGGGGGGGGGCATCACAGCCAATGGTGATCCAACCAGAAAGATATTTTTTTGGACCCTAAATTGCGTCGGGGGGGGGGGGGGGGGTCAGGGTGACGTTAGCTCAGTTAATGACTCATCTGTTCATAATGTGTGAATAATGATTGATATTTAATGACATTTCAGAATTGATTTTAATGCGAGATATAAAAATGTAGCTGAAATTGGCTCTCTTTTGGGTTAATGCGGGATACCAATTTCCTCTTATCTTCGTTTTGAAGGTCATTGAAAACCTAAGCATAACTATTATAACACTGTTGTGCTGCAGTTTGATTCTATATGTTTGTGTGTCTTTTTCACTGCAGAATATTAATAAAGATATTGCTTGGCGTCTTCAGACGTGGAACTATCCGTATGGTAAAAAAGCGTTCAGAGCAAAGCTCACGACATTTTGAGAAAGAAGAGGTCTTAGAATGTAATATACCCGATATAACCAAAATGTCATATATAACTATATTCAACCTTGTATACTTTGAGGAAATCAATTCGTTATAACATTTTTAATTAGAATCAATTTATCATTATCTGTTCCTCAGGCGAGGTGCTGAAGCGACTGGTTGGATGAGTGCTGTAATCCCAGCTGTTGGTGGTGTCGTAGGCGCCGGTGTCGCTGCGGTCGGTGTCCCTGCAGCCTTGGGCATCGTAGGCTTCACCGGAGCAGGGATCGCCGCTGGTTCCTATGCTGCAGGAATGATGTCTTCTGCTGCGGTTGCAGCAGGTGGAGGAGTGGCTACAGGAAGTGTCGTTGCGGTCTGTCAGTCCATTGGTGCGGCCGGTCTCTCGTCGGCGACCACTGCTGCAATGGGCGCTGGAGGTGCTGCACTTGCAACTGGTGGCAGGGCTCTTCTAAAACTGCTACGATAAGTCGCAAATGCATGACAGAAACGTTTTAATTTCTGCAGGTTTCGACACTAGTCGGGAACCTTGCCACTGGCGTAGCCCGACTTGTTGAAAGAGTGGGGGCACGGGGCACGTAGAGTCACGTAGATACACACACACACACACACACACAGACACAGGGGCGGATCCAGGATTTTGTAAAGGGAGGGGAGGGGGGCACAACTCTAAGATTTTAGAAAAGCAAAAAAAAAAACAACAAACAAAACTAGAGTTGAACAAGTACAACTATACAGGTGGGCTGGGGAAGAGTTGAAATGTGATAGAGTAATAATATTAATGTATGAAGTAGGCATGTTCCTACATAACAGCTTTGAGTCTTAATAATAATAATAATACAACGCACTTATATTGCGCCATCTATCTAGTTAACTATTCCGAGGCGCATGATGAAAATGAGAGAAGCAAGAAGGTAGAAATAGAATGGACTGAAGAATACTACAAATCTGTGTTGAATTACATTTCACTGTATGCTTTAGAGAAAAGGACTCTCTTCAATTTTGACTTTTAAGAATCCAAAGTGTCTATGGCACGGATATTATAGGAGGTAAGTTGTTCCATAAACTAGGCGCCGCAGCTATGAAGGCACGGTCACCAAGAGATGATATCGTTCTTTGTGCCACAATAAGATTTGCCTACGTCAAAATGATGTGAAATCAACTTGAGAATGAATTATAGACCATATAAAAGCATTTTTATATGTTTGCGCGTAATGCGCGTACATGCGCATATTGTTGCGCGCGCGTATACTGGCATACAATTAATACATGGTTGGGAGTGCGTTGGTGCGATCTGGCAACACAAAGGTTTTTACCGTGGTGTACTATACGCACGAGGCGCAAGCCGAGTGTGTTTGACACCATGATAAAAACCTGGGTGTTGACAGATGATCGCACTAATGCACGAACTCACAACCATGTATAAATAGTTTTATAAAACGGGTCGGCAATATGATTATGAAGTCTATAAAAATGGTTACGAACCCCATAGAAACACCAAGAGTCGCACAGAACGGTCATGGAGGCTGCCATTTGCTTTCCTGTATGACATCACAGAAGCCCGCGCAGCCAACAAAAGTCATGCGCGTTTCAGTGCGCGCATGTAATCCCTGCGCTAAAATGACAATTAAACTACGCGATTTTATTGCGTTTTAAGTTTGCACACACCAGAGGTACGCGTACGCGCAGCTCAGCCGTGGTTTAGAGAATGTAACCATCCTGAATGGTCAAATAACACCACGTGATCGTGCAAAAAAAAGCACTAACGCACGGCAAGAAGGATCTAAAGCACGGTTGAGCTGAGCCACCTAGTGACGAGCTATTCCATGAACCTGCTTTTATAAATGAGCCTCCATGCTTGGAATCCGGTTTGCGTGCATTATCTGTAGCTATGTCCGGCAAGCTTTCAGGTTGTCAATAACAACCTTTGTTTGAAAGGTATGCATACAATTTGCAACATTACCGGAGCGGTCTATTGATCGCGTGTTGATGTGTGATTCCGATGGAAAACAAAGGTACGGCGTATGTTCAAAATTGTCTGCATTTTGTTTGATGGCAGTTCTTCTTAAACTGCTGCTACGATAAGTAAGTTGCCAATGCATCATGGAAACGTTGTAATATGCGATATTAGTTTGGTAAGAAAAGAAAGATTACAGAAGCTATTACGTGAACATGTTAAAGGAATGGTAGAAGGACCCAACAAACTTTTATGTTCCGCTTTTACCCAACTTTTTTTTAATGTGTGGGTGCATGTGCAAGAAATATTCTGCAAGCATATAGACTCTAATTTGACACCTCAACAAAATATAGTGTGCTATTAACATGAAAATTGTTTTTCTGACATTATTGATAGAAAGCTAAACCGTGTAATACTACAATGTACAAAGAAACAGTAAAGATGTAATTTCTTCTTCCTCTTCTCACTCCCCGCCCATTCACACGCCCCTCCATTCCCATTTCTCTTTCTCTTTCTCTTGATATTTTCCATCCATTCCCTCCCTGTTTTCTCTCTCTTTGGCCTGAATTCACAAAGGAGGTTTGGTTTAAACCATGGTTTAACCCCCCCCCCCCCCCCCTCCTTGGTTTTTAAGCGTACGTGCGCACGGAATCCGATCCAATCATATATTGTCTTTGAGCGCGCGCATGGACAATGTGCGCTCATTTACGCCTATTTCAGTACACTTCCGGAGGTTTAAACCATGGTTTAGGTTTAAACCTCCTGTGTGAATTCAGGCCTTTCATTCTTATATATGCTGTTGATAAGAAGTGTCAACAAAATATTCCCTTGTAGTTTGTACATTTCTTGTATTATTGCGGAACTATACAGATTTACAAGCTTATCGCTTATTTTAGTTTCCCTTTTCTTCGTCATTGTGTCCATATATTGTTAATACATTTTAAGAGTTGTGAAATTAAAACATAAATTTAAGCTTCATGAGTGTGATGTGTTTTATGACTTTAAGTCAATACCAGTACAGCTGCAATGATTATTTGACTAGGCTGGATAATGTATTTTCTTTTTCTTTTATTTTTGTAATGTAACGTTGAATGTATGAATGTATGATTGCAATGTTTGAAATTATAAAAAAATGTTTGTGTGTTAATATACTTCATTGATTTAGACAGTTAAGTTGATTTTACTTAAATGATAGGTTTAAAATATGACAATATTGATTGCTTATGTTCGAGGCGAGGGGGTGACGTCTCTTGCCCAATCATCAGCCTTCGAGTTTCTACATTTTATGGAGCTAAGAGAGAGAGAGAGAGGGGGGGGGGGGGGGGGAGCAGAGAGAGACAGAGAAAGTGAAAGGGGAAGATAGAGCAAAAAGTGAAAGAGAGAGAGAGAGAGTGTGTGTGGGTGTGTGTGCGTGTACCAACAGAGATATACTTGTGTGACTAATTGGACTGTCAAACACAATAGATGCCTTTATTCCGTCAGGCTTGTGTGGCTTTTTTGCTGCTTGTGTGGCTATTTGAACAATAGAGAGAACAAAGGGAAAGACACACAAGTATACCTGTGTGAGTATGTTTGTGTTGTATGTGTGAGGGTGGGTCTGTTTAGCAGTATGTCCGAGGACATTTTCGGACAGAGAACAAAAAAAAAAATCATGAGAACAATGGTCCTCGGAAGCCGGACAATAGTCCTCGAACGTCGAACAATGAATTTGTGCTTTATTCCGTCGACTGTCCGAGGACGAGGAACAATAGAGGAACAATACTTGTCCTCGGAAGTAAAGCAATGTAAAGCTGTGTGTCTCTGTGTGTGTGTGGTAGAGAGAGAAAGAGAGAAGGAAATGAGGGGAGAGTACGTACTCACAAAAACTATTCTGCCACTCGACCTGCTCCATTCGCCACTTAAAATAGTTTTTTGTAAAGTCGCAATGATCCAGAAGTATTATAGTGAAGATATTCAAAAATTAACAGAGTAAACGCAACAATGTATAAATTCAGTAGCGTCCTAAAACTTCAAAACAGGCACCCGCATATGCACCCCCTTCCCCCCCCCCCGACACACACACCCACATACTTTTTCAGGGGGGGGGGGGCAAGTTTACATAACAAAAAGTCAATGCAAGACTACACAAATTTTCAGTTAAACGTGATGGACCATTTCTTAAAATGGACATGTAACTTATTTTTCCTTTGGGCAATTTCATATTCTATTTTTTTTGTCTAAACTTTACCATTTAAACAAAAGCTTCGAAAGTAAGCTCTTTTCCCTGAAATGTACAGGAGTAAGTATAATATTTTCAACATAAACAGAGAAAATTTATACAAGAGGCGTGTTTGTCTCTTGACTGTATATCCCAAACAAATAATTAAATTGACAGAGTCATATTATAACTATGATCACTGCTAGTGTTAGTCTTCTCCACCAGCCTTTCCCACAGTGGTACAACATTTCTACAGTCCCAAATCAAGTGTTCTAAAGTTTCTTGAAAATCTGAACAAAAATAACAATTAGCAGAATCCTTTCTCCCATTCTTGAACAAAAATACATTAAAACCAATATCATTATGAAATAATAAAAACTCCTGAGTCTCGATTGTGCAGGAAAACTTACTCTTATGAATCATTGACCAATTCTTCTCTTTGGGTAGATTGCCAAAAAGTTCCTCCCATTTACTCTCCCTTTTGGTATTAGTACAGCTGTATTTCTTTAGCAGAATATTTTATGTATACTTTGACATTTTCTATTGACAGTGATTTTGATTGGTCAGTACCGATCATGATCAGTTGCAACTTGCAATCAATCGCAACTTTAAGAGTTATTAAACCAATCCAAAAATATGCCATTCACGAGGGAGTCATATTTTCTTCGGTCTTTAATCGGAATGTCAAACTCAATTACGAGGTTTTGGGGTTACTAAAACCATTATGTAATTGAGAAATGGAATGAATACCCCTTATACCCGCTTATTTACGCTTATTTTAGTACGCTTACAGAGGTTTAAACCTCCTTTGTGAATTCGGGCCTGTATGTCTCAACGTTTGACTGACCAGTGACCAAGGAACTGTGCTTGTTATTTATTCTTTTTCTTATTTGCTATTGCTAGTACCAACGCCTGTCTTTACTCATCGGGGGTGGCGGGGCGGGGGGGGGGGGTTGGGGGGGGGGGGGGGGGTTTAACTAAGTTACACGGATAAACTGATGGTATAAGCAAATGTCGACTTCGTCATATTATAAAGCAGTGACCTCCTGAAATAGGCGCATAATATAACTCGAATTGATACAATATCGGATTGCAGAAACGTTGGGACCCCATTGCGTCCCCACGCCGTTCAAATTTCAAAGACAGATAGAGAGAGAGAGAAAGATAGTGTGGGAGTAAAAGACGAAGGTATATTGAATACTTTCTTGCTATTAATGCTATAACTATACCAACTATATATCAAATGAGGGGGCAAAGATGTGAACGGGATAAAGATTGAGGGAACAGGGGCAAATATTATGTTTTCCCCCGCCAAGAATGATGGAGGAAATTTTTATTAAACGTTAAATTCAAAGGATCTCTTTGTACTATATATTCACACTCCACGATTCTCAACCAAAGACGGCAAGAGGGAGTCCCGCCTTGAATGTATAGGCTCTTAGCTCTCAAAGTGGGGATTCCCCAAACCGAGTCTGTTGGAAATTGTTATACAACCTGAATATTAGTGGCGGATTTAGGGGGGGGGGGGGCACATCTGGCCCGTGCCCCCTCCCCCTTTTGGAAGAAAAGTATGCATTGTGGCCCCCTTTTTCGATTGTGCCCTCCCCCTTTTAGAACGAAAAACTTTTTTTTTTGCCTGTCAGAGAATATTATGGAGGGAAACTGAACCCCCATAACCCCCCCCCCCCCCACTGAGCGAATTCTGGAGGTCTAGTAAAAAAAATTGTCGCCACCACCCCCCCCCCCCTGGATCCGCCCCTGCTGAACATAACCAGTGTTTCGATCATCATGTGATTACAATACATGTATTTGACATGCCTGTCAGAGAATTGTGGAGGGAAACCGAACCCCCCCCCCCCCCCCACTGAGCGAATTCTCGAGTTCTGGTGAAAAAATTAAAATTGTCGCCACCCCCCCCCCCCCAAAAAAAAAATCCTGGATCCGCCCCTGCTGAACATAACCAAAGTGCTAGATCATCATCATGTGATTACAATATGCACTTGCCATGTAGCTCAACATTGAACTCCATAATAAGATTGCATGGGCTGTAACTGCTGTAAATCGCAGGTAGGACGTACCTCTCTTATGTATACTTAATTTTGCTTCTTATATATCTAGCTATGGGCTATACCATCATTTCTTATTAACGCGTCTTATATTGTACTCTTACCATGAAAGTGCTCAAATGGTGATTGTATACGTATAACTATACAGATTACAGGTCATGTGCTGTAGAGAGCGCTTTGAGATATAATTTCCGGGTCAGCGTTGGAGTTATACATACATACAAAATTACAAATGATACAATTTACCACAGCTGACAGCTAGTGTGGGTTCAAAAAGTTGATAAATTAAAGGGCCATTATTTTACTTTTCTGAATGCCAATTGGGTTTGAAGGGGGTAGGGCCAGTTGTGTCTTCCACCCTTCTTGACCCCCACCCCCCCCCCTTTGAAATTTGGGTTCTAACCATTACTCTACCGCACTCGCTGAGTAAAAACCGAGTCACATAACGATAACACCCTACTATACGTATATTGTGTGTTCTTGGGAGTATGCTCGTGTCTAGGGTGTACCCAGTGGCGGATCCAGGGGGGGGGGGGCACGGGCCGGAAATGCCCCCCTTTTTTGGACGAAAAATATGCATTGTGGCCCCCTTTTTTAGAACGTTTTTGTTTTTTTTGTTTTTGCTTGTCAGAGAATTATGGAGGGAAACTGGACCCCCATAACCCTCCCCCCCCCCCCCCCACCCCCAACTGAGCGACTTTTCGAGAGCTGGCAAGACCCCAAAAATACGGGTTTACCTTTTCCAAAAGTTGACAAACCTGCATTTGTGTGCCCCCCCCCTTATACAAAATCCTGGATACGCCCCTGAGTGTGCCTCTCATGATAAATCTAGTTATCGTTATTGTTATCAGTGACCCACGCTTGATAACTGTTCTATGAAAGAGAATGAATATTAAGTGGCCAAAACGGAAATGTTCACCACAGAAGTCAAAAGAGGCAAGTATCTGATTTTTAAGGACAAAAAGAGAAATAAATAGCTGAACAAATTCCATAAGCAAATTGCATTCTTTATTCCAGTCGAAATCATTAAAATCAAATCAAATCGAATCAATTCAATGATTTGATTTTCCTAAAGGAGGAGACCGAAGAGTTGCTCTCTTCAACAGATGTGGTCGTCTGCAGTTGTAGCCGACGTGACGATGTAGAAGGTCTTATGCAACATATAGAAAACATGGCGGATGTGGACCGTGTGACCTATGAACCTCTCCCTTTCAACATCTGCGATTTAGATGGCTATGATTTCCCGCCAATTGACAAGAAAAGTGTTGTCATCCTCTGCCACTCTATCACAAAGAACAGAGGCGAAACAATAACCAACGTAGAAAATGCACTCTACAACAAAGTTCTGCCTAAAGCTGCGAAGTACTTCGGTAATTATCATTTTTCCATTTCAGTTCCTTTTTATTAGGAGTCTTGCAATCCACCAAAATAATTTTAATTATAGGGCCTACAAAATGTAATTGTTCTGATTTTTTTGAAGCCATCTGCTTTCCATTTAAAATACATAGATATTAGTGGAGTAATTTTACGAAAACGCGCTCATGCACACACAAATTGCAACATAAAATATTTCATGTACCCTAGACTCACGAATATGAAAAAGTACGAAGGAATTCAAATGGTGGAGAGTATTGAAAAATACCAAAATCTGTGATAATGATTTAAAATTTTTCGGCCATCATGGACGTGATGCATAAGTACGAACAGCGAGAGCCAACTATACACATCAACTCGGTTTCAGCTATTCTTTAGTTGTATGTTTTCTTAACAAAGCAACGTGCGCCATATTGTGCTCAGCCTAATCCGAGTTGGCCCAAGGATCTAGTCCTTACTTTAGACAAGCTTGCCTAGTTCAGGTTCAGACAGGTTCGCTTTATTTCATATTCACATTTCACATTTCATTTTAATACATGATTTCAGTTTTGCTTACAAGAAATAATAATATAAATGATACAGAGTGTTTTTTTTAAATAAACAATACCACTTTGAAATACTTATTGTTACTTGTAAATAATGACTAACAAAATTGGAAATGAGGATATATTTCTCAATATGTTACAGGACTACAATGTAACTAAACAGCCTCTGTGCTGATTGTTTTTATCGCTGTTTAAATATTTTCTAATAAATAAATAAATAAATAAATAAATAAATAAATAAATAAGGTAAAAGCAAAGCTGGTTGGTTATAGGCTCCAGAGAGTAATATAATTTAAGTCTCACAAGGTTGTGGGAATGAACATGATGAAGATAAGTGTACATCATTTTTTTTCGCCAGACCTTCAAAATTCGCTCAGGGGGGGGGGGTCCATTTTCCATCCATAATTCCCTGACAAGCAAAAGAAAAAAAAAACACCAAAAAGGTCTTCATTGTAAAAAGGGGGGGGGGGGGCAATCGAGAAAATGGCGGATCGTCTATGTTCAAAATGCATACTTTTCTTCCAAGGGGGGGGGGGGGGGGGGGAGGCACGGGTCGGAAGGTCCCCCCCCCCTCCGGATCCGCCAATGATAAAGACAATATGAAGCAGGGCTACCAAAAAGTCGTTTGGCCAACGATAACGAATTTCAAAGAGATAATCACATTTCTAGAAAGTTCATTTTCTGCCCTTTCATACGGGCCGGAAATGCCCCCCCCCCCCTGGATCCGCCACTGGGTACACCCTAGACACGAGCATACTCCCAATCGGGGAAAATGAGCCAGGGATGACAAAGCTCTGTTGATGTAAACTGATGCTTGCATTTCCATGATTTATTAAACGAATCCGTTTGCACTGGCTGCCTGTCCTAGAAATAAATGAACAAGACAAAAGACTCCATGCATTGCTGATCGTCAACAAAATGGAGTGGTGAGTACATAATAATAAAAGCTGATTGATATAGTTAGGTAAGTTTTCATTAACCTACTTGACCATGCAGTAAACGACAGAGCAACTAGTATTTCTGGTGACAGAATGGGGACTATGTGGGAGCCTTTAAATAAAATGTAATGTATTGATATTGATGGTTGAATCTGAGTTTCTTTTCATTGACGCACACTGCTAAAGAAACACAGAACAGAGATTAAACTCGCATCGGATTTGCTTCTAACAGATATTCATAGCTTTTTTGTTCTTATCTTGCTTTTCGACTCGATGTCGGAAGGCACTTCTCCTTTTTGAAAGCACCTTTGTGACTGATAATGCTATACCATGTCCCTGTAAATAAAACTCCAAAATTGTTTTAAGATATACATAAACTTTAATTGCTTATTTTTTTCTATTGATTTTGACACAGGAAAGAGAAAAGTATGTGTCATCGTGCATGATTATCCTGACAATATCTTGTCACCAGAGTTCATTTCTTCAAAGATGGAATTATTTCGCCGCACACAAAAGACAATGTTCACGAGTTCATCTTTAGTCGTGATCGGGGGTCAGCTAAAGCACCATCCAGTTGGGCTAGACTTTAAACAAAATGATGAGATAATGCAATTCTGTGTCCGTGCTGCACAGCGACGAACATCACGCGATGCCTCAAGAAGTTCTCGACGTTCGAAAATGATTTCAATGGCTTAGAAAAAGACAATGGTGAAAAATGTATTTTTCGATAGGTATAATTGTAAATGAAATATAGGTATAAATATTATTTCTATACATCAGGAGGGTGTTTCACAAAGAGTTAAGTTTGATTAACAGTCGCACTTAAATTCCTAGTTGGGTGCGGTATATGACACATCACCGCACTGGTCAGATCATGCTCAGGGGACGCGCGCTATTGGGTAATCAACCAATGGGATTACGCGTTTAATACCGGATGCGCATTTGCACTTACTCAGGACTTTAAGTAAAATTTAACTCTTTGTGGAACACCCTCCTGATGTATAGAAATAATATTTATATATTGTGAATTGATGATTTAGATTTAGCAAGAGGTTTGCTTTGTATTTTTTGTGAAATACATGTATGAAACTCACCGGCGGCATTCTGAATTTGTCGGTTTATGTATTATGTCGTATTGAAATGCGAAGCATGTAACATTTATGTTAAAGAATAGATATACATGTATTTATCACAGCTGTAGAATGTCCAGATGTTGTCATTGTCGACTACAGTCAGAAATAAACTGTATTGGAGGCAGGCCCCTGGGACCGATTTTGTTGCTGGCACTATGAACATGGCGAACAAAGAAGCGGACAAATTATACAGCTCCTCATTGTACCTCCCACACTTGCTGTGGTAGACAATAGAACATCCTTGAATTGCTATTATGTAAAAATATGTAGAACAGGTGTCACATGCATATTCACCTGTTCTACTTATTTTACATAATAGCAATAAAGGGATGTTCTTTTGTCTACCAGAACAATTGTGGAGGGTACAATAAGGAGCTGTATAGTTTGTCCACTTTCTTTGTCATCGTGTTCATAGTGTGGGGTGCTCTCTCTTTTTAAAGTAGATATTCAAAGAAAATCACAAATATGGCAATTAATGTATCACTAGAAACTGGGAAGCTTACAGATGGCAATCGTATAAGTTTTATGTCAACTGCGTATATGGTGATTATAAAAACAACACAAATAAAAGCTCTTCTCAGCATCTGGAATATCCGAGGATTCGCCAGAAATATAGCGATGTTTTGATGTCGTCACACTCGGGATCGATCCTGCTTAAGCAGACGACGTCCTATAATGAAAGAACGTAATTGCAATGCAATTATTTATCAAATTATAAAGAGTTTGGTGTATTTAAACATGACCTTATTTCACACCATTATAAAGGGAAAGTGAAACTGATTCTGATAGCTAAAACCGTTTGATTGTAAATACATAGGAGAAGGGTCAATGATCAATGAAATAAACCCCACTTTCAAATTGAAAAGCCCTCCGAATAATAGCAGGATGGTATTCGTTCCCTCTTGAAACGCCGAACATGCCCCGGTGCAAGCAGCTGAAAATACAATGGCGTCTTATTTTGTTTACAAGTGACTGATTCCTTTATTTTGTTAACGCTGCATTTTTCATCAAAATAATACAAGTTAAGAGTGAGGCAACAGACTAACATTAAGACTGACGCTAGTGAAGGAAGAGAAATAAGTGAAGAGGAGATGACAAAATAGGCTCTGAAAATGTGTAAGATGTTATGGGACATCGTCTGCTTAGACAGGACTGGTCCAGGGTGTGTCGTCACATATCTCAGCAGCGTTCGAGGAGCTCTTCAGCTGCTATATCGGGGGCTGTATTTTACCGTTTTATAATTGATAATAATCATTACTTCAAATGTTTCCAAGCGTTGAATTTGGATAACATTGTTTAATTTATGCCATCTATGCAATAATAAGTATTAAGCCAATATTTAAAATCATTAACGTTCTACTTTAACTAAAAAAATCTCTGACAAGCAAAAAAAAAAAAAAAAAAAGGGTCATCAGCATTTTCCTGGGTAAAGCACCCCTACAATACGCCCAGCATCCTCAGACTTCTAGGGGGCCGGTGCTATGCACCCCCTCAAAAAATTCTGGGGGTGCTGCAGCACCCCCAGCAGCCCCGACTCCCAGGGGCCTGATTTAGAGGACTATCGGTACCCTTCGAATTAAACATTGAGAATGCTAGAAAGAGTAAAAAAAACCCTGAGAACTATGCCCCTCTAGTTTCAGACATCCATCTTATATCGTGTCATATGTTTTGGGGTTGGGTCAAGGTGACTCATCTCCAGTAATGAAAGGTCAAGTCCACCCTTGATAATAAGTTGGTTTTAAAGAAGCAGGGCAATTAGAGAAACAGATCAATGAAAGTTTGAGCAAAATCCGATAAGAAATAACAAAGTTATGCATTTTGGACGTTGTAATCAATCAAAAACAAATTGCAACTCCGTGACGTACTTACGAGCTCCTCTACATTTGCTTCATACACATACAAAATTAATGATTATATCTAGGGTGCATGTATGACAAAATATATTTTAGAGAGAAAATGTATATTTATGATTTTTTTTCAGTACAGGGCAAATGGGAGATTAAGCTCGCAAGATACGTCACGGAGTTGCCAATTTGTGTTTGAAAATTCATAACTTCCTTATTTCACATCGGATTTTACTCAAACTATCACTGTTCGTTTTCTTGAATTTTCTGCTTATTTTAAAATCAACTTGATATCAGGGTGGACTTTCCCTTAAAGGACAACAACGTCAGATTACTATTTAAATTAGTCCGATGTTCAGTCAAATCACGAGAATACATCCTACTTTTATCTGTGATTGCGATTAAATTTAACATCGTATTTAATTTTCAATGGAAGAGCAGAACCACCCTGGATTAAACTATAGTGCTGCTCTATATCGTATGAAGAAAAATTACACCATGGTATCATATAGTATAATCAGATAATGATATACTATCTGTATATCATTTTTAATGAAAACCTTCAATGCTGCTTGTTCTGTCTCCGTATCGTACATACTGGATTCCGAAATTCGATTTACAAGCTTTGTGTAGTTTCTCTTATGGCAGACTTATTATCCGACAACTTCTGTCTTTAAACTGCACTTTGAAGAATTTCCGAACCAAAGGCACCAATATAACTTCACTGTCACTAGAGCTAATGCGACTACATTATATATTTCAACTTTGCATGTCGAGTGTTACGGCATCCTTACTATTTTCTAATTATAGTTATCATGTATTATGTAATTTACTGTATATAATTTATGTAGAGGTGTCGTGGCCTAGTAGATACGTCACGGGACTGTGGATCACATGGTTCGCGGTTCAAGTCCCGCGCAGCACTAATAGCCTTTGACAAGATATTAATGTACATTTGCCACTCTCCACCCAGGTGTCGTAAATGGGTACTTGGTAGGAATTTATTCCTTGAATGCTTTGAGCGCCTTTGGGCAGCTAGGCTAAAGCCAGGGGAAGAGTAGTACATTGTAGGTGCCTTGAGCATCCCCTGGGATGGATATGTGCGCAATATAAATGTAGCTATTATTGTATATAGTAATTATCTGAATTGCTGCAAATATTGAGTCTTCCTAATATTGGACACGCGTAAAAAAAATATATATATTTCTGGATTTCACCGTGTATTTATTTGACGCTCATAATCTTATTTTCTTGAGAATCCTATATATTACAACTTATAATATATACTTACGAGTAGGAAAATGCTACTACTACTGCCTCGCTAAATTTCTTTTATGATGGTCGATGCCATTCTAGCCAAATCTGTTATCATAACAGCTCAGTCACGACAGGTCCTTCGATCGGTTTCTTCATTTCTTAAATATCCTAATCCATCATGTTCATTATTAATCTGCAAATATACAGGGTGCACACCCCCCCCCCCGGAAGTGTACTTCCAATTGTGGGATCAATGCCACCGGTATAAGCGGAAGTAGAATCTTTCCACATGATAAAAATGAAAAATGTGAAAACTAAGCAATAATACGTTATTATCTACAATGAGCACTGCCAGTGAAAGTCGATCAACAGTGTTTCACTAAATTTCGCCTGGAGTAGAAAATACTCACTCAATTTTGGCAAATTTGGTATAATTTTTCTTTTAAAAAGATTCCCCGTCTCCTGGTATCGGTGGAATTTGCCCCACATTAGTGGAAATATAATGTTCCATTTTTATTGGGCCGCCCTATATATATATATATATATATATATATATATAAAAGTTGTGGCCAGCTTTATAATAATTCTGTTCTGTTGTCTTTAGTTTTCTTAAGTTGCTTATTATTATTTGTATAATTCTGTTTGATTTAGCAAATAAACTTGAAGAAGGCCAGGAGCCGAAAGCTTGTAAACACACCTATAGTAACCTGCTTCATTTTTCAGCAACATAGAACGTCATATTCTCTAAGATATACATCAGCTCCTTCTTTTGTCATTCCCAAATCTCATAAACAAGCTGGCTTTAAAACCTCTCAGTCCCTAGCCCCACGTCTCTGGAACAATCTCCCATCATTTCTAAGAAACAGTGCTTCGCTAGACATCTTCCAAAAAACACCTGGAAACCTACCTGTACAACTCTCTTAAATAGACTTATTGACAAGCGCCTTGTATGCTATGGAAAAGGCGCCTTATAAATCCAAGTATTATTTTTATTATTATTATCATATTTGTCCATATATAAATATAAATATATATATATAAGTTATGGAGATAACATATACAACAGCTTTGGCAAACCTCGTTGAAATAAATACAATTGTGAGAAATGAAAATGAGAGAGTTATGGTTGCGTAACTTAAATCAAAGTTCCCCAGAGCTGACGTCCCTTTTGGAATTTTTGCAAAGGTTGAATGATTTCGTTCTTCACTCTCGGATGCTCAGTGCAATAAACTCTCGTTATAGTAACCCTCCTTACCTCCTACTTCTCTTTCTACAAATCTATTATCTCTCTCTTTGAGTGAGTGAATGGATTTATTACCATTTATCAAACAATATATGAAACACATTTACAAGGTATTTACAAAAGTGAATAGTAATGTGAGACCAGGAAACAGTAGGTGAAATGGCTAATGAATGTGTGGTTTCAGAAAAAAGTATGTAAATCCGATACAAGTAAAGACTACTTCAAACACGTAAATACTTCTTAAAAATACAAATACTCTCGCAGATAAGGTCTTACAATGAAAGAAAATCGCAAGAAGTGCATGTATTTACACAAACAAACGTAATCAACATCAATGAAAACAAAAACAAAAATGTGTTCATTGGGTATATACAAACAAAATATATAACTACAGGATAGGACTAGATAGATAGGACAAAACAAAACAAATACGTATACTGAGCTGCATCTATATAGAGTTACATACCGCTATGGATGCATCACTCTACATATCATGGGGGTCGATCCCGGGGGATGGGGGTATATATCCCCGCCCCCAAAAATGAGGTGGGGGAGGGATGGCCTGTATTATCATCCCCCAATATTTTTGGATAAAATAAATAAGAATTATGATACATTAATTTAAAACTAATTATTATCCAAAATCATTATGTTTGATCTTGAAATACCATCACATTTTTAATGATTAGAAGTAAGGAACTAAGGCTTTCCATAATTTCAATGCGGAAATATCGAAGAAATTTCGTTCGCTTGCATTCTTATTCTCAATTGAGGGGTTCCGTTTAATGGCGTAGATCCGTGCATTCCTTCTTTTCATTAATGCAAGTTTTATGGACACGATAACACGTGAACACGGATCGACATTCCTGCTAGATATTTCATTATCATCATTACTCTTTAACTTCCTACAACATGTTTCCAACAAAGGGTTTCTCTTTAATATTCAAAGGCATTGAATTCCATATTCTAAAACCATAGAATGAAATTGATCTCTTTCCATGCCTAGTCTGTACTTTTTGGAAAAATGAGACTGGTGAAAACTTATAAAGCACACACACCGTTCAAGGACGATCATGGTGCTAGCCCGGCAACAGTTCTTTTGAAATTTAATCTAGGTATATACTACAAATTTATGTTATATTGGATTTATGGTACTAAAAACTATCTTGCCATCTTACCTGTGATCGCAAAACCGGCAATGTTCATATACAGAATGGGGAAGTTGTCGATATCTTAACTTATACATAAGGGTAGCAATTAGAAACCTGTGAAACTTGTAAATATCTAAGATGATTTCACACTGTGGACCCTTCCACAGTGTGGTTTACCACATAGAGTGATGCTCGATTTCACAGCGTGAATAATACTCGCTCACAATGTGAAAACGCTGTGGGACACTGTGTTCTTTCCGACAGGGTTAGTAGGATGCTTCCATGTCTATTTTCAGCTTCTGTAGTTCTCTATATATCTTAGAGCAATTTAACATTGTTTAACGAAAAAAGAATAATAAAACGTGACTCAGGTATTTTGAGAGCTCAAATAGTTTATTTATTTATTTATTCCATTCATGGTCATAAGAAAGGAAACTATATTGTTGAATGTGTTATATTACATATTTTAAAGAATATTTTCTTTTCAACCATAGTAGAAATCAAAGGAAAAAAGACAGCACAACATGGTTATATCAGTTGGAAGGATTTGTCCTCGATCCTCGAAAATTAAATAATTCATAATGCGATGCTTTTGTAAAAAGATGTATTCTTTGCTGTGACCATCATGAGATGTATGGGTGTTAAAGCATGTCTCTGTCTTAAGTCTTGCTCGTTCTTATCATCATCGTTACTGTTACAGGATTGAATCTGTTGTTAAAACCCATGGAATTTTGCACAGGAAATGCCGAATTGCTTAAAACTGGTCAACACTGAAAAATAATGATAAATTTGCTATCCCATTAAGTTGTGATGGGTCGTTTGAAATTCATAATATATGTGCCTTTCGTGTACACAATGTCTAACAAATTACAATCGTTTGAGAAACATCCATCCTCCAAACAATAATACAACTGTTGAAGTTCCCGTTATCAGCTGATGTATACCTTTTACAACTATAGCACTATGTTTGCCAACATCTTTAATCTTATTTCCCTCATAATGAGATCAACTGCACATCCCGAAATTGCACAGTCATTAAGAATTTGCCATTATTGATAAAAGGACAATACGTTTTCAAATGGCACCGTATGCAAGAATAATAATGTGATAACGCAGAAATATCCTCAAAGTTAACTCGAAAACAGGAGTCATTGTACATGATTGTATAGGGGAATACACCTTTGAAAATAACAATGCATACTGCAAGACTTAACCTCGGACTTAGCCATTATCATAAAGGAAAATTAACAGATGTTCAGGTAATATACCAAACGCAATGATGTTTTCACAAGAGCAATATTTTCAGTCACACTCGAAAGAAACCTTGTTGAGGGGAATACAACTTCGACATTAGCAATGCATTTCTGAACTAAAACTCGTTCCCATTTTCACCATAGTCATAGAAAATATACATAATTTTCTAATTATGTCAAATCCAATGATAACATTGCAGTAATACGAGAGTTACTTTCAATTAAACTTAGGTTTTCGATCTTTAGGACATGCAGGCTGTTTGGGAAGGAAACTGCTCTCTTGTTTTACACCAAAACATCATCTACGGAACACATTCACTTTCATATCTAGAAAAAGTTGATATTCACAATTTTAAACAGACATTCTGTTAAAAATCCCACGATAATTCTAACGTGCACAGCAAATGAAATCTTAAATAATCCACAGCAAACAATTCAATTTAGACCTAATATATTCAAAAAGTTAAATGAGTATTCTGAAATTGTCACTAATATGCACTCCTTACGTGCTCGGCAAATTGAATAAATGATTCACAACAAAACATTTTTCTTATCTACATAACAGATTTACTTCAAGCCTGGAACGAATATATATGCACATTTCCATTCATAATCTTGTACACTAATAGTAACACACATTTAGAATTCGCACAGCAAATTAATATCTACTTAAAATACAATAAAATATTCCCTGTATCATCTACAGAACAAATACACTTCAACTTTGACAAATTATATTTGAATTTCGAATAACATAGTGGAATGGCGCTTAAATTGAAACACGCACAGCAAATTCAATAAATGATTCAAAGGATAAGATTGCTTTTAGCATCTAATGCAATATTTAATCCAACTTCGGTGCATTAAATCTCTCTTTACCAACATGGTGGCAGCGGTGAGATTATCTCTACCGTTACACTACACAACAGATTCACTGCAAACCTTGATAAATCGATTGTCAATATTTCTGACGCATGGTGGATACAATTTAAACACGCGCAGAAAACACTGTCTTAAGTATCTACATAACATATTAACTTCAAACTTTAACAGGTTTGTAAATGAATTGCCAATAAATTTCTGGCAGAAAGTCACTACAATGAACAGCGATTCAATAAATGAATTACAACATTGTATTGGAGCATCTACAAAACATATTCACTTAAAACATATAGAGTAAGCACTATTCACAATTTCCAATGAATATTCTGGTGGATTCCCATTAATATAAATATGAAATTTGCACAGCAAATTTCTCATCAAATGATTAATAGAGGCAGAATACAGATTCCAGCCAAACCTTGAAAATTTATATTAAATTTCTGAAAATAAATGTTCTGGTTGAATCGCATTACCAGCAATTTTTTCTGAAGTGATTTGCAACAAAACGTTGTTTGTGTATCTATACATTGAACGAATTCACTTCACATCTTGAACATTGATAATTAAAGTTCCAATGAAAGTGCTTAATGGGCTGAAATTAAGTAAAAGATTAAGGAAACAAAATAAATTTAATATTCCAATTAATAGTTTTAGCATTGCTCGTTGATCACGGAAATAAATTATCTTGTTCGTAGTTTTTTATTGTACTTTTTAAAAATTGATTCAATGAACCCTGTTTACTGAATTCTTATAATAAACATTTTATATATTTTATTTCTTTGATATTTCGTAGTGTTAGTATTTCTATTTATACCAAATATTCCCATTCGCTTACATAAAATGAATTTTCTCGTTTATTTTCTTGAATTTTCTTCTTTATGTTGTTTGATTTGATATTTTAAGCAAAATTTCCTTGCTTGTGTCCGTAAGTTTTGATATCCTTGTATCAATCTTCCTTACCTCAGAAAAAATCTAGGTCGTTCTGACTGTTCATATCATCTTAATTGTATCAAAAATATGCAGATTTCAAACTTAATTTCAAATGATTCACAGCAGGTGATAGATACACAACAGATTCACCTTAAACCTTGAAAACATACAAGAACATGGATAAAATTAAAATTTCCACTGAAATTTTCTGTCGAGTAATTCCTTTCATCGTGAACAACAAGTTTCACAATAAGATTCCCAAGAAGAAATGGTACTATTATCTTATATAATGGGCAACTAATAAAACTACTATATTAACCCGTTGACTACTGGATTTTCCCATTCCCATAGGGTTAATACAGGGGGCTCCCGGTTCCCGTAGGCAATGGGTTAATGCACTCGGTGAACTGAACCCATATTTACATATACCCTCTTATATTATACACTTTAACTGCAATATAGGCGCAGGCACTACAGCTAGATCTATGTCAATTTATTCACCACATACGGGCTAATTTTAAAATATACAAGTAGCATTTCGTCGGCCTTATGCCAAAAGGGTCTTATCACTGTATAAAGTCTATGGCCTTAAGGCCCTTTTGGCATAAGGCTGACGATTTAACCTTACCATGAACGATATGATATGACTGTTTTCTTTCATAATTTAAGTGTCAATTTTAAATCATAGTTTTGGGACCGATGCATCGTTTATTAGTCCAGTAGACGGTACCATATATCATATACATGACCGGGAAAAGTTGTTAAAGGAGAATTAACCCCTGAGTACAAGTTTTTTTGTTCAAATTCAAATTCTTGTTTATTCATTTCCAACAGAAAATAGAAATCATGACTTAGTTTACATTCAGTATTATATATATGTTTATGTATATAACAAATAAAGTGAACAAATACAGATTATTATTTTCAATAGTAATTAGCAAAGGTACTCTTAAAAAATAGTGAGTGGAAACTACCTGTGGAAATAGGGGGATTCGCTAAAAAGCAAGGCTTGTATATTGCGAACCCCCTCCCCCGTCCGGAAAAAAAGGAAAAAGTTGTAATTTGCCTACGAAGATTAACAAAAGAGAAAAGGAACAATAACGAGGAACAAACGCAAAAACAAGACAAAGGACAGGGACAAAGAACAGAACATGGACAAAAGGAGACAAAAAGATGCTGAAAGGAAGGAACTGCCACGAAGTCAATAAAAAATATGAAAAATCGACAAAGCTAGAAAACGGGACGAAACATTGCCGAAAAGAAAAGGTAACACAGATCGTAAAGCCGGTTGAGTGAGCGAGATTAGCTGTGAAGACCTCTGTAATTTTTAAGTAGACATGTTTTTAATTTTCTTTTAAAAGAATCTAAAGTCGGACTATTTTTAATTTACACAAATAGTTTCTTGGTACTACAAAATTTCAATATGGCACGAAAAAGAGACATGATAACGAAGCTTTTCGACCTGCACTCATCAGGTTATCACGCAGGTATATAACAAATTACTTGAAATCAACTATATTATACTCGATGAACCCGGACGCAACCCAGACGTTGTTATTTCAGAACAATCGCAAAACTTGGACGAACTCCTTTTGTCTGCACAGAAGGGGTTCGTGCGATTGAATGTAGGCGGCTTCCAGAAAGCGTTAATGCACTGCGCTTCTGGCCCGGGACATAATTGAGAATTGATCGTCGGCATAGCTTTGTGCGCAAGCTGGATTGTTCAGCAAGTGAAGACCAATCGCTGAATCGCATTGGGCTATCTTTGGTCTGTTAGCGGGCATTTCAAATTTACATGCACGGACGGGCTGCGTGCGCTGATTATCAGTGTACATAAAAGTACCACAACCTCCAAAAAATTGCAACAAGAAGGTTTTTAACGGTTTTCAATAGTGTTTGACGTCAGGAACAATTAACATAGTAAAAATCTAAGAAAATCAGACCTCCGGAAATTTGTTATTTTCAAAATGGCGTCCAGGATGACCACCGGTACCTAAAATGGTCTTAAATCATGACATATCTGTCCTAGAAACGCAATTTTAGTGTCTATATCCAGGTTTGAGGGGTCAAAAATTCATTCAGACCACTTATAATGTATTATGGCGGTCATGGAACCTGGCAATGCAAGAAAGCGTCTAAAATGGTCCCAAAGTTTCTAAAATTGACCGGAAGTAGACTATTATTTACAGTGGAGATGAAATAATTAAGATCAGGACAGGGTATTCTTTGACAAATGCGAGATTATTTTATAAAGTATAGAGTAGCTTTATATTCAAGACGGTATCCAAGATGGCCGCCATTATCCATCCAAAATGGCCGCAAATTTCCTCATGTAAACTGATTTGAGCTATTATTTACTAGTTAGAAGGTTAAATGTAAAAGTATATAAGAGTTAAAGCTATTCATTGATACACGAAAAAATGTGTTTGAGTAGCCTATTACTGTGGCCCTTTATACAAGCCAGTATCCAAGGTGATTTTGAAAGTACATATTGATTAATAATAACGATGATAATAATAGTAATAATAATAATAGTAACAATAATACATGTAGTAATAATGCAGTACTTGTACAGCCCATACCACAAAATGTTATTACTCTACCTTATGATTAATAAAGTACCATTATTATTCAAAAGATACCATTATGTACGAAATTTTAGCAGTAGTTACATCAGCGTAATCTAAATTATAAATGATACATATTCATACTTGCACTGCATTAGATCACATGATTTCAATTTATTAAAACTTTTTTCCCGTTTAATGTGGATATCCCGGTTTGATTGATATAATATCTCGAGCAACGTTCTTTCATCTGCAAACAACTAAAGGGTACACGTTCTTGACTCTCCAGTAGAGATGCGAATTCTGAAATCCCTTCGACATAACATACACAATCACATGACTATTATATTTGCCTGTCAGCATATTCAAGGCAAAATCCTGTAATCTGAGAGATCCCTGCAACTAAAGTGTACATGTTATTAGCTTTAAGAGTCTCTTTCTGGGTCTGCATAATTAATGTTGGAGGAAGTGCATCAGCCCTACTATGCTGAGTATTCCATTGGATGTGTGGAAAGGTTTTTCACTCATTGTCACCTACTTCCGGTGATATCCGGCAATATTGACAGCCATTTTAGACACCATCTAATTGCACATTTCATTTTTTTTAAAACCTAGGTTGGAGGAAAAAGGAAAAAATATGGCAACTGAATTTGCCCAACCACATAATATTTATAACCCAACAGCTGGACAAAAAGAGGGTTGGGCAATCCTATTGGGTTAAATTGGTTGGGCAAATAATTACCCAAAGGAGAATATAACCAACAGTTGGGCAATTGTAGAGTTGGGTAAAATCTGATGGGGCACCAACTGATGGGGAATTTAATTTCCCCAACAACATAGTAAATGGATTGCCCAACATCAGTTGCGCAAATTTTAACCAATAGTTGTGTGGACAGTATGCTGCCCATTGTTGGTTAAAAGTTGGGCATTTTTTGCCCAATTCTTTTAAGAGTGTAGAAAACCCTAGAAAAGTTGTATTATTTATGTTTTCAAGCTTTCTGGATAAACGATGACAAAAAACTCCATATATTGCAAATATGCTAATTAGTTCATTATGCTAATTATGCTATTTTCGACAACTGCATTACTTTAAAATGAAAACTGGTGTCATAAATGAATTCCTCGTCATAGAAAACCCTAGAAAACTTGTATTATTTATATTTTCAGGCTTTCTGGGTTAAGATTAGCAACATATTATATATTGCATATATGATAATTAGATAATTATGCTAATTAAGGCTAATTAAAAAAATTGCTCAATGTTGCCAAGGAGGCAACCAAGCTGAATTTAACTCAATACCCATCTAATACACGAATCAACAAAAAAACCTTATACTTAACAACTTCTCCAGGTCTGAATAACTTCTACTGGACTATATAATGCACATCGATAATCGATGACAAATCAATTGAATTATATAAATAACTTCAGTTACATACATAAATTCAGTTGCATAATTTATTTAAGTTTGGAATCATCGCCAGTATACGTATCGCATTGTGGCCTATAGCAGAAAAAATCCACTAAATACCGTTGTAACTATAAATTGACACTAAAATATTGAAAGAAAATAGTCATATCATTTAATTCAAAATCATGAAATTAAAAATTGATAAGATATGGGGGAAAGGGAACGTCTGCTGCCCCCTCCCCTTCCCCTATGCAAATTACGACAAAAAGAATGTGAATTTATTGCTCGAATACAGGGACTATCGGCTCAGATGTTTTGCCCCCGCTGAAAGCAAGGTCCAGAAAACGCCAGTGATTTACTTGAATAGCATCTTGGACGTTGTCTGGGTATCCTACACGCGAGTGAATTAGCGTTTGAGGGAACGCCGCCACGGTACTCGTACTAATCCGACGATGATAACAATGATGACGACAGTACCACCAATACCGATGCCAAGCAAGACGCCTGGCTGGATTATCATAGTATCTGAAATACAATTCAGAGAAAGTGTGTTTATGACATAGGTGTTTTATTCATTTTCATCCATAATATTTGTTAGCTGATTTCAAAATTATGGATTTTCCCACTTGCAGTGTAAAACTAGTGTATTCTCGTGTTAGAGGCATATAGATGAGTTTCTAAGCAAATACAGAACTTCAGTCAGTCGAATTCGGATTTTAAATCACTAATGTCATATTTTCAAGAGTCACTTACACAATGAATGTATTCAGAACATCAGGTTACTCCGTCTCATTCTGATTTCCATTATCATATCGAAGCTATATAATTCTTCTTGCATATAGTTAACTTAAGAAGCTGCACACGTGCCTGTAAAGGCCTTATGTTTGTTTACTCGATTTAATTTTTTTCTGTACAGTTCATTTTAAATGTTTTTCTTTTCTTTCTTGCTTTTATTTCATTCCTTTAACATTTATTCCTTTTTGATATAGGCCTATCTGTTACGGCCATTCGTTAATGTTACAAAAATTGATCTGGTGGTGAAATGTGGGTCCAGTCCTAGAGGGGGCACTCTTTCTATGTGGACTAAATACATGGGAGCTGGGAGGCCTAGAAAAGGGGCCGTCACATATCCAAAACGGAGCCCGCCAGACGCCTCTACGAGCTTAAAAGGGCATTTCCGCCAGGAAATCTCTACGATACTCTCTACGATACTCGAACGACCCTTTCTGTATCCTGCCCGACTTTTTCGCACGCGCTCCGTGCTGGTGTCGGGTCGTCGTCGGGCGGCTTCTACGGGTCCCGCCGGCCGGGTTCCTCCTGTCAACTCAGGAATTTTGCTGCTTGGGAATACTCATATATTTTAACATAGAATTAACGTCTTTTCTAGGAGCGAAGGCGTCGGACGGAACCCGCCCGGGCGTCGCCCGCGTGTCGGGCGGGCACCGACAGACCTATTGATCATCGACGTAACTGGACGGCACCCGCCCTTATGTCGAGCGGGCTTCGCCCGACTCCCGTTCGGTTTTATTGACGGGCGCCGGGCGATTCTGATCACTAGTATTCAAAGGCACCGCCCTCGCCCCGTCGAATATGTGACAGGGTAGATTTCAAGTGAAAAAAATTCTTGACGCCCTGACGGGTTTGAAATTCGGCGACTTTTCTGGTGATCTACAAATTCGGCCGGAGATCGTTGGATATGTGACGAAGGCATAAGGGGCCGTGTGATCTTCTTTTGAATTTCTCTCTTAATTCTTTAGTGTATTTATAGGTCCATGTCTTGTATTAATAAGTGTTTTGATATAGACTGATTTTAAACTCTACAAAGTCCTCTGTATAACCTCAGGAGTTGGGACTCAAAATAATAAAATATGTACGCGTGACACTGACATTATGCGAAGTGCAGTATTCTATAAGGTTATGCCCGGCTCACACACATGACACAAATGCGTCATTTGCTGACATTACGTGAGTAACTGGTGCGGTCTTTTGCACGTCATGATAAGATGATATGGTTTGAAAAGTGAACAGTGCATACAATACTTTTGATATCTGGCGTATATGGGTTAATTGCCTTCACAGACTTGATTAGCGTAGTTAATGACACAGTAGAAACGACGACGCCCCGCGTGAGCTGGGTCATACATATTGTATTCACTGTGCAGATCCGACACTACAAAAGCGGAGTCATATTTCCGTAAATTTGCGATATAAAAACTTAGTGGTGTTTCAGGATAACATGAGGTACACGTTAAGGAATGGTTGGTAAAACTATTTCTGTGTAACATCCTTGAATTATTGGAAGATGGGTCGACAAGACTTTTTGAACATGTTGAAATTTATAAATTTAGGTGGATATTTTCAATTCGCACTTCCCATGAGTTTGCGTTCAGGAGGGACGGTCAAAAACCAAAAAAAAAAAAAAACAACAACAAACAAAACAAAGACTTTGACCAGTCACACTGTAAAAAATAATAAGTCAACAAACCTTTTAATCTACAGTTACAAGTCAAAAAACCTGTTAATCTACAGTTATTTTTTACAGTGCAGGTGTACCTATCAAACGCTCCTTGATTAACTGGGGTGGTATTCTGAGATTTATTTTATCTTGCTTTTAGTGAAATTAACAAAATGTACGCTTATGGCGCATCATTGGTTAATGACTGCCCAAAAGTGGCTGCGTACGCGGAATTCATCTGCGCAAAGACCAATGAAATGTTAAAAATTTGTTATGACAATTAAAATCTTTTCACTAAAATCAAGATAAAATTCATCTCAGAATACCACCCCAGGATTCTACTTTTTCTTCCCTGTATTATATGCTCTTGAATTATATACTATGTATATAATAATTTGAATATGCATCTGTGTAAGAAATTAAATGATACTTTGAAGTGAATATTTTACCCTTATCATCCTTTTCTGTTGTCTGACTTGGATTTTTGAGTACGATGGCGGGACTGGAGAGAGTGTGAGGTCGAGACATGTGATCAGAAGGGATACTACGACGTCCTCTCCCGGAGATACAGCCCTCTGTACGGCTTGTGATTGTCATGTTGGCCGCTCCCACCACGGCTTCACAGTGAAAATAGACCTGGGGGGTGTTTCACAAAGGGTTAAGTTTGACTTACAGTCGCACTTAAATTCCTAGTTGCGTGCGATATATGACGCATCACCGCATTGATCAGATCGTGCACAGGGGACGCGCGCTATTGGGTAGGCCTAATCTACCAATGAGATTACGCGTTTAATACCGTATGCGTATTGGCACTTACGCATGGCTTTAAGTCAAACTTAACACCCCTGGGCCGTGTAACATAATGCTTTTGATTGATCGAACGAACGATTGCAATCAATCCCATTAACTACAATGTACAATCAATCGTAAAAATCAATCGTAAGATCAATTTCAAGCCTTATGCTTACAGAGCCCTGATCAAAAAAGAATCGATGTTACTCAAAATTAGGAAAAGATAGCAAATTAAATGTCCTTGAATTTATTGAATATGAAAATCTCCATCATCACTTCTTTTATTCATATTGGACATTATAATTATTTGGCCATTTATACAGTCGTTATAACGATTAGGCCCCTAAGGCCCTAAGATATTTTTTTCTTCAATCGTTCAAGTTATTTATGATTTTCGTAGCCGTTTACACATTGCAATAATATCTAAAATGTTTACTATATCGAATACCCTGAAGTTCTCAATTATTTTTTAATATAGAATATAAGCTGAAGCAAGTTCGGTGTTTCTGTACCCCAAAATCATGTAAAATTACTTGTAGCAATTTTGTTGAACCTAAATGGCCGTGATTTCTAGTAGACCAAAGGTGAGCAAAAGTTAAAGAGCTATCATAACAAATGAATCACACTACATACATAACTAAGAGTTTAATAGTTGTTTTTATTCTTCAGTTTGTCGAAAAAGAGACGAAAACAAAACAGACATTTGGCGCGCGTTGGGATTGAATACGGTTGACATTTAATTTCCTTCATTCGAAATTTCTGTTTGCAAAATCAGTAGCTATGAATCTTGTCGATAAATTAAAGAATATCCAAAGTCCTTCATTTCTTTTCCAGTGGGAAATATGTCTGAGCCCCAGTCAACAAATCAGTAATTTTCCCCCGTTTTTGCCGACTCGTTCAAAAATACTTGGGGCACACTAGTCGGCGAATTTGCTTGCACCCCTCATATTCTCCATGGACTGTCCATTTTAAAGTTATATGTAAGATTTAAATAAATAGTATACCTGGGTGAAGTTACCGATGAAGTAAAAAGCTCTAACTGAAAATCCATCCTTCTTGAGACCAAGATTTCGAAAGAAAGCAATGGTGTTATCCATGGAACACCTGCAAAGCAATGATTGTATAATGACACTAATATCAGAAACTCACTTATGAATGAATTTCAGTTTCGATGTATATTTACGAGGCCCACGGCTGTTCAACATATGACCTGAGAATTATAAGGCCCACATAACGATCAGTATGAAGAAGGCTACTCATAAGTAATGCCTGGACAAATAAGAAGAGAAATATTATCAAATGAGCAAACTTTGAATAAATATCGACGGGAAAAAAGCAGACTTTGTTCAACCTTTCCGATACTCCCGATCCCATGATTTGAGTTCATGTTTCTATATTCTTGAAATCGCAGAAAAAAAATGAATCAATACAATGCATTGTGGCGGCATCTATGGCAAGCCAAATGCCCAATAATTCAGATAAACACAGTTTATCGCCGATAAACAGGTTTTTTCTCTTTAAACAGAGTTTTTACTTTGATATGCGAAATTCTCACGATAAACTCTGTTTATTACTCGAAAAACTATGTTTATCGGCGAAAGCTCTGTTTATCGTTTGATACACCCTGTTTATGACATGTACGCGGGGCTGTCCACATACATGTCATCGGCGGCCCCACTTTTGTGGGGAGTTCCCCCATCCTCTATGTATGTTTTGCTAGTTACATGTCGTTTTTCCGAATGTTCTTTACACTGAAGGTTCGTTACTCCGACGGTTCGTAATTCCGAAAATGAAATAGAGTTCATAATTTCAAAAATTAAAAAGGGTTCATATCCAAAGGTTTGTAATTCCAAAGAGTTATTTCGGGCTCTATTGTATGTTTGGGAATGATGAACCCTTCTTCATTATCGAAATGACGAACCTTCGGAGTAATGCATATGTCGGAATTATGAACCCTATTTCATTTTCGGAATTCTGAACCCCCCCCCCCCCCGCTATGGGAAATTTGTGTTTCGACATTATGAACCTTCAGAAACGAGTACCCCCGCTTTGCCTTCGAGAATACGCCTCTGCAGTGGCGGATTTAGGGGGGCACTTCCGGCCTGTGCCCCCTCTTTTGAAAGAAAAGTGTACATTGTGCCCCCAATGCACCCTTTTAGAACTGATATTTTTTTCTTCTTTTTTTTTTTCAGGGAATTTTGAACGATAAAGAGAGCCCAAAATGTATGATAACCTTTTTTTTGCTTGCTTGTCAGAAAATCTGGAGGAAAACTGGACGAAAAAATCTGCTAAACTTTTCACTTTTTTTTTTGCTTGTCATAAAATTTCTGAGATTTGTGCACCCCTTTTACAAAATCCTGGATCCGCTCCTATGCCTCTATATTATATACCACTTGAAAATGTAAATGTTCAAGACTGAATTCTTACTTCTGTCGTATGAGGAAAAAATTGATATTATCTTCTGGGTTCGGTGTTGGGGTAGCCCAGCAAGACGTCAGTACAACACCGAGCTCGGGTACCGATGTCAGGTTGACGGCGAACCACATGTCGTGGTCCATCTCCACTTCCAATCCGTTGGCGAGCGTTGACGACGAGAAGGTCCTATCACGATATCGATCCAGACTCATTGAAAAGCTACCAAAGCCTTCTTCCTCGAAGTGTATGATGCCAATTTTGGGAACGTATTCCGAAGCCTCCAATAGATGCTCTTTGGTCAGGTTGCAGTGGACGGGTACCACAAGAACGGAGTCTCGCGAGATCACGGACGAGGATTGCATGCTGCGGTTCGTCAGGACGTTCGAGAAGATGATTTCCGAATCCGTTTCCTGAATAAGATTCGGTATGTTTGTACAAAACTTTTATTGACGCGCTTGAATGGGATACACAGTAATTGCATTTACATGTGAGGGTATATCGGCGTGTTGTGAGGGTTTGTGTGGGTGCGTGTTCGTGTGGGTGTGTCGATGGGTGTGTGCGTGTCTTCTTAGAATAATCAATGTATCATAATAAATATAAAAATGGAATCATGATGACATCCATCAGTAGAAAACCAATGTGTTACTAATGAGTAGAAGCAGATCTCCTAAATATCACTCTAAATGCCCGTCTTATCTCTTGAATATACATGCGTAATTCAGAATATCCATATTCCAGAGATGCCAACCTCATGACACAAAGAACAGACTGAATATCATTAAAAAATCAGATTTTTGAAAGAAAAATCAGATCTTTATAAAAACTCGACACTACCACTGGCACTGGCACTGGCACGTGAGCCCTGGCCCAGTGAAATGTTAGAAAATGTTTTCCTGCTAAACTGGACAAGTAAAATGTTTTCTTGTGCAACTGTATGCCCCTCCATGGGCAATGCTGAAATCGCATTAAGGAGGTACTTGGAAAGCTTGCCTAGTACCTTCTTGATGAGGATGTCTTTTCCTACGTATCTATGATTTCAGTATATATTTCAGTATCTATAATTTCAACAATTCTACATTATTACCATAATGCGCCTATTGATGTTGCCTTTCGGGCATGAAATGTCATATTATCATTATTATTCCCTTCTTGATATCGCTTCTCTATCTCTCTCTCTCTCGATGGAAAGATACCGTGCCAAATTTGATTTAAGAGTGAAGAAGGAACAGAATGAAACTTCAGCTTCATAAGTTTTTCAAAACGATGACTTCTTTTTTTCTTTACCCTTATGGTCGTTCCACATTGATTATAAGATGTAATCAGCGAGACGGTATTAGTGTCGTAATACATCCCTCTACAGCTGCCATCAGGTTGAAAGTAAATCTGGCTAGCATCACGACTAGTCACCCCCAGAACATGCCAGCCGATCAGCACCGTCATGGTGGTGGAGTTGCATACAACATCCATTGATATATTGTGGTAGGTTGTTGCTTCGGTTGTCACCAATGGGTAAGTGTTTAAACGAGTAACTTCTGTTGGGTACTCCGGAGTTGATTCTAAATGACAACATTAAAGGAAAATTAACACTAGAATATAAATGTACTTAAGTTCAAAGGTGTAATATATTCTTAATCACTGACCTGTATCACTTTAGAAATAAAATATCAGAAAAGGGTTTAAATCAAGACATTCTAGCTCACGGTATCATCTGCTAACACTTTACATGGGGGCTGCCATTTTCTTGATGATATGGAGTTTTACATGTACCATTGGAAACCGTTCCGGTCAGGAAGATATTATTAATCCTAGAGCTAAATTGCTTCTCTTCATTATAACAAATCCCCATATATGATGGAAAATACATAACAGGTGTATACATATATTCTAAAATGTGAAAATTTATAGATTTCTTTTTATTAAAATTATCTGGTTTTGCTAACTAGAAATCAATTTCTTGGGCTTCCCTGGCAGAACAGAACATAATTTATACAACGCGCATTCTGACTTTTGAAGTCCATTATCTCAAAGCAGATGAATGCGTAGTTTGTCACTATTGACGCTCGGGGAAAGTCATCATCCATAAATTTGAATTAATTCGCTCTGTCGCGTACGTCATAGTATCAAGAAAATAGATTTATATTTAGTAAAATCGTAATTTTCCAAGAAATATAAAACACATTTTCGTTTTTAGAATATATATGTATATATCTGTTAAATATTTTAAATCTCAAATGGGGTTTTGTATCAGGAAGAAAAACAATTTTGCATTTGGATTAAAAATACCTTTACGTACACATCAAGAAATTGGCAGCCCCCGGGTATCGCTAGAAGACGATAAATCTTGCTGAGAAAATCTTGATTTATACCTATGTCGTATATTTCAATGCAAAACTACGTAGGACAAGAAGAAAGAATGGATTACATCTTTGAATATAAGCACATTTATATTTTGAGGTTAATTCCCCTTTAAAGTTCAGGGGTATTGGTGACGAGTGATTTTTTTTTTAAAATTATGTCAACAACTTTTTCGACTTATGATCAACATCATGACAGTGAAAATGACAGACAGGAAATAGTAAGCTCTAGCCAGATCCCCGCCCCTTACCTTTTTGCACTGGGGTGAACAAAAATCATTTTATATATTGTAACTTTAGATGTGCGCCGTTCCTTACCTAATATGTTTCTGGAGAATGATGACTAGACTATTATCATCAATATGAATTTGTGTGGTGTATTCACACATTTTAGCTATTTCCCTGATATCAACAACACGGAAATGTCAATACGCAAATGACATTGGCTCCTATTTTGATCCAGATAGAAATTTTCTAAAATAAGTTGCAACATGGCGAGCAGGAAAAATCTCTCCGACATTTTCCTTCTCCTTGGTACATAAAACGAGTGCCCCAATTCCTGCTAAGCTCCTTTTTTCAATACAGGCCTTTATGCTCTACTCTTCCATCATACTTATATTGAATTCTATTGCCCGAATATCAACTTATTAAGCTTGTAGCCCATGAGATCTCTCCTGCTCTCTATTTCCTGTACCAACAGAGCTACACTGAACTATAGTCATTATAGTGTATAGTCCCATCACATTGGAGGCAAGCGCTCGTCGTACAAGTCAGGCGACAAGAGGGAGTCCTCAATACCGGCCTCAATCTCAACAACCTTCATAATGCTGTAAGGTTATGGAGCTCATCATCCTATGACATGTCTCCAAGCACAATGCACCTAAAAACAGCTTCATATATGCATAACATGGCTTCTGCCAAGGGGCTCTCTACCACCCAACTTTCAACAGCAGTACATGACTGGTCTTCCATCATCCAGAAACGCAGCCGGCTTGACACTCTCTTCCTGCATTTCCAGAAGGCACTCGACAAGGTGCCCTATCAGCGACTATGTACTAAGCTTCATTATTATGGCATCACAGGGTGACACACTCAACTGGATCATGTAATTTCTCACCGACAGACAGTAAGATGTGGTTGTTGATGGATCTCAGTCCCAATGTAAGGAGGCTACATCCGGAGTGATGTAGGCTCTGTGATTGGCCAGACTCATTTTCTTTTATTTATCAATGACATTCTAAAGATAACATCCAATCGCCTAATTTTCAATACCATCTTCAAACTAAAATGAATGATACCATACCAAGGGCAAATGAAAACAAGTACCTCGGAGTAACAGTCACTGCTGACCTAAGCTGGAGTAAGCACTGCCAGAACATCAGGCACTAATGTCCTTTGGCAAGACATTAATCTACATTTGCCACTCTCCACCCAGGTGTAGTAAATGGGTACCCGGTAGGAATTTATTCCTTGAATGCTGTGAGCACCGAATTCGTTATTATTATTATCAGGCATCAGCAAGCCGAGCCCTGGGGCTTATTTGAAGGACTTTGTCACCGTGTACCAAGGCAGTGAAGGTCTCGTTTATCCGACCTTAACTGGAATATGCGTCAGAGACAATCACAATGTTGCCACAGTGTGTTCACATAGTTGTCTATATGTCAACTATGTGTAAATTATGTGTTCATAGTGTGGTCACAGTGTCGGATTTCAGATCATGTGGTCTACCACATAATTCCCACATAGTTGACATACTGAACACAGAGTGACACAAATTTACAGATGCAGTCGTAGGCTCTCTCGAACAAGTACAGAGATCACCTGCTCGTTTTATACATGGTGACTACATGTTAACAACATTTTCCTCAGCCCTAGTCTTGATTCTTGGTTGGGATAGTCTTTACATAAGGCGTCTTCTTGCACAGTACACTCTCTTTCTCAAGATCCACCACCATCTAGACAGCTTATCGTTCCCCAAACCTGTCATTACCCCCAGCTACATACATATCCAACTGCACGACCATACCTCAATTATGTAATCCCGAAAGCGACCACAGATGTATTCATGGTCTCGTTCTTCACGCAAACTGTGAGAACCTGGAACCATTTAGTGCTAGGATGATATCATAAGACAAAAAGTTCTCAAGCTGTGCAAAATGAATTTACAATAGCCAAGGACTTTAATCAATCCCCTGTGAAAGCGTAGATACACTGAATGACTAAACATAACTTAATCGTTGAGAAACAGACATCAAAATGTAACGTTTGAAAGGATTTTAGGCCAAAGTAACACTGGCATGTGACTTTGACCCACATTCGTTGCATCAGCACAAACTTGGAACAAGGAGATTTTTAAGACTCTTTTTGAAAACCCTGGTACTCAGTTATCCGTTGCAGCAACCTTATGAATAATGTATCATTTGACAGATGACTATTATTACTCTTATACACATGGATTGGGATGGCAGTCATCAATATCTAGAAATCGAATTAAAATGGGGGTATGCGTCGGATTAATAGTGAAAGAAAGAAATATATTTAAAGAGGCAACTGAAGCTCTTCACTTAAAAATGATTTGACAATGAGGACAGTTTTAGGACATTGAGACCTCGTACACAGTGAAGTAAAGGAAGTTTTTGAAAGAAATATTTTAAAAGGGGCTAAATGCCAGATTTAACATTCAAAGAAAGACAGTGTTTTAAATAGGTAAATGTCGCTCTTCACTTAAATTTGAATTTAGAATTAGGAAAATATTAATACTGTGAGACTAACTTTCCTACTGAACAGTTCATGCCAGTAAAGGAGTCTACTCCATCTATGCATGTTCCATTTACACATGGATCAGGATAACAGTCATCAATATCTATTATGCAAAATCGGAGATTTGAACGTCGAGTTAAAATGTAATTGAAAGGAAATATACTACAAAAATGGATATCTACTAAAACAGGTAACCTTTTCTACAATTAAATATGTAGATTTCTTTTCTTCGTTTTAAGAATAACATTCACATCTGTTTATGTGCTATTGACACACGGATCAGGATCACAGTCATCAATATCTATTATTGAAGAATCGGATATTTGAATTCCGAATTAAAATCTAATAGACGAGGGAAGCAATATAAAAAAAGGATAATATCTCTACGAACAGAGTTTGTAATTTAGATAATTAAATGTTGTTTTTTGTTTTTGTTTTATAAATTACATGAGCTTTGGGAGTTACAGACTTCTTAACTTAACGAAACGATAAAAATAAAGCAAAAGTAGATGGTAAATCAGGTAAAACATGTTATCTTAACTTTGGATCACGAAAGATGCTTGGTACCATATATGTTGATTTAAGAGAAAGGAAAGCGATATACCTATGGAACCCATTTACCTATTTCGCAGTTCTTGCCAGTGTATCCAGCAAAACAGTTGCAATTATAGGAGTCTACTCTATCTCTGCATATCCCATTTACACATGGGTTAGGGTCACAGTAAGCAATAGCTACAAAAGTAGTACCAGAGGGTCTTTATGAAAAAATACTTCGCAAAGTAATGAATGCAGAATGAATATATATGTATCATCTTTATCTAATATAAATACAATACATGAAACATATAAATCACATAAAACATCGAATAAATAAATAAATACAGAAGGAAACAAAGCTGGAAATTGCCAAGATACTTTCCACTACTTAATGATGATTTTTGATTTTTTTTATTAACACACACTCAAAAATCAAAACCAGAAATGAATTTAAAGTTTTGATATTCTCACAGTTGGAAATTTAGCTTTTGGAACGAAAAAAGAAAGAGACGGTACATGGTATGATTATGACATTGTTTGTAAAGTGTCGTCGAGTAGGTAGTTTTCGTGAGTCTTTTTTTTTTTTTTTTTTACTTTCTTGTGGCCTTAAACAGGGATATCTCAGTGTTCAATCAAATAAAACCGCTATATTATTACATGAAATACAAACTATATCAAATCCTATCTATCATGAAAGTTCATCTTTATTGGTAATACGAATGTTTGAGAGTTAAACTGTTGATCTCAATGTAGCTGAACAACTTAACATTTTGGAGGTAGATGTTTTTGTACTGAGATCAAAAGTCTAATTGACAAAACAAATATCAAATCATCAATTGGACAGAAGCTTCATTCACACGGCTTCAAGGGTTTGGAACAGTCTCCCAAATCATGCCTGTGTTGGAACGCCTTCGTGTACAGGACTGAATTCTTTTAAAAGGCGTGTGCATATATTTCTTTTGGCAAATCGCATTTCATGACTTCAATGTTTTACCTATTGCCAAATATTTTTCCTTAAATTGCATTTTATATATATTTTTAAATGAGTTGCAGTGAACCATTGATTAGCTTTCTGACTCCTTGGTGTTTTGGCTGGCTATTGTTCACATTTTGCATGTTATATACAAAAAAAAACACCAAACATCATAGGGAAGAGGTGAATGGAGCATAAACATTTCAAACTGTAAAATTACCAACCTGCAGATATCAAATAGTTAAAATTATAAAATGGGTTTTTAAAACTTAACAAAACTAATTAGTATGGGTGTTGGCCGTTGGGTCGACTATTTCAACACTGAGAGTCACGAACAGAGATGTACGGGGGAAGTCGGCTCGGCGTTTGACGGACATGTTTGATTTGTTTCTTAAAAGTACTAATCTATGTAGTAGTATGGACAGTGGATGTTGCTCACCTTTTTCGCAAATAAAAGGCATTTTATTTAAGCAACCTGATCTATTCCAGACACCGCCCTCTTCTGGCAAACTGACACAGGTATCCGCGTTGACGTCACCGACACCAAACCAAGTAGTTAGACTAACAGGAATGAGAATAGATGTAAAAAAAATATCAGATATGTACTGTTACCTTCATTCTACATAATCAGGATTCATCGCTGCTATATATCATGAAATTACAACGTATAGTTTAAAATAAAATTTCAAAATATGGCTGCAGGACTGTATTCCCATGCTATCCTATACTCCGCATGCAGAATGGAATCTATATGAACAATTGTTTTATTAAACATGCGCTTGAGGTCAAGTCGTCGGGTAGATTATGCTGTTCAGACTTAAAAATATTTAAAAAAAAATAAATTCATATCCGAAAATTTATTTGGATTTGGGAGTCTACTTCTTTCCAACTTCTTTGCCCCTTTAATTTTAAGAATTGGATAAGAGGATGGGTTTGAGTTTGGTCTGTTGTATGATCAAAAAATTATTACAAAACATGTTACTATATTTCGTATACAGGTCATCATACTGAATATAGGACAGGACTATTATCTCTAAATAATCTTATGGATAAGTTTGTGTTCATGTTTAATGCATTACAGTTATTGAATATAGTGCATTATGATGTAATATGAAACCCTTACCTTTCATTCACACGCGATCCATCCACCCAGAAAAAGTCATTTGTTGACGTCATTGTATTGGTTAGACCGATCCAATAGGATGAACGCTGTATGGTAGATTTTCTCAACAAACTGTTCAGGAAGGTCTACAAGTAAGAATGTGAACAAACAATTATTTTGCATTAGCAGCAAAGATCCATTTGTACTCTCTAAATTCCACATAAGTTTATTTGCTTTTAAGTTTTTCTATTAAAAAAACGTTCAGGAAGGTGTATACAGGTACAAACTTGGGTTTTTTTGGTCATTCTTGAATAAAAAAGGCATTTTAAATAATTGGCCGGGTGAAACTTGAGTAATGTAGTATGATCAATTGTAAAATATTACTCTGATTTCTGGAGTGTCGATAGTTGCTAGATCTCCCCCATAGGCTCTGCAATAGGTGCGTGCATCGACAAATGAAAGAGTAATATGAGACTCCATGTAGAAAGACAGAACTCCGTCATAGGCTTGCCATCCAGCTGTCCAAGAGAAAGAAAAACACGAACATTGATTTTTTTCTTGATAAGTTTGGTCACGGAGAATCTTTAGTAAAGAAAACACAGATATTTACCTACTGACGGAGAAAGTTTGAACTTCTTGTTTATATTGAAATGTATTGGAACCCACGCCTAGTAAAAATATAAATCTTGACAAAGGATGTTAGTGATATGGCAGAGACCTGAACACAGCACCTTGTAATAGACAGTCCGGTGGCTTATCCACTGGACCATAAGACTTCTACGCCTTTACTTTGTAATGTAGGGATGGAGGGAAAGATTAATTTGTTCATTTTGTGTTATTTATTGAGGATGTATATTTCTGCTATGATATTAATTACGTTTTCCCCCTGGAATTGATTAAATCCTTGTCTGAAATTACATGTAGGAATAGAATGCTTTAACGTTAATTGAAACTCATGAACTTCTCGAATAGCCATCACCTCGAAACGAACAGTTCCCTATTTCTCTTTCAGAATTTAATGTGTTTTTATGTGTATAAGGTTTATTGTTTATAAGACAATAGAATTTTAATTTAGAAGAATACTATACACTTTGATGTCTACGGTTTTCTCAAAACTACCTATGCAAACGTATATCAAGTGACAATCCCAAACCATTACATGTCATTACATATTAAAAATTATGGTTTAGGAAATGCATCTCTCATAATGTCTTTTAGTCTTCAAAATTCTACATCATATAGCTCCTAATTATATCTTAATAACACACTCAAAATATATACATCAATTCGCAATCTTCGCTCAACAACTGACAAATTAATGTAAGCTTGTTATTCCCAAATCCAGACTCTAATCAACTGAAAAGCGCTTCTCAGTGGCTGCATCAAAAACGTGGAACAATATTCCACTCTGCATCAGAGAAATAATCTGTCTTGCCACTTTCAATAGATCCCTAAAAACATATCTCTTTCCCCAGTATTATAATGTTCTAATGTAATCTCTTACTTTTTTTAGTCTGTCTTTGTGCTGTTGCTGTTGTCTTTTCTTGTCAAATTTGTAATTTTGTAAGCCTTATGGTATTTTCTGTTTTTAGTGCTCATAAACATTCATCATTATTATTATTCGATTTAGAGTTAATTATATACCTTTCTCGCAGACGAATGGACGACTATCACAGCAAGCACTTGAGTTCCATCGGCCATGTCCGCCGCAACTTTCACTGGAAGTAATGGTCGCACAATCGTACATTGGAGATGGTTCATTGTCATTCCACTGAGCTTGACTGTTATTAATGATATAATAATTGAATTTCAATTCAATTTCTAAACATTTATTTCCAAATTTTCAATATAAGTGTACAAAGTAATAATGTTTTTTAACAAAAAATACGACTTAATACACATTCATACAGTACATACATAGTTGGAGGACACACCTCTAAAAGCAAAAGCTTGTGGCGAGGGTGCCCTTAGTAACATAATACATAATATTACATAATAAATATATAAAAAGACAATAACTACATACAAAAAAAGAAAAGAAAAGATAACATTCCTTAACCGCTGAGCTTAATTGGAGGGAAAAAAAGATAAAAGGAAAGAGAGAAAAAAAGAGGGAAAAGGGGGAAGGATGAAGGTGCAACATACAATGAGTACGGATAAAAGATGTATTCACAAAGAAGCAGAGAGAGGAGAAGGAGAAAGTAGACCCAATGGAGGGTTAAGAAGAATCTTAAACCATATTATTTGTAAGATGAAGTTAAATGTTTTTTTATCCTTCTTGAGAAGCTGGCGAGAGATGCGGAGAATTTTATTGTGTCAGGGATAGCATTCCACAGCTTAGGTCCCGAGTACCGGATGTTATGTTGGAATAATAAGGTTCTGTGCTTGGGTAGATGGATGTGATTTGCGTGTCTGGTTTCGTATTTATATGATATGATAACAATAAACAGTTCTTGTATAGCGCATTATCACATAATGGTATAACGTCCCTATGCACTTCAAAAGATGTAATAACCCCGGCTTTAGTTATGGTGGAAAGGAAATACTACATTATTACGTTTGTTTTTCGCTATAAATTTCATCAATAGGATAACAGAGTAGAAATAGGTGATAAACGGAGAAATCAATTAAACGCCCCTTTACATATGTACATATTTGGAATCGTGCCCATTTTAGATATTTTTCATTCGCCCCCAAATCAACAGTCTTCAGCATCTAATCCTTTTTGGCGTCATGAAGGTTCTTGATTTTAGCTGGCAAGTTCTTCATGAGTCGTATACAGTAGAACGACAGCCTACAAGAAATTGATATTCAAAAATCAAATTATAGAAGATAAATAGAGGGGTGTTTTTTTTTTCAACCTACGTTTGTTCCAGGTAGGTTCCGTCCACCCAAATGAAATTGTGTAGTTCGGTGAGATTATCCAACCCAATCCAGAACTGTGGAGGCTCAGAAGGGCATGTCGGAGTTCGAATTGCGGTTAGATTTACTAAGAATTCCTTCAAAATACAAGTGGAAAAAGAAAGATTCTTCGATACAGAACATTTATTTACCATTTCCGTTCTTAATTATCAATAAGTTTTCAATATTTTCAATATGATAATGAAGAATTCAATCTTCCAAATTAGTATATACGTATCAGCGGGATTCTAAACTGTCATATACTGCCCTACGTAGAATAAAATCTCTACACTTAGGAAATTTCTATGCCACACGATATCTAAAACGTTCGAACTCAAATTTCAAACCTCTTGACATCAACGGATTCAAGTAAATAATATTCCATACGACATGGGGCTGCCTTGATAGTCAAATTACTATTGTATCCATATCGAGTGTTGTTTTGCATAAGATCTTGTAATGTTAAGTAAATATAAATTAATTAATTCTACTCGCATTCAGTTTGTTTTTCAAGTCCCAAATAAAATAAATCGATGCGATGTATGATTATTAGGCACTGATAAAGGGGAATGAAAAAAAAAATATCAGTCTTTCATTTAATCGTTAATATTCTTGAACGTTCTTTCCCTTTTTCACCCATGCTTATTCTTTTTTTCTTTTCCCTTTTCTATTCGTTTCGTCTTTTAGCTCAACGTTTCCTACATCTGACAGCAAAATATCAAACTACTATACACGAACCTTATGCATATACACTTACGTTCTCTTCTAGAGATTTGGGCATAGTCAAATCACCACCAAGACAGCGACAGAAGTCTCTGGCCTCCGAGTAGACAAGAGGTGTGTTTCTCAATAGGTACATGTTGTTTCCATATTCAGCCCAGCTACTAAGTTCCACTGAAATTCAGATTCCAAAATTCAAATGTTAATGTATAATAGTCCTTTAAAAAAAATCATATAACGCTTTTCAAGTTTTTGTTTTCAATCACAGAATATTAATGAACACTATAGATGAAAATTTACCTAATGAGGCAACCTTTTGAACACTTATAAAATTTGAAATGGAGAAACAGAGAAAAATAGAGTGTAGAGGTGTTATGGTCTAGTGGATAAGATCAGAAGGTACGGGGTTCGAATCCCACCATGACACTAACGTCCTTTGGCAAGACCCTAATCTACGACTGCCACTCTCCACCCAGGTGTAAATGGGTACCTGATATGCTTGAGCGCTAGTTACTTTGGCGGTTCGGCTATAACCAGGGTAATAATGTCTAAGCGCCATGAGTGTAACTGCGTGACGGAAATGAGCGCTATATAAGTGGCCATTATTTAAAAAAAAACAGTTACTCGTATTAATCTTATGTAAACGAATAAATTATTGATTTAAAAATATGGATGTCAATCCAACCCTTTGGTCTCTCGCATATGTATCCACGTCCTCTATAACTTCGAGACAATTTCCATTGCCCTCTATACGCTCCGCTGTAGTACATGGTAACCGAATTGTCATGAACATGGGAACCCGATGGCTCTCCTGGTGCCCAGTTACTGAACCTGAAATAATGAAAAAAATTGTATTGTTATATTAGTATAATTTTTATTATATCACATTACAATTGGTGATTTCACGCTCGGTCTTGGTGTTTGGTGTTAGTGTTTATTTTGCCTCGAAATCATGATCACCGACATGAACACCGACTATGAAATGAGAAAAAGATCAGTCGGTGTTTGGTGATGACATCTGACGTAGTTCTGATTGCAGGTGTTTACTTTTTGTCAAATGTCTGCTGAACTGAGCTCGATAGTCGGTGTTTAAAGGGTCACTAAAATAAAAAAATAATTGCCAATTTTTCGTAGGAAGGTGTCATCAGGAGCCAAAAAATATCCATCACACAATTTTTTATGCATTCAGTCATATTTTATAATCATTTGAAAAGTATATTTTTGCTGATTTACACAGTCATAAGCCCCGCCCCTAAAAAAACCCATCGAAGCGACATCGTGATCACGTGATCTGTGACGCATGAAAAGTAAGGGAAAATATTCCACTAACCTATACCGTGCGCGCCCGGAGGCCCCCGGCAGGCCCAGCCTGGTGCCGAGCATGATATTCACCGCATCGACCATTTGCATTGCGTATTTTCGTGTGTTTAATTCCTCACAATAACTTTGATTTTGGGACACAGTTTCATCAATAATGCCTAATCGGTGTATAGTTGCGGGCTGTAGCAAGACCCCTAAAGATGGTGTAAGCCTACATCATTTTCGTACAGATGAAAATCTACGGAAATTGTGGGTCGCAAATGTAAAGCTCACGCGGGCAGAGTGGCAAGGGCCGGCCAAGTGAGTGGAGTACAATCTGCAGCGATCACTTTGCCGAAGATGATTTTGAGGATCCTGGCCTGTATTCCGAATTTGGCATGAAGAGAAGGATAAGCTAGCTAAAAAATTCAGCTATTCCAACGATCAGACTTGGAGTCAAGTCTTCCAATCTGTTTTTCAACGACAACAGCTGCAGCAGCTTCATCCGTAGACCGAAAATTCTGTCTCTCGTTCGTTAGCTAAGACGACCTAACGAACGAGATACAGCGTTTTTGGTCTACTTCACCCGTAACTCCAGGGAGCTCCAACGCGTTGGAGCTCCCTGGAGTGGCTTCACCGACGGACCTTCACCGTATTCTGCGAGGGGTTCAAACATATAATATGGTCGAATTTCCCCTTGCCACTCGAGCTTCTTTGCCTTCGGGGTCTGATAAATCATCTGATAAATCAGAGTTCGTATCTGCATGGCTCAGAAAAGTCCTCCAACTCGGAATCGCGGGCACTTTTCCTCTCTCTATATAAGTTACTCGAATTCAGCCAAAATCTAAGTCAGTACTAACGTACTATGTAAAGCGAAGTAAAAAAAAAGCCGTAAGTGAAATAAACAAAACAAAAGCATTCACCAGTCGCTATGTACGAGGGGAACATAGTCACTGCCGTACTAAAGATGTGTAGGACATTGTACAATCATACAGACGCATAAAACGGCTGTGCACGCGTTTATGACCAATGCAAAACTTTCGTTCGGCAAGCTCAGATGGATGAGAACATTGTTCAAAAGAAAAGCTAAAAAACAAAACAAGAGCTGTATATTTGGGCAAAAGCGTTTTCTGATCTTGTAGAAAATATAATTGCTAATGATTATTCACTCCTAAGATTATATTGATTAATTTCCTATTTTCATAAATTGTCCGTTGAACAGAGGGGTCAAATACCGCATTCTGTGTACATTATTATATGCTGCAGCCTACAGATCTTGTGCCTCTTACTTTTCATACGTCACTTGGGGGTTAGCCAATCAGCTCACGAGTTTTAAGTAACGGTCTCAAAACCTCTACTTTTCCCCTTTTTCGCCAAAACGAGACATAATTTGGACAATCGATTGGCAGATTCGTGATTAGAAGGCAAAACTACATGGAAAGAGCACCCATTTTTTCTCTAATTTAGTCAACCTTTAATTTCATGTACAAATTTCCATTCAATAACACTATACCCCTAGGGATTAAGAGATTTTACTTTCAAGGACTAATTGTGTAATTTTACAATATTCTAGAATAATAATTCAATAGTTCAAAACAAAATATTTGTCCTTCGTTGAGCATGGTGCTGACGCCATGGCAAGTGTTAAGCTATCGTTGTACTTTGTTAGGATATCGGTATCGAATCTTTAATCTGAACAGCGGTGTTTAGAGTTCGATTTTAGGAGAATTTTTAGGAGAATCTTTGCTCTAAACACCAACACCAAACATCAACACCGAGCAAATAGGAATGAAAAGTCCGTATACGATGAAAAAATTCGATTTTTTTCATCGTATACGGACTTTTCATTCCTATTTTGTCTATAACTTTGCAAGTCCGAAGCAGAACTATATATATATATATATATATATATCTAATTCCAATTACAAACATAGATTCTATAAGGACGTGCAAGACTGCTGGACTCTCATGTCTCCATTCAGTGCAGACAATGTAATAATTAAAAATACAAAAGTGGCTGTGCATCTTTAGCTTCAAAGTAATCCTTTTACGAATAAAAAAGAACTTGGTCAAGAGGGAGAAAAAAGAAGAGTGGAATTAACATTGCAGTATGTTCTTACCCACTTGAAGGTTCCCCATTTGCCCATACAAATGATCCATCAGTGGCGAGATCGTCCAAACCAAACCAATAGTCATTTCTAGTATAATATGAGGGGCTCTCCGAGTAAGGTGGTGGCAGAATATCCCTCACAAAATTCTAGTATAAATAGTAAGACAATAAGGAAACGACAAAAAAAAAACAAAAAAACAAAACAAAGCAAAAAAAAAAAAAAAAAACGGTTATAAAGCCTTTACATTCTGATAGTTTACCCTAGTATTGCACAACTTTTTTTCTATTTTAGATATTGCTGATGTGGAAACATTTCAGCTGGTTGTTACATACGCCATACTTTTCCAATTCAAACGTTGGAAATTTTTGAAACATCTAGAAAGTAAGCAGCGACCTCCTCCTTTTCATTTAAGGCTTCATAAAAATCATCAGTCATACGATGTACTCTTGATACTCTTGATCACAAAATTTTACTATATAAGTTACAACATTACGGGATTCGGGGTACTGCACTTCATTGGTTTGAGAATTATTTATCACACAGAGAACAATTTGTTTCCTTTGAATCCGCTCATTCGAATATGTTACCAACAACATGCGGAGTCCCACAAGGCTCAATTTTAGGCCCCTTATTATTTCTAATTTATGTTAATGATATTTCAAATGCTTCACCTATGTTACAGTATATTTTATTTGCTGATGATACAAATGTATTTTGTTCACACTCTGACTTACACCGTTTAAGTACTATTTTGAATAATGAATTACCGAAGTTATCTACATGGTTTAAAAGTAATATCTTGTCACTCAATTTAAGGAAAACCAACTATATTTATTTCAGAGGTAAAAGAAAAGTTGACTTGCAAAATCATGATTTATATATTGATGGTAATCTTCTTGAAAACAAAATGATGACTAAATTTCTTGGTGTGTATATTAATGAAAATTTAAAATGGAATGATCATGTAAAACACATAATTTTACCTATCTCTCGTAATGTTGGTCTGTTAACTAAGCTAAAATATTTTTTACCTACTTCTGTACTATTTACGCTGTATAATACGCTTGTCTTGCCATACATATCATATTGTAATATTATCTGGGCAACTCATGTTATACAAATCCCATATTAATTCTCCAGAAAAAAGCCATCCGGGCGTGTAGTGGGGCAAGTTTTTGCTCTCACACTGACCCTCTGTTTTTTCGTCTTAAGTCCCTCAAGGTCAATGATATTAATTTCCTACAAAAAGCTCTATTCATGTTTAAGTATAACTCCAACCTTTTACCCCCAGTATTTGCAACATTATTTCAATCGAACACACAAATTCACGCATATCCTACCAGACAATAAAAAAATGTGCATTTATTTAACCCCAGGACTGCTCTTGCACATAATTCTATTAGGCACTCTGGCCCTGATGTATGGAATTCCCTTCCTCCCGAAATAAAAAACATGACTTTAATGTACTCTTTCAAGCGAGCAGCAAAAAATCACCTAATTAAGCAATATTCCCCACAATAATGATTGTGTAGTACACCCATAATATCTTGTATAATTATGTAAATAGGACCCATGACTTGGCACATTTTCACCTCTTTGGGAGGCAGATATGATATTAGTTTACAAAACGAGTTTACCACTTGCTATTATGTTAATATCATTTCTGCCTCTCAAACCGGATGATTAACTCTCTATTGTTAATACAGTTGTTATTTAAAATATTTGGAAAGGTACAATTGCCTCATTTTATCCTCCTCTCTTCATCCCTATTTCTCTCTGTATCCTCTTCCCATTCTCTCTCTCATTACTTTTTAAATTATATTTTATCTCAAAGGGCTTTCATGCTGTCAAGCCTCGGCTTATTATGAAAACCCTCTTGTTTGATTTCTCTTTCTATAATCCTACTGTTAGCCTTGTAGTTTAAGATATATTAATGTCATGATGTTCCATTGTATTGTATATCGCATAATTTGTATAACGTATGCATTATTTGATGAATTGAGAAATCAAGCAGAAATAAATAAATCAAATAAATCAAATGTAGACATGGAATTTATTGGTAGGAAGGCAGATTGATCAATCATCATGTTCATTTAAATATTCAAGAAGTTGAGACATCTTTCTTTATCAATTTGGCGATGTGATTCAACAAAAATTGGTCTGTAATTGTTTGTATCATTCTTTGAACACTTCACTGTAAAAATAACTGTATAGAATTAGAGTAAATCACTGGCAACCCGGATGCACGGTAAACTAATGTATCATTTACAGTTAAATAGTGTATTTTTTTACAGTTATATCCCGCTGTTTACCGTTTAACTCTGTAGAATGAACAGTACAATACCGTGAAAATTACAGTAATTTACTGTGCAGCAGGTTTCCAGTAATTTACTGTCCCTACGGTAATTTCTTTTTACAGTGTTGCCTTTATAAACATGCATTGAAAATTGTAGTTTTTTCATGATAGGTCTTTCATATTTTAGGTATTTTGGATACTCACATTGATTGTCGAATTATTTAGGACTGCCAGTGTTCCGCCAAGTTTCCTGCAATCTCTTTGGGCGCTTTGGTAAGAATTATACAAAGTTTCTACGAAGTAGAAGGAATCACCAAATTGGTACCATTCGTTGAAAGAGCACTGGGAGTTTACTGCCAGATCTGAAAGATATAAAGTTAATAAAATGCTTCTTAAATCACAAGCCCTACTGGGCGTTGTGGCGTGCGCCTGTAATCCAGCTGAGAGTGGAAGTTAACAGGGGTGTCGATCCGTGTTCATGATTGGGGGGGGGGGGGGGGGGGGGGGGGGGGGTGATCGGCCGGCGAGAGAGCGAAGCTAGTGGCGTATCTAGGGATTATAAGGGATTATATTTACCATAAGTGGCAAACAATGAAGTTACGTCGCTCCCCCCTCCCCCGAGTGTCCAAACGTATCTACGTTATTGTACAAACGAGGGAGCAAAGCGACCGAGCGGCAAATTTTTCAATTCTTAACCCCCAAAACGCAATTTCTTGTGCATTTTATCCAGAAAATTTTGCAATTGAGCGGTAGAGAAACTAAAATTTTGTAAATTGATGAACGGTTTTCTATTCACTCACTTCTATAATCGGGAGTAAAACTAACGAAAATCCTATAGGATTGAGAAAGAGTCGAGAAATTCAGCAAGGCTACCCAAATGTTGTTTTATACAGTTTATCCTATATTGGGGGCGCAATATTTAGCAGCAGTCATATGAAACTTACATGATATACCGGGCAAAGCAATTACATCTTTATATTTTCAAATTTTGAACCCTTTAAGCTACTTAAGAACTTTATACTCGGGGCGCAAAAATTATACTCGAGATCCTGAAAGAAAATAATTGTGCAAGGGAGCAAAGCGACCGAGCTTTGAATATTTCTTGAATTTCACACCTTTAAAACTAGATCTGGGGCGCATAATCCGTAAGGACTAAGACTTTTTTCACTTCCATCTTTTTTTCTTTCACTCCTTTACGTTTTTTGCGCCCCCTCCAAGTGTCGCCCGGGCACGTGCCCCTGGCCCTAGATACGCCACTGAGCGAAGCGACCGAGCCGGGGGCGAAATTTTTTTTTCTGTACCTTTGGGCTATCCAATATGAATATTCATGACTTGGGTCTTAGAGATGAAAGTACGCATGCGCATGACGAGTAATACGGTTTATTCCGTCAAGACTAGTCTGCATGAATATTCATGAAAACGAATTGTAAAATCAGCACTGATTTTTTAATTTACTATATAAATCTATATACCTACCTATTATGCCAGTAGTCTTGACTACGGGACCCCTTCGAGAATTTAACACAAATGAGTCACAATATTGTGCGCACCCCCCGTAATCCTATTGTCCCCTTCGCCACTCACGCGCGTCAACACGCCACGGCCATCTTCCTCTTTTGCGAGCAACCCCAAGTAGAAACATGTTGCTTGCAAGGTGAGGGGAAGGAGGGAGGGTCATAGGTAGGTATATAGATTTATATAGTAAATAAGAAAATCAGTGCTGATTTTACAAATTTACTGCAATAAATCATATATACCTACCTATTATGCCAGACCAGCGCCAACTCAAAGACCGGGAGGCATGTTTCAAGCAGAAGGGAATAGGATTACACCGAAGATTACAAAGAAGACACAGCGGCCTTCAAGGTGGCTGACGCAAACATAGCCTCACCTGCGGGAACATCCCTAAGGTAGCAAGAAATGAAGGAATTGGGCGAACGCCAATAAGCAGCCTTCAAAATATCATCAAGCGCCACACCTTGAAACAGAGCCCAAGAAGTGCTGACACTACGAGTGTCATGAGCACGAGGCTTACTGTCGGATAAAAGAGCCTCTGTGCCAGCAGCCCTAATAGCCTCGACGATCCATCTAGAAATGGAATCAAGAGAAGCAGGAGAAAAAGGCTCTCTAGTGATCAGGAACAACTGATCATCCTTACGATAAGACTTAGTCTTATCAATATACCATTTGAGAGCCCTAACAGGACACCAAACTTTGTCCTCGCGCACTGACGAAAACTCAGAAAGCGGACAAAGAAAAATCTCAACAGGGCCAGAGGCAGCTGTCTGATTCTTGGCAATAAAAGAAGCCTTAGGAATCAATCTAACGCCTTTTCTCTCCCAGCGAACATGACCAGGAGTAAGGCAGAGAGCATGAAGAGTACTGCGCCTCTGCCCAGAGGCAATAGCTACCAAAAAGAGCGTCTTAACCGTAAGATGATGAAGCGAAGCTTCACCCAACGGTTCGAAAGGAGGTTTCGCCAAGGCCTCCAGGACCTTAGGCAGACTCCAAGACGGCACTAACCTAGAACAAGGAGGTCGTTTCAGAAAGAACGACCGAATCAAACCACTTAACAGCGGGGAATTGGAAATCCCCGAACCATCTGAGAAACCCGAATGAATGGCCCCGATCGCCGAACGGTAGCCTCGGATAGTAGAGATAGATCTCCCTTTGTCAAATAACGAGATTAAGAAATCCGCAATTGAACCAATAGGAGCCTTAGAAGGGGTTTGATTTCTCTCTTTACACCAAAGGAAAAAGACCGAGAGACGGGAATTGTAAATTTCCCTAGTAGAAACCCTACGACTGGACATTAAAAAGTCCGCGGCTCTATCAGAGAGACCCGACTGTCTTGCAGATTCCTTGACAGGGGCCAAGCAGTCAAATGAAGGGACTCCGGACTGTAGTGAAGAATCCCCGAGAGGGGCTGCAACACCAGATCCGCTCTTAGCGGGAGAAGGAACGGTTGAGCCCTTAGGAGGCTCATTAGCTCCGGAAACCAATTCCTCCTGGGCCAAAATGGAGCTATCACAAGCACCCGAGCCCGATCTTCCCTGATTTTCCGCAAGACTCGCGGAATCAGTTGGAAGGGAGGAAAGGCGAATCCTTGAAGGTTCTCCCAGCTGAGGGAGAAAGCATCGAGAGCCCATGCTCCCTGATCGCGAACACGGGAGCAATACTTCGGCAGCTGGTGGTTTAGCACCGACGCAAATAGTTCCACTTCCAGTGGACCTAGGCAACTGCGAATGCGGCAAAAGACCTCCGGATGGAGCATCCATTCTGATGGAAGACACCTGCCCCGAGACAGAAAATCCGCAATGAGGTTTTCCCGACCGGGGATGAAAGAGGCCACGGGTGTGATCGCCATGCGACGACACCACCTCCACAGCTGAGCTGCTAGGGCATTCAGGGCAGCCGAACGAGTGCCTCCCTGCCGATTGATATATGCCGCCACAGTGACATTGTCCGTGAGGATCAGAACCGAACGACTGAGAAGTCGACTTCTGAAATGGAGCAGGGTCAACAGAACTGCCATAAACGCCAGGACATTGATATGGGGAAGAGTCCCAAGATGAGACCAATCCCCCGCAACCGTGCTGCCGTTGCAGTGTCCTCCCCACCCCAACCGAGAGGCGTCCGTCGAAACCGAGATCGACGGGAGAGGGGTACTGAAGGACCTGCCTCGCGCGAGAAACTCCTCGCTCGTCCAACAAAAGAGAAGAGACTTGATCCTTACTGGTACTGGAATCCAGACCAAAAGAGAGTCTTTTCCCGGCTTGAAAAACCTGAGGAGATGTCTCTGAAAAGAGGAGCCGGCAGTCCTCTAGAACATCGACTAGACTGGCTAGATAACCTAGAAACTGAAGCCACTGTCTGGCCTTGACCCTTCTGGCCAGCAAGAGCTTGCGAGCCGCAGAGACAATGGTGAGAATCCTGTCTCGACTGGGCCGAGCCAACTGATTCCGTATGTCTAACACCGCTCCCAGAAAAACTGGGCTGCGAGTAGGAACTAACTCTGACTTTTCCCAATTTATTAGGAAACCTAAGTCTTGAGTAAGAGTGACGAGCAAACGAGTCTCGTCTAACAAACGATCGCGCGACTCCGCAAGAAGAAGCCAATCGTCCAGGTAACAAAATAGCCGAAGGCCGCGTCGCCTCAGAGAGGCCGCCAGCACAGCTACAACTTGAGTAAAAACCAGAGGGGCCGGGCGCAGCCCGAAGGGAAGAGCGCGAAAACGATAAGTCTCTGAGAGGAAGGAGAACCCCAGAAGATGAATGGGAATGTGAAAATACGCGTCCTTGAGATCTATCGAGACCGCGTAGTCCTTCCTCTTGATCAACGGAAGAATGGAGGCGAGAGTCTCCATCCGAAAATGTACTGGATGAATGAATTTGTTTATTCTTTTCAGGTTCAGTATCAAACGAAGTTTTCCCGAGCGCTTGGGAATAACAAAAATTGGAGAAAGGGAAAGAGACGGCCTGTCTCTTACCCTTTCTATAGCCCTCTTTTCCAACAGAGACTCGATCTCCTTTGAAGCATGAGATCGAGCCAGGGCAGACATGAGAGGTGACCGAATTCTTATAGCCCCTCCGGGGAGCGAAGCGGAAAGATCTATGAAGAATCCGTCTCGCACGACGGAGAGAACAAACGCGTCCCCGGAGATCGGGGAAAAACATCAAAAGCTAGGCTTGGCCTTATGCGAAGCCGTCGCCTTACCACGAGAACCTCTCGAATAGCCCCTGCCACGACCCCCTCTCCCGCGAGAAGGAGCTGGCTGCGGCTCAGAAGGCGGGACCCCAGACACACGACTGTGTTGACCCGAAGCGGGACCAGCAGGCCTCCGCCGGACAGGGGCCCGCGTCGACTTAGAGTGAGTGTGAAACTGCTTAGTCATATCCGAGATCTGCTTTCGCGCATCGATCTCTCTCTGAAAAACCGTAGCGAATTTACCACCGAAAAGCGAAGGACCCCGAGACGGGACATCTCGGAGAAGTTGAGCAATGCCCGACTCTCTAACACCCAGTGCCGAAAGAGCCAGGGTCCTGCGACGGAACGTAACCGAAGCAGCTGCAGTGGAAAGCTGCGACCACTGCAAACAAAAAAGAGTATGCAGTAAGTCATCAATAACCAGCTTGTCACCATCAGTAACGTTCAACTCCTCCGCCCTGGACCTAAGGTCGGAGAGAAACCCTTGAAAAGCCGCCAAACGCATACCTGCCCTAACCTGGTTGTTAGTGATAGGAAGTATTCCCGTACATTTAGAAAATCTTGTGTATGATAGGTCGGGAATGGGTGACGTCATAGGCGAGATGTTTGGGGGATTGGCACATAATTGACCATTGAGGGCGTATATCGGCATGCTACTGATTTTCCATGATATGGAATGGTCGGACGACCGTGAGGTTGTGATGTTAAATTAACTCTTTTTGATGAGCCCAACGTTGTAAGTAGACAATTATAAGAATATTTCATAAATGATAAGTAAATTGATAATCAGTGATAATCTCTATAAATTATGTTGATGATTAGTGGTGTAAAATTGATACCAAAGGTTTGCATAAAAGTTTATTGGGTAACATGTTGTACGGCATGTTAAGCATAACAGTAATGCTGTGTGTGTAGAGTGTACACGTGTAATTTACCGGAAGTACAAGTGGTCGGACATTTTTTGTTGAACGATAGTTCACCATGATAATAATTAAGACTATGGCAATTGGGGCATGTTATTTCTTATAGGGTTTAGTAGTTGACATGAATATATATGTAATTCTGATTAATGAAGCATTATGATAAAAATGGCTCATTAAGGGAATTTATTATGAAAGTCAGACATCATTTGCAAGCATGTTAGTATAGGGATTTCAGGCCTTGTGGGGTAAATTTAGGCTCACTTGAGAATACTGTAGAGCATGTAGAGCTGGCCAGTTATTGTCATGATTGTTTACAAATTTAAGGATTAATTCCAGCATAAAGGGAGCACTTTATATCATTTAGGATCAGATGATATTTCAGGAGAATTCACACTGTATTAGATATGACTCGTGAATAATTAACACAGACCAGTCATTTCATATTCAGATATAAATGTATATGCATATGCAGACAAGATGACTAATTACAGTACAGTAACATGTTATTGCATAGCATGTGTATTCCAATGTTGATTGGATGTTTTCTTTATTTGTTTGTTCAATTACAGATTGAACCGTGCTGATATGTGCTGGATGTATCTTGTCAGCGTGGTCTCATAACATGGGCACTCTATTACATCTTGTCCAGCCTGTTTATTTATTGTCATGGCTCCTGCGGTCTGTCCCCCACACTGGTTTTCAACATTAAACCAAAGCTTATCCTCCGTCTTATAAGCAACGGAGGTTAGCGGATTAGTCGCCCGCAAGCGACGACCAACCTCTAAAATCTCCGGAGAAAGAGTCTTAGCTTTGAAAAAGCTGTCTTGATCCTGAGAACCGAAGGCAAAGGCCTTACCCTTAACCGAAACAGGGCGCTTAACCAACAGCGCAGCCTCAATGCGGTCATACTCCAGCTTGAAATCCTCCTCGAGAGAAATACCCTCGGAGGAATCCTGCTGCCTGAACCAACGCGAAGTCGAACCCTGCGCGCGGGCTGACTGAAATTCAGGGAGATATTTAGACAACAAAGCAATCGCTTCCACCCCACACAGGGCGAGCGATTGAGGCTCCGCCTGCCCAAGCGATTCAGAAACCGAAGCTTGAGAGGCCGCCTCTAAGTCTGGTTCCACCCGAGTGGAATGAGACAAAGGACCGCTAACAAAGGACGCAGCAGGCGGAGCCTCCCATGGTTCAGCAAAAGTCTCCTCGCCCGGCGGCGCCCCGAGGGCCGCGGGAATAGGAGGCACATGCGAACCCGACTCAGACAAAGACGACTCAATCACAAAAGGCTGATTAGTCTCAAAGTCAGACCCCTGAATAGGGACAGAAGCAAGGGTTGAAGTACCCGGTACAAGGGACCAACCCTGATTCTGAGCGAAAGCCCGCATCATGCTGAACATATCAGCTTGAGAGGAGCTAGCCGGGTTAGCCAGGCCCGACGGGCAAGAGGCCGGCAAAGCCTTGCCCCTTTTTGCCTTTTTCTTGGCCTTCTTCTTGGCTGGCTCGACAAGAGTCGTAGCCGAAACCCTCTTCTTAGAGCGCTTATTCGGATTCGTTCGGATCCCCGAAGCCGCTTCGGAAACACGAACCGAACCCTCCGCGGAGGGACGCTCACCTCCCTCAAAGGGAGTAGTGCGCTGAGGGTATGAACCCAAAGTCTCGCACAAATTACCCATATTGGCTGAGCAAAAAGATGCGATAGCCATGGGTTGGGAGCTAGAAACACCCAGTGCGGGGGCAGACCGAGATGACTCGGTATGTGCCCGTTGACTACTAAAGGCGTGTGAACCCGCTATTGAACCGCTAGGGAGCGGCAATAGGAGAGCACTAGTAGTCACGCACTCAGGTGAAAACACCTGTTGCTCCGAAGAGCGTCCATAATTGTTAGCTCGAGCATTCCCATCAGCTGGCAATGTAGACAGCCCGGGAAGTACTCGTTCCCCCATATGGCATCGGCCGGGGGCTAGGGTTTGTGAACCCAGACCAACATGGACTAAGCCCGTGGGCTGCCCTGCAGTAGTGGGACGCGTCTCCCCTAACGGATTTAAGCGAGTAAACGCTACCGTGCGGGAAACAGCCGCCCCCTTCTGGTCTTGACGACCGGGGGATTGGATTCGAGATATCCAAACCACTAGAATCTGACGCCACCCACCCCGAAGCCACGGGCCTCGGAGTTGACAATCCAGAATCAGTTAACGCCACCCGCCCCGAAGCCGCAAGCTCCGAGACTGGCAAACTCTGCAGGGAAACACCACTAGGCAACTTACCCGTAGCCCTCCTCCCTCCCCCATGTACCGAAGTACTCGGGAGAGTTCTGGAAGGCCGAGTCGTCTTGCTAGACGACTCTTCGGAAGAAGCAGGTCTCCGTGACCTAACTGCTTCTTCTTCCGAATTCATAACACTGTAATAAAACAGACAATAAGTATACTTTTCAAAATAAGAAATACTTTAACTGAATGCAGTAAATAAAACTAAAGTTTATTTGGGAGATACGCACAAAAAAATTTCACAGCCAAAAACCGTAAGAACAAACACCGAACCCAAAGGCTCGGTGACAAACGGAAACACCCGCAAACACACAGAAATATCTACGTGGGGCTGACCGTGAAAGCGAAAAATAAATGCCAAGAAAAGGAATCAAAAATCCCTTGCAATCGGCAAGAGTGACTACTAAAACACAAAGTACTATAATCTAAGAGAATATAGGTACCTAAAAGTGCTTAAAAGATGCGAAAAAGCGCGCCTAAAAGATACTAAAAAGACCTGATTTCAGGAGCGCTGTGACTAGACATCCTAACTCGTCGGGGGCGAGCAAGAAAGAGGAAGATGGCCGTGGCGTGTTGACGCGCGTGAGTGGCGAAGGGGACAATAGGATTACGGGGGGTGCGCACAATATTGTGACTCATTTGTGTTAAATTCTCGAAGGGGTCCCGTAGTCAAGACTACTGGCTTAATAGGTAGGTATATATGATTTATTGCAGTAAATTACTGTAGAAATATGATAAAACGAGCAAGGCCATTGAGCAGCTGTTCTGTGTGGCGCAGTCGGATAATCTGGTGCACTATCGATGAAAGGACCGCAAGTTCGAATCTCGGCAGAGGAATATAGGCCATTTCGTAGGGTATCCAAGAGGGGTATCCGTGCACCCCCCCCCCCCCCCCCGGACTAAACGAAACCAACTTTTTTAACTTCTTCATAATATGCTTAAAAACATTCAAGATGTTAACAAAAAAAAAAAGTGGCCCCGAATAGGGAAAATCAAGGGGGCGTCAAGGTGGTCAAAAAATGCCCTTTTCAAATTTTGTTGAGAGGTCCTTTTGTACTACCGTCACATTTTGACCTGTAACTTTCTGTATGGTCATCAGATTGGTATGAAAATTGGTAGCGTTCTTGCCAGTACTGTTCTACACATTTTGATATAAGAAATATATCCATATCAAAATGTATGTTGCCATGGCAACAGTTATCATGAATGAAAATCTAACTAGAATAGAAGAATTTCATATTTTTTTCAAAGAAAATTGCTTAGACATGAAAACAATCACTTCAGTATGAGTTTGATACAATATTCGTGGTGTTTAATGACATTCCCATCACTCTGAAGCATACACAACATAATAAGAGGAACTCAATTATCTATTGCCATAGTAGCATGTTATGCGTATTACAAACCTCTTGTATTCGCATATTTTTTTCCAGATTTCTCAGTTTTACACAGTAAGCATAATGAACTTCCTAATTTTAACCTGCAATTCTATGATAATCGACTATAAGAAAAAAAAAAGATGACGATGTTTGCATCACTATGTCACACAATTTGATACATATTAGAATTTCTGTTGCCATGGCAACTGCTGGTAATACAATACCAGACCATACCACACCATGCAAACATATTCGTTTTCTAACATATTTTAAGGAACCCGTGCTAAATGTTCTAGCACTAATTTTGTCTAGCTGATGTGTGATACACGTAAGTGACAACACATCTGTTATTTTTATTTTTTTTTCTCTTTTAAAGAAACACACTCACACACGTGTTATATGCCCAAACACCATTGGAACAACTATAGAATACCCCACCACAAAAGTTGACCACATGTCCATTAGTTGACCAACGCTTCTCTAATGAAGCTGAATCCAAAGACTTAAGTTTTTTAGCTACCGTAAATCGTAATTCTAACCATAATCCTAACTTTAAGTTTAAACATAACCCTAACCCTAACCACAACCCTAACCCTAACCCTATGTGTTGGTCGTTTATGTGGTAGGGTATTCTATAGTTAAGCCACACCATTTATCTAATGTACGACATAAAAGAGCAATTAAGTAATTACGTAATTGCAATCGCGTCCCGGCCCGACTGCTATAAATACCCAGCGCGTTGTTGCCAGTCTCATTCTCGTTCGCCGCTTCAAGCTGTATACGTCAACACATCAAGTCAACGAAATTTCATCTTCAATCATCATGCCTCCAAAGAGGAGTGGATCCAGAAAGACGGGCCGTGTGAAAGCAGCCAGTACTACCCCAAGATGTACAAGCCCCGCTGAAGCCCATGCAGATCCCCCCCCCCAAGTTGCTGAGCATCCTAAGCCTGCCCCTGAGTGCGGGATTCAAGAGAGGGAGAGAGCTGTATCCCCTGGACCCTCTAATGCCTCTGCCTCACAGTCAGGGGGGCATATGTATGAGGAAGATGCAGAACAGAGTCAGAGAGCCAGGAAGAAGAAAACCAAGACCCACACCCATCTCACAATAGAACTGTTTCATCCCTGTGGGACGTCCAAGTCTGGCAGGTTGGCATCTTGTCTCCAGTCACCAGGGATGAGGTTGTGTGCAGCATCTTCAGTATCCACTTGAATGTTCTGAATGGCTGGGTTTCAGAGACGGATGAAGTTGTGAAGGCACACACAAGCTTCAACGATGGTCTGTACTGTCACTGGCATCTGTTGCATTTTTGTCCAGAGGACTCTCCCTCTGCCATAATGTGAAATAATGCCAAAGGCACTTTCGACCACACATCTTGCTCTAGAGATCCTGTAGTTCGCAATCATTTCTTCTTTTGTCAGTCGACGGCCCGAGTATAGCTTCATGAGGTATGTGCCAAGGCCAAAAGCGTCATCTCCCAACAGGAAATAGGGAAAGTCCTGGACATCATTTGGCAAGGGGGAAGGTGGAGGGAGTCCAATGTCCATCTTCTAAGCAATCTTTCAGTTCTGACTGGTTGTAGATCTGGGCATCAGACTGACTTCCCATGCCACCAACATCTATCCACATGAATCTGTAATCAGCATCTACCAAGGCAATTAGGACGACTGAAAAGAAGCCTTTGTAGTTGTGGTACATGGTTCCAGTCTTGGGGGTTTTCTGATGGCAACATGTTTCCCATCCAGGGCACCACCGGCATGTGGGACATTCCAGCGCATCAGGAACCCCTCAGCAACTTTTCCCCAAGTGCCTCTGTCAACAGGGCATGTGATAACTTCATTCTTGAGCTCCATCACCAAGGCATTACAGACTTCTTTCACAAACAAGCAGATTGTGTTTCTGGCTACCCGGAATTCATATTGCAGGGTGGCATAGGAATCTCCTGTTGCCAGATGACGCAGTGTGATGGCAAGCCTCATCCCTGGTTCTAGAGCCTTTCTGTAGTTTGTGTCTTCTTTTGCTATGGAGGGGGTGATGCGTTCAAGAAGTTCATCAAACATGGCTGGGGTGATTCTCAAGAAGTTGTAGAAGGACTCTTGATCATCTAGGCGGAGCTCCTCCATTAGCTGATGATAATGTCCCACTGCAATTCGCCTCTTAGGTTTCAGCCAGTTCCTCACCCAACAGGTCCTTGGTCTTCTTCTTTTTTCTTGCTCTACCATCTCGTTGTACTCTTGCTCTGCTTCCAACACAAATTGCATGAAACCAACATTCAACATGTTAAGGGCTGCAAACATACCCATGATTGAGGGCAAAAATCTTGAAAATCTTCAAGTCGGGAAACAAATGTGCACTGCCAAAAATCTCGAGCCCAAATGATGAACCAGCGAGGAAACCTTGTCCTATTGTACTGCAGACGGGGTGCATGGGCGCAGTAAGAACTGCGTGAGAATTACACGAACGTACTCAAAACGAATAGAACTTATGAGAACCTCCTGCGAACTTTTAGAACCGTGTAGAAACGTGTTGCCAACTCCTTCAGAAATTTTATTTTGTTTTGAACGTATTTGCACGGAATAACGACTGGCTAAGGACATAATGCGGTCGAGTCGGGTCTGTCTGCGAACGGGATGAACCAGGTACAAACGGACCCGGTCGGTGTGCACACGTACTGCAATTGATGCACGACTGCACCACGTCGAAACACGTCCCTAGTAGGATCGAAGTACGGCAATTCCGTTCGTAGTACGTCCATCTCGTTTTAAGTACGTTGTCACTCCGTCTAATTGCAGAACGGGATGGCCGCCAGAAAATTTTGAGCAGGCTCGAAGTTCTGGAGCACCCTTCACGTCCAAGCCCGTCCATGAATTTCGTAAAAAGACCGTAAACAGTTCGCACACAGTTTGAGCCCGTTCGGCAGAACGTAGTGAGAACTAGTTTGGTGTGCTGGGGGTATTACATGTACCATCACCCCAACCTGACTCCCAGTCAGGATGGGGTGATGGTATATGTTGTAGGGGAGGTGAGATAGGTTAGGACTTTGTTGGGTGGATGGGATATTTAAGGGTAAAGAGGACATTACCCCCCCCCCCCCCTCTCTCCCCCCCCCTCTCTCCCCCCCCCCCCTCTCTCTCTCTCTCTCGCTTCCTGGGTGTGCTGGTGCAGATGTTGGCTACTTATTCTTCAGGTCAATGGGTAATAGCAACAAGTCCAAATTTGAGAAATGATAGAATTCGGGATAAGGGAAGGTGGTGGAGACCAATGTAGAGACCAATGCATATGAATTGTCAAGATATGCACCAGCACACCCAGGAAGCGAGAGAGAGAGAGAGAGAGAGGGGGGGGGGGGGATGTCATTAAACACCACGAATATTGTATCAAACTCATTCTGAAGTGATTGTTTTCATGTCTAAGCAATTTTCTTTGAAAAAAAATATGAAATTCTTCTATTCTACTTAGATTTTCATTCATGATAACTGTTGCCATGGCAACATACATTTTGATATGGATGTTTTTTTTATATCAAAATGTGTAGAACAGTACTGGCAAGAACGCTACCAATTTTCATACCAATCTGATGACCATACAGAAAGTTACAGGTCAAAATGTGACGGTAGTACAAAAGGACCTCTCAACAAAATTTGAAAAGGGCATTTTTTGACCATCTTGACGCCCCCTTGATTTTCCCTAAGAGGGGCCACTTTTTTTTTCTTGTGAACATCTTGATGTTTTAAGCATACTATGAAGAAGTTAAAACAGTCGGTTTCGTTTAGTCATGGGGGTGCACGGATACCCCTCTTAGATACCGTAATACGTCCTTCTTGGTAATTCTAAACGCAAAAAAAGGGGGGGGGGGGTGAGTTTACCAGTTATAACAATGGTTGTCATGACAACAGATATTATAACGTGTCAAAATGAGTGACATATCGGTACACACATCAACATCAAGCTTTATTATAATCAGATTATCACAAAACAGGGTTGCAGGTTAAAATGAAGCTGTCCGTATTCTTAATGCATAAAGACTGCGAAATCTTGAAAAATACGCGAAAACAATAGGTTTGTAATACGCATAACATATTACTATGCCAATATGCAATTGAGTTCCTTTTATCAATATATGTTGTGTATGTTTCAAAGTGATAGGAAATGTCATTAAACACCATGAATATTGCATCAAATTCATAATGAAGTGATTGTTTTCATGTCTAAGCAATTTTCTTTGAAAAAAATATATGAAATTCTTCTATTCTACTTAGATTTTCATTCATGATAACTGTTGCCATGACAACACACATTTTGACATGGATATATTTTTTATATCAAAATGTGTAGAACAGTACTGGCAAGAACGCTACCAATTTTCATACCAATCTGATGACCATACAGAAAGTTACAGGTCAAAATGTGACGGTAGTACAAAAGGACCTCTCAACAAAATTTGAAAAGGGCATTTTTTGACCACCTTGACGCCCCCTTGATTTTCCCTATTCGGGGCCACTTTTTTTTCTTGTTAACATCTTGAATGTTTTTAAGCATATTATGAAGAAGTTAAAAAAGTTGGTTTCGTTTAGTCCTGGGGGGGGGGGGGGGTGCACAGATACCCCTCTTAGATACCCTACTAATTACGAAATTTTCTTTTGCTGACTTAAAAATAAGGTGAAACTGAGTAAGAAAATACAAGTCCGATACTTGTAGTCTCTTTCATGAATATTCAGATTGGATAGACCTAAAGGTACAGGAAAAAAAAAATCGCAGCCGGGGTAGGTGTGGGAGGGGGTATCCTCCCTCCCACACCAAGGAATTTTTTAAAAATCTGTCTATAAAACTTGCATTTTAGAGCATCCCGAAATGGTTTTTAATGACAAGGAATCCACGGGTCTACGTCAATGAACGGAACCTAGCCCCTTAACTGAAATTGAAATTATGACATTTCTTATTTCCTTACTTCTAATCATTAAACAATGTGATGGTACTTTAAGATCAAATATAATGAGTTTGGATAATCATTAGTTTGAAGTTAATGTATCATAATTTTTATTTATTTTATCCCAAATATTCAATTTTTCTTTTTCTTCCATTTTTTTTTGCCCCCCGGATCAACAGCCATGGAAATTATAAACTTATTCAGCGGACCCAGGTTCGAGACTATGGCGACTCCTAGACAAAATTTCAAGCTGCGCAACTTTCTGACTTTATTCAAGTCTTACGGATCTTTGACACCAAGTTCACAAAAACTGGACGTACCATTACCGACTCACATGAGCTTCTGTGACCTCATGTCTGTCCGAAAACGGCAAATATTTTAGTTTTATGTACAGAACGAATGGAAAACTGCATATCCTTATAAATGTCCTTTCTATATCACTTATGATTCCTTTCTTTCGGCAAGAATTATCATCTAGTCTGATAACTAGATATTGGTTTAGAACAGCAGAACTAAAAAAGAAGCAAAGCAAAAACAGAGTGATAAAGATAACGTTGAAAAGTGCAAAGTAATATCGGGAATATGTAACAATAAAATGCATCAGAAGTGAATTAATTTTAATATTTTCTTTTGTATTTATGTTGGTGAGATTTATTAAGAATTTCTTGCATAAAAATGTTATTTCCAAGACCTTCCTTTGCTTGATTATCAACAGAAATTTATCTTTATGCATACAATTCATGTAAAATATGATATTAAATGAAGAAAAAAAAATTTAGTAAAAAGTTCGCGGCGATAGGGCTAGTCGCAGCCGAGATCAGAAAGGGGAAAGGGTACGGACTTGTAAAAGCCATTGACAATGAAGTGGTATATTAAGAATACACAGAAGAAAATAATTGGCGTATATTTTCAGCTTATACGTTTCATTAACAAATGATAAATATTATTCGCACCTTTATCATGGAACGAAGATGCAATAAAGATGTAAAAATTGCAATAATTTTGGTTTCATGTTCAAATTGAAAGGCTAAATTGCCTAGAAAGCTTCATGTTATTTTCGAATCTTAAAATGGAAGTTGAAAAATAATATATTTACCGTTAAAGTCGCTTGATCTTTCACAGGTGAAATATCGCGGAAATAAGCAGTAATCGTCGTTCCAGTTCCCATTTGAAGATGAATATTCATACAATAGCCTGTGCCATCAGGTTGCCTGAAATTCCAATTTGTATGCCTTGAAACAACAATAAAGTATGGAAATGAGAATATTGAGAACATTACCTTCTTGTTTTTCTCCACCAGTATAGGGCTATAATCTCCTTTGAATTACACTGGTAATTATACTCTGCTGTGTAGTTAAAGAGGTCCTCGAGAAACAAAAAAATTATGAACTAAAATAACAATCACATCTACCCGACGCTCTTAAACGTTCAGATAGCCACCAAACCGCGAGCAGTCTATAATTCATACAAGCAGTGGCGTAACGAGCCAAACAAAATTTGTGGGGGCTGACCCAACAAGAATTGATTTTTTTTTCTAAAGCGCCAGGAACGCATACTCAGTTATCAGTCCTCTGAAGTTAGAGGGGGATTACATCCCAGCCTTACCCCACATAATGAGAAGACTTTGTATTTTGTTGTACCATGAAAATGTCGCACTGATTCTACTTTACGAGGTCGCATAGTGACCAAGCCAGAAAATCTTACGTTTTGTAGTTTGAAACCTTGTAATTATAACACCACTCTTATTCACACGTGATCGGAGTAACCGAGTGAGTGGATTTTTCCTGTTTTAATAGAGGAAACTTTACAATCTAAAGCACCTCAGAGCCTAAATAGTGGGCTTGTAGCCTCATTTTTCCAAATATGCGGGGGCATTGCGGAAGTAATTTATAATAATGTATAAGCCCATTGTAAAGAGGGATGATTTGGGTATAAGAGGAAAATTCCTATATAGAACACTGTGATTAAACAATATACTTTGAATGCGAAAGAGGCATAATAAGGAAGGTTAGTCATAAAAGTGAGTAAATTAAAATCATGTCTTTTCTTTTTTTTATTTCTTCCTATCTTCTTTCCCTTTCCGTTCCTTTTTTTTTGGGGGGGGGGGGGGAGAGGGGGTTCCAGCCCCAGGCCACAGTGCATACAAGTGACCACCCGTACTGTATAGCGGGAAATTTTTTATTCCATCACTGTACGATATGGTCAGTATTTATGCCATTTTACCTCTTGTATCTCCTGGAAACAGTTCATGACAATTTCTATCTGTGAAGGGGGTACTATGTCGATTATGCAAGTTCTCAAACTTTTTTCCCTTTGTTACTTCGCTCCCCATTCCCAGGTCTCGATGCCCTTGAAATATGGTTGTGCAACTTAATATCAAGGATAATTTGAATGAAAATTGACGTGTACAAACTTCTTTACCCGGACAACGGCGTGCCATCAATCCATTCAAATTGTCGTGTTGTCCGTGATCTTGTCAATCCGAACCATGGCAGATTCCATGACACTTGATAGAGAATGCCACGGATAAAGTTCTGCGGTACGGGAAGGATGAAAAGGGGGAAGCATTTGAAAAAGGGAGAGATAATTCACCATGTTTGAATGAGTGACTAGTACCTTCATTGTTAACTTCACAAAACAGGTTTACACGAAAAGAAAAAAAGAGCATACGCAAATAGGTAAAAAGAAATCGTGAAAAAAACTAATAATTATGCGAGAGGAAATTATAAGCATTATAACTACCCCGAATTAGTTTCTTTTCAAACGGTAATATCAGCACTTTGCAGAAGGTATCAATTTCAAAAACTTGGTTATGCACAACTATATTACTAAATTCAGAAGCCAGAAAATGCGGATATATAAAAAAAAACACTGAAAAAACAAATCACAATCAAATTTGGTAATTTTTTGCCGGTGTGTTCTACTAATTTTGACCAGTACTTTATACGTATACTTTGTACAAATAATCCCTGATGCAGCTCACATACGAAGCTATACTGGGATGACTGAAATTGTGTGTCAGAAGAAGGTGGCATTGTGTATATACATATGACTCACTTATTTACAATAAAGATGTGAAAAGGCGAATCTGGTGCAAGTAAAAACAGCATGGATCCTCTTACAGTGTGGTGGATCCAACAGGAGGCTGCATAGATTTAAGGTTAGCTAAAGCAGCTCCCCTGTAGGATGTTGGGTCCACGGTCATTACGACAGGCCCCGGAAGGTGGTTCCACAGTCTTATGGCTCTTGGGTAAAAAGAGTACTTGTAAGAGTCGATGGTTGACTTAGGCACTTTGTACTTGAGTTCATGATCTTGTCTGCCAATATAGCTAGCTGGGATTATTTCTGGTGGGAAGTGTAACTTGACAATATGTGATGAATTTTGGCGAAGAGTACACATTGAGCAAGGAGGCGACAAGAGTGAAGACTGTCCCAGGCCAGTGCTGATACTAGGGCTGTAGCAGATGATGTTGGTCTGAAGTCACTTTGGACAAAACGAGCTGCTGACTGCTGCACTTGCTCAAGTAAGTTGATATTGGAAACTGTGTATGGGTTCCAATCCTCCGAGCCGTATTCAAGTTGTGGGCGGACTAGGGAAGTGTATGCCCTGGCTTTTACTTTCTGGGAGCATGGAGACAAGGTTCGCCGAATGAGTCCTAGTGTTCGACTAGCTTTATGCCTGATGATCTGGCAATGCTTGTTCCACCTTAGGTCTGCGGTTACAATCACGCCTAGATACTTGTACTCGTTGACCAGGGGACCTCGTCATCTAAGAGTGTGTAATGGTAGATGGGAGTGCGCTTCCGAGTTATTGTCAGGATGCCTCACTTCTTGACATTAAATCTCAAAAGCCAGTTTCGGGACCAGGATGAGAGTAAGTGGAGGTCATTCTGTAGTACATGGCAGTCATCATCTGCAAAAATCTCTCGATAGATAACACAGTCATCGGCAAATAGTCGGATTGAAGACTGGATGTCATCTTGTATGTCATTTATGAATAACAGGAAGAGGGTCGGGCCAATCACAGATCCTTTGAGAGACACCAGATGTTACAGCTCTCCACGAGGATTGCAATTTAATGAGTCTTATGTGATTCCACAATACTCCAGTTTCATATTCAGACGATGATGTGGAACACGATCAAATGCCTTCTGGAAGTCCAACAAGACTGTGTCAACTTGGCTACGTTTTTGTAGAACTGCAGACCAATCATGCACCGCTGAGGAAAGTTGAGTAGATGTAGACAAGCCCTGACGAAAGCCATGTTGAGAATCAGCAAGGATACCGTTTCGGTGCCAGGTAAAAATGCCAGATGAAAAAATGCCAGAGGTAAAAATGCCAGAGGAAAAAATGCCAGAGGTAAAAATGCCAGAGGTAAAAATGCCAGAGGAAGAAATGCCAGAGGTAAACACGCGATGGGTGGATGTCAGGAACAAAGAGAAAAGAGGCAAAATATGCCAGCTGCATACTAGGAGAATATAGGTGAAAAATCAAGATTAAATATAGAGAAGGTCTAGAAGCAGACCTGACATCTGCTGATTTTACTTTTTAGACTACATATATTTGGTTTGACCGCGTTGGACTCTGGACTCCAGATCGTAGACCCGGCTTTTTTTAACGTACGACTTCTTTATCCCGAATGGAATTTGGAACGAGAAGGAAGTCTGCAACTGAATTCTAGGTTTCGAGAAGGGAAAGGAGGTATGCAAAAATGACATCACCCCTAATGTGGGACAGTCCTTTTGTGGGTAAATATGAACCTTTTCGGAATTATGAACCTTTGGATAAACGAACCTTCGGAATAATGCAACAAATGTTCGGAAGGGGGTACTAGCATTTTTTTACCTCTGGCATTTTTACCTCTGGCATTTTTACCTCTTTCATTTTTTCCTCTGGCATTTTTTCCTCTGGCATTTTTACCTCTGACATTTTTACCTCTTTCATTTTTTCCTCTGGCATTTTTTCCTCTGGCATTTTTACCTCTGGCATTTTTACACCGAACCGTTGTTTCTAGCCAGATGTTTAGATACATGACTGAGGATGATGTGCTCCATCACTTTGCAGCATATACAGGTAAGTGAAATAGGGCGGTAGTTGGAAGGGTCACTCCGATCTCCTGATTTGTAGACAGGGGTAACCAAACCCTCTTTCCACTGGGATGGAACTATGCCGCAATTGTAGCCCTGCTGGTAGACAAAGGAGAGTGCCGGTGCTATCTCATGGGCAATCATCTTGAGGAGCTTTGGAGGGATCTGGTCTGGATCACTTGCCTTGCCTGGGTTGAGTTGTAGTAACTGCTTTGCTACTCCTGTTCGGTGAATATGCAAATGGCCAATAGATGGATAAGGTGAAGGGCCTTTGTGTGGTGGATGGTAAGTATTTTCACAAGTAAACATAGTTTGGAAGAACTCTCAGCCTTTTCCTTTGCTGTGGCACAAAGTTTTGTTGCAGTGCGGATAGATGGAATACCTGTGTATTCTGAGCGACAGCATTTGATGTACGACCAGAAGGATTTTGGATTGCTCAAGAGACTCCCTCCTATGATGTTGTTTATATAATCCAAGTGGGCTTTATGGACAAGTTTGGCAACTTGATTTCTGAAGTGTCGTATATGTATGTATGTATGTATATGTTTGCAAATATATATATATATATTTGTGTAAGGAAATAACATATACAACAGCTTTGGCAAATCTCGTGGAAATAAATACAAATGTGAAAGAAATGAGAGAATAATGGTTGATTTAAGCTACGTAACCATTATTCTCTCATTTCTTTCACATTTATATATATATATATATATATATATATATATATATATGAAATGTAGTAAATCACAAACCACAAACAATAAATTATTAAAACTCCGTAGAAAAGTTGAAAGTTACGAATTTTCGCCCTTAAAAGGCTTCATCAATTATTTTATAAAACTTCAGATGAAATTATTATTTTTCATTCAAAATAAATCGTAATTTTCAACTTGTCTACGGAGTTTCACCATATATAGATAAAACGCACAGTCACGTCAACAGGTGTTACTTTGTATTTCCAACTATTATGTCCAGGCCTCATTATATCCGAAATTCAAAAACTTCGCTGACTGAAATATATTTAGGTTGTCTCATATTTTGTCCAAATTTTTTCTTTTTTCAATTCTAACCTGAAGATTCTATAATATGATAAAAACATACATTAATTTCTGTTGAATTGACGATCGCCAAATCACCACCCCACATCTGACATGCTCTTCTGGCGGCAGCGTATGATCTAGCACTTTTAGACTCGAGGTATTCCATGCTATTCAGCTCATGCCATCCAGTCGTCCAGCAGGTAGGCTCTACATCTGAATAGGAAAGATCCATTTATGCTGTCATTATCTTGCATTCAAACTGCATGAAGGCTTGCTTATTACTACCAGGCCATAATGCATATATATGCACATTTCATATTGCAATATTGTCAGACTATATCATTTCTGTTCATATTGGCCATAATAATAGCCAATTTTGCCTAAATTCCTATTTGTTTATTTATTCATTAATTTGAGATAACTTTGCACGCCCTTATATATATATATGTCAGGATTGGTCGACTTTCGCTACTAAACAGTGCTCAATACATGATGTAGAGCTAATAAATATATATGAAGAAAAGTACACAACTACGTGTACCCGACAAGCCTGTTTCGTAGATCAATCCACTCTTCAGGGGTAATGCAAAGAATATATTCGACTAAAGTGGTTATATATCGAAGAAACAATAAAAACAGCGTGGGCTGTTACATAATAACGGTAATTACCGTTATTATTAATAACGGTTATGAAATGAAGGCCTATGGATGAAGGCCTATGGCCGAAAATTCGAATTTTTTCATCGTATACGGACTTTTCATTCCTATTTTGTCTATAACTTTGCAAGTTCGAAGCAGAACTACATTTTTTTACTATGTATATAAATATATATATATATATTCAAAGAGGGAGGACAGCTCTGGGGAACTTTGATTGAGCTACGCAACGTTATTCTCGCATTTCTTTCACATTATATATATATATATATATATATATATATATATATATATATATATACATTTTTTATTAGAATGATGTATATATTACCCAGTTATACTTTTATTATACTAAAACATTAATTTGTAATATTCTATTCTTGAACAGCCAAGTTTATCTCATACCACTCACATGCAATAGTCCTAACGATTACAGTCTGTTTTACATAGCACTTTTTTAGTAAGCGAAGAAGCTTGACTGGGGAGGAATTTTTTTAATTTGTAAACAAATCTTTCGGCATATTACTCCCAGTGTTAAAGATCGTATGCTCGATCTGTAATGAAAAACACAAGTCAGAAAAAATTGGAACCAGCGGGATTCGAACCTGTCATCTACTGCTTGCCGGGCAGCGACTTAACCACCAGGCTATTCTGGTTCACGGCCAAGTCACGACGAACTAGAATCAAATACCCAAGATCCTCTTCTTTCTGACTCATTAATATTCAAACGGTCCGCCGTGGAACAATGGTTAGTAAGCGAAGAAGCTTGACTGGGGAGGAATTTTTTTTAATTTGTAAACAAATCTTTCGGCATATTACTCCCAGTAATACTGGGAGTAACACTGGGAGTAATATGCCGAAAGATTTGTTTACAAATTAAAAAAAAAATTCCTCCCCAGTCAAGCTTCTTCGTTTACTAACCATTGTTCCACGGCGGACCGTTTGAATATTAATGAGTCAGAAAGAAGAGGATCTTGGGTATTTGATTCTAGTTCGTCGTAACTTGGCCGTGAACCAGAATAGCCTGGTGGTTAAGTCGCTGCCCGGCAAGCAGTAGATGACAGGTTCGAATCCCGCTGGTTCCAAGTTTTTCTGACTTGTGTTTTTCATTACAGATCGAGCATACGATCTTTAACACTGGGAGTAATATGCCGAAAGATTTGTTTACAAATTAAAAAAATTCCTCCCCAGTCAAGCTTCTTCGCTTACTAACCATTGTTCCACGGCGGACCGTTTGAATATTAATGAGTCAGAAAGAAGAGGATCTTGGGTATTTGATTCTAGTTCGTCGTGACTTGGCCGTGAACCAGAATAGCCTGGTGGTTAAGTCGCTGCCCGGCAAGCAGTAGATGACAGGTTCGAATCCCGCTGGTTCCAATTTTTTCTGACTTGTGTTTTTCATTACAGATCGAGCATACGATCTTTAACACTGGGAGTAATATGCCGAAAGATTTGTTTACAAATTAAAAAAATTCCTCCCCAGTCAAGCTTCTTCGCTTACTAACCATTGTTCCACGGCGGACCGTTTGAATATTAATGAGTCAGAAAGAAGAGGATCTTGGGTATTTGATTCTAGTTCGTCGTGACTTGGCCGTGAACCAGAATAGCCTGGTGGTTAAGTCGCTGCCCGGCAAGCAGTAGATGACAGGTTCGAATCCCGCTGGTTCCAATTTTTTCTGACTTGTGTTTTTCATTACAGATCGAGCATACGATCTTTAACACTAGGAGTAATATGCCGAAAGATTTGTTTACAAATTAAAAAAATTCCTCCCCAGTCAAGCTTCTTCGTTTACTAACCATTGTTCCACGGCGGACCGTTTGAATATTAATGAGTCAGAAAGAAGAGGATCTTGGGTATTTGATTCTAGTTCGTCGTGACTTGGCCGTGAACCAGAATAGCCTGGTGGTTAAGTCGCTGCCCGGCAAGCAGTAGATGACAGGTTCGAATCCCGCTGGTTCCAATTTTTTCTGACTTGTGTTTTTCATTACAGATCGAGCATACGATCTTTAACACTGGAGTAATATGCCGAAAGATTTGTTTACAAATTAAAAAAAATTCCTCCCCAGTCAAACTTCTTCGCTTACTAATAATAATAATGATAATAATAATAATAATAATTATAATAATAATAATAATAATGATAATAATAATAATAATTATAATAATAATACTAATGATAATAATAATAACAACAACAATGGGGACATCCCAGTAGACCGACAGCCCACGAGACCAAATAGTAGGCTGTCGGTCACGTGGGGTGTAGCCGCCCATAATAATAGCATGGGGGTGTATCGTCCACTAGCAGACATGGGTAGTCTGCAAGCACAGACCCTAATTTTACACTTTATCAGAGTGTGTCTTGAGAAAAGCCTACACCAACCAGCTACCGAATGGTCGTGTCAAGCAGCTACAGTACACGGCCTATGGTAGTCTTACATCGCAGACTCTCCTGCAAACAAGACATGGGTATGATGTTAATCTTAATCTATATAGGAAAACAATAGGAAAATAATAATAATGGTTTTAATATCTAATATCATTTTGCGTTTACATTTAATAATCAAGACTCCAAATTGTGTCACATTTAGGAGGCGAGTATTATACAACCAAAAAAATGCGATGGATGATAAATTTGGGAGGAAATGGGAGGAAATAACCGGTAGACCATTTTCGTCAACCTCTCTTTCTTTCCCGCTCTCTACCGCTTTTTGTTTTGTTTTTGTTTTGTTTTGTTTGTTTGTTTGTTTTGTTTTGTTTTTGTTTGTTTGTTTGTTGTTGTTATTTTGTTATTTTTTTTTTTTTTTTTTTGGGGGGTGTCGGATTGTTCATACGGATAATTTTGTTAAGGGGGGGGGGGGGGGGGCTGCCACCACTGTTTTTCAATGGTAAACTTACACAGGTTCACTGGTTGTCATATCACGGAAGTAAATATTTCTTGTTTATAATGTGTAAATTCTTACTTTTTCGATAAACTGGTCGCTGGCAAACAGCTCCTGAGATAGTACCGCTGAAGCTACACCATCCATCACCCCATCTTCCATTGTCGGCGCTGTTGGACCTTGAAATGTAACCGCAATCTGCGTTGCCATGGTTACTAGGCTTGTACAGTCTCCACGGTGTGAACCTGTGGAAGCAAGGAGTAGAAATCCTGGGCAGTAATGCGTGTGTGTGTGTGTAATTGGATTTTTACAGACGTGTATCAATCAGATATGATTATTTACGTCTGGGACCGACATTTAACGTCACCATCCGAAAGACGTGACTCAGTCTCGAACCTGGGTCCGCTGAATCAGTTTATAACTTCCACTGGTAGCTGGATTACAGGTGCACGCCACAACGCCCAGTCGGTAACAAATTCGTAACAAATTCGTTTCCCACTCTTGTACTACTTACAATTCAAGTATACGTCCAGGCATAGACCTACTAGTAGGTCCATGGTCCAGGGGAGCCTTTCATAGTGATTTGCTGTCAGCCAATCAGATGCAAGGATTTCAGTAGCTTATAACAGTTGTCGGTAAAAATCACTGACAAAACACTTGATGAAACGCTCCCCTGTAATGACTTCGCTGTAACAATACTATAATAAATTTATATTATTCAGACAAACACAATTATATTTATACAGAGTAAGGTACGCGAGGTATTTCGACATATTTTGCTCATAATGCTCTATTGTGAAATCAAGAAGGTGTATTCTTGTCCTCGCTGTTTGTTCTATCCTTTTTTATATTCATTTGAGGGTAGGTATGAAGGACAAATTTCTTTAATTTTCTTTCAATTTTTGATAAAGGTATGCTCTCTAAGGAAAAAGATGATGTCGAAGACAATAGCAACACACATAACTCTCCAATGTATAATTTGTCATCATTTTATACCCTTGGAAAACAAACAAAAATCAGAATCTTCAAAAAATGGAGTCACGTTTGCGCCTTCTAATGTATTCTGATTATATGTTTTCGTTAAAAATAAAGGACATGATTTTTGTGTAGGCCCATTTAATTTGAAGTTTGAACTTTGAAGCTTATTTGTTCCACATTTACCTTAAAAATGCGATTTACACAGCTGATAAGTCGGTTACCCCCCCCCCCCCCCCCCACGCCCCCCCCCTCTAAAAAAGGGAGTGGCTGCGCGCCTGGTTATGTCCGATTGTTTTCCGTTGGTAGTTGTCCGAGGGTGATAGATTGAGGATAGTCACGCTGATAGGCTTTGATTATTGTACTTACTCATTTGCTAGCGGTGTACCATCGACCCAGACGAACTCCCCTTCCACCTCGAGATCGTTGAGACCAAACCAATAATACTGTGTACCTCCATATGGTGCTCTGATTAGAGCTGTTGCGAAAGCCTGAACATGAGAAGATAGATAGATAACCTGCACAGTCACACTGATGACACCGACAACAGACCGACAGTAGACCGACAACAGACCGACAGCAGACCGGACATAAACGTACATAACACCGAATGTACAAGAATTGGTCTGTTCAGAATCAGTCTTATGGGGTGTTGCACAAAAGTTGCAATCAATTGCAAATTGTAAAGCAAATTAGAACAACCATTCTGAATGGTTCAGGGTCTGCCCATTCAAGAAGATGCGCTTAAAACAATGATTTTGATTGGTCAGTACCGATCAGTTGCAACTTGCAATCAATCGCAACTTTCTTGTAACACCCCATTAGTCGGTTAGACGGTAGACCGTCTAACCGACGTAACTGAGGTAACCAGTGTAACTGAGGTATTTCAGGTAGGAGGGGGACAGTGGATATCTAAAAAAAGATCGAATATGGAAAAGGATCTAAAAAATATAATTCCAGTTTAACCTTTTCTAATGTATAATATGAATCTTACTAGTACAATACAAAATCCTGCTCCGTTTACTATATTCATTGTTTTGGTTCTAGCTCGCATTTTCCCCTCTGAAAGCACATATCAAAGTAATGAGGTAAAATTCTTTGATTAAAAATAGTGGAAGACTAGAAACCACTAGTTTTCGTACTCTAATTTGTTTGTGATCTATTTCCGTTTCCTATAAAAAATGTAGGCCTATTGTGGTTTCATAATTTACACAGGCAAGGCAACGAACTTAGGTTCAACAATAAATATAATAGATATTCAATGAGAACTGAAAAAAATACAGGATGACTGCAAATTGACTTGAAATACATTTCATACCAACAGAGGGACATACTGGTTTTCATATCTAAGAAGGGGTAACAGTCTAACAGACGTATTCACTAAGACAATTGTAAGCTTAAACATAAACACAACACAAAAAGTAACGCCCCCTTTATCATATTGGCGTATTAAACTTCTTAAGGAAAGGGTTGTGAGCAAAATAACTTAACAAGAGTATTCTTACTCTTATTGTCTAACTTCCTTGTAAATATGAGATTGATCCATCGTCATGCATGAGTGGGCAAACATTAAAGGCAAAAATGTCACTTTTCAAAAGTCACAAGGGTAATTTTTTATGCTGTATTAACAGTACATTTTATCATTTCTTGCGCGATGTTTAAAGTTTGCTCACTCAACCATGACACGATGACAACCTCTTATGGTACATTTTGGTAAAAATATCTGGATTTTTTTTTTCTTCAATAAGCTGAATGGATTTTGCAATTTCAAAATCACGAGGGTTGAATATTTTTTCAATTATGCTCACCGAACCATAGTAATGAGAAAGGCGTTGGGATAGGTGTGAGGGGGGGGGGGGGGGGGGGGGGGGGGGGTCAAGCGATGGATAATAAACATCAACAACACATAAATATGCACCAGAAACCGAATTCTTCGTTTCACAGAATACCAAAAATGACCCTTGTGACTATTGAAAAGTGACAATTGTGCCTTTAATGTTGCCCACTCATGCATGACTCAATGGATCAATCTCATTTTCACAGAAAAGTTAGTAAATAAGCGTAGGAACACTCCTGCTAATGTATTTTGCTCAAAACCTTTTCGTTAAAAGGTTTCGCCATTTTGATTAAGGGGGAGTTATATTTTTGGTTGTGTTTAGTTATTAGATAGCAAAATAAATCACTTACCACAAAATGCAGCTTCTTTATATTGTTACGATTTGAACGATGTTGATGAGAGGTATGACATGAGGCGTGTATTTGTTGACCTATATATATTATGCTATATAACCTGTCACATCCATTTAACTTCAACACTTAAATTTGCACTATATTAACTATTCATTGCTTAGGTAAATATTCCCCCAAAATAATTTTATGACACACCGTCAGGATCTGTACCATTCTTGAGCATAGACTTCTGCATTCAGACAAGAATCAACACATAATTGCTGTAACAATAGCCTATACACGGCGGTGAAGTGTGATCCAGATATTGTATGAGTTGTGCAATTTTTTTTAAAAATTACAAAGACCTTTCTACTTGTCAGTGAAAACCTTACATTTTTTTCCGGAGTGTCGAGTATGGCAAGATGACTTCCAAACGACTGACATATCCCACTTGCTTGCGTGTAAGTAAGTCGTCCATACGTGACATGGTACAAGCTGTTTTCATACAAAGTCCAGTCGAGCGTCTGACCGTTTACTCCTAGAGGAAATGGAAAAACAATTTTTCTTCTTTTTAAATACGAAGTCGCAAACTCAAAGACAATGTCATAATTTCTAATTCAACAAAAATCTGAAACTGAGCACTAACCAAGATGCCTTCCATCCCGTGTTTAGAGAGAGGAGCCCAAATTAAAATCATGCGAAATTAATTTCTACACAAAAGGTAAGCAATGTCACCTTTTAGGTAGGTTATTGAAAATCGTTTTCGGCATCCCTTCCGCCCTGAATATGCAGAGGGTATGTGAACCACATGGACAAAATATTATCTTTAGAGGACAGACATCAAACGCCGTCTGGAAGACCCGTTATTGGTTTTTGTAATACTTACTGGGAAAACTCTAAGTGTGTGTCTGTTGGGGGGGGGGGGGGGGGGGACATTTTGTCTGTCAAAAAAAGGTGCCCTCTCCATTCCCTCCCCCACTTCCATTGTCCGAGCCGCCGCGTCTGCCAACAATTTCATATTGAAAGGCCTATTGTTTCAGAAAAATGCATTCTTTTGAAAAATGGATCCGCTGAGAACAATGCAGCCAGCAGCAGTACTGAATTACATAACAGATGTTTCATCTTCAGTGAAGATGTTTTACTCGTATACAAAATGTACCCAATATGCCATATAAAGCAAGGGAAATACAACCCCAATTCTTTTCTATTGATATTATATGAAGCGTAACTTGCTGGTCAATTTGATACCAAATATAGCAGACTTGGACATCTATGAAGAAAGTTATAGAATGATGATCCCCAAACACGTCTTTCTCCCGCCGTCTGCTGCACATGCACGAGGGCCGCCATTTTCCCTGTTTGTGGTCTTAGTCAACGAATGACGTATCTATTTCTAGTCTAGATTCTATCTGTTTTATTATTTGGTTTATTCCCCTATGCTGCTCTTTCCCTACAAGCATATCCCACGCAGAGCGCGACTCTCCACTACTATTGGGTGTTTAAAAAAAAAATTGGACACTTTTGATTGTTTATAACTCAAAAACTACATCGTATCAGACTGAGATGTTTACATTGTAAAGTTGAAGGATGTAAAATCGTTTCGGAGAAAGTTTCATCACATTTCTCTGAATACTTTTCTTAAAATATTGCTCTGAATAGTTAAATTAATTTGGTATCAAATTATTCAGCAAGTTACGCTTCATGTAATGTAAAGTGCAACTTTTTTGCACTTTGTTTTCAGAAAATACAGTTTTTGACGATGAAAACGTAATTCTACCATGTAAGTACAAAAAAGTCTACACTTAAAAGATTGCTATTTTGTTTGAAACTCAGTTATGAACGCCAAATTATTATACATCAAAAACACACATACAGTTACACATACGCACGCACACACACACGCACACAGGTTTACATGGCTTTACTTCCGAGGACAAGTATTGTTCCTCGTCCTCGGACAGTCGACGGAATAAAGCACAAATTCATTGTTCGACGTTCGAGGACTATTGTCCAGCTTCCGAGGACCATTGTTCTCATGATTTTTTTTTTGTTCTCTGTCCGAAAATGTCCTCGGACATACTGCTAAACAGACCCAACCGCGCACACAGACACACAAAAAAAAGCCCCACACACATTTAGTTTTTTCTCAACATAAGCAGACATATCATGCGAAAACGAATGCATCACAAATACACGCACAACAAGCACATGATGATGGTGTTCATTTGGAGTAAAATAAACATAGATAAAGAAACAATATTCTGATTAAATTTGCTTTGTAAAACTCTTGACGTGTTGCTTCAAAGTGTTTAATGATCATGATTATGATGATGATGTTAATTTTCCTCAGCATTAAAAGTCCGTCTTGAAATCAATATGCGTAAACGTTTCTCATCGTGGATTTTCTGTACATAGCTTTATTTGTGATCAGGAGTTTACTGTCTGTCCTGCTTATGATGAGTTTACCATGTGAGAAAAAACTAAAAGTGTGTCGCTGATTTTCCTTCATTTTCCTGAGTGTGTGTGCGTATGTGTAACTGTATGTGTGTTTTAATGTGTCATGTTTAATTTTGTTTTTGACGGTTTGAGCGTTATTTGTATCTGCAAAGACCAAATTAATACCCCCATTCCATGTGTGTCGATCCGGGGGAGGGGGGTGGGGGTATATATCCCCCACCTCAAATTTTTAGATAAAATAAATAAGAATTATGATACATTAACTTAAACTAATAATTATCCAAACTCATTATATTTGATCTTAAAATACCATCACGCCCCGAGTATAAAGTTCTTAAATAGCTTAAAGGGTTCAAAATTTGAAAATATAAAGATGTAATTGCTTTGGCCGGTATATCATGCATGTAAGTTTCATATGACTGCTGCTAAATATTGAGCCCCCAATATAGGATAAACTGTATAAAACAACATTTGCAAAGGTTCAACTTTTGAAAGAAATCTCAACTTCAGGTAGCCTTGCTGAAAAAGGTTTTCGGTAGTTTTGCTCCCGATTATAGAAATGAGTGAATAGAAAACCGTTTGACAATGTATAAAATTCGATCTTCTCTACCGCTGAGCTGCGGTGGTCAATTGCAAAATCTCCCGGGTAGAAATGCGCAAGAAATTATGTTTTTTAGGGTTAAAAATTGAAAAATTTGCTGCTCGGTCGCTTTGATTTTCGCTAGCGTAGATAAGTTTGGGCACTCGAGGGGGGGGGGGGGGGGGGGGGGGGGGGGGGGGGTAACGTAATGTTTTGCCCCGGGCGCCATAATCCCTAGATACGCCAATGGCTTTGTTCCTTAGCCGGTCATACCCCCAATCGTGAACACGGATCGACACCCCTGCCCCATTCAAAATGTTTTGTTCAAACATCACATAAGGAGTAAGTTGGAGCAAGTTGCTTTTTACACTCTCGCAAACAACGCCCCCTGTTCATCCAAGCGTAAACACATGATGCGGGATAAGATACTTTTTCAAAATATGTATAATAATTTTGCGTTCGTAACTGAATTTTAAACAAAATAACAATTTTCTAAGTGTAGAGTTTTTATTTTTACTCCCACGGTATATATAGGCCTATATATATAGAATAGCACGTCAATGAACTCTTGGGAAAGCGCATTGTTTGCAAGTTGGCTATCATTTGGCAGACTGTCAAATACCAACCATCAATGAACACTTTGTTGCTTTTCAGTGGATTTAATGAAAAGTATAATTAAATGAATATATGAATAATCATTACATCACAGTCGATGCTTATCTCAGTGAATTTTAAACGAACATGCCAGTTTATCTCAAATGACCTTTATGTGCTCATGCGCAAATCCTAATTACGAACTTTCTTCTGTCGGTAAATTGAATCTGTGATCTATAGTGTTTGTCATGTCTTTCTTATTGTGGAATTGCCCTTCTCCTTCTTTTTTCTCCTTTTATTTTTTTTCCCTATTCTTTCTGGGTTTTTCCCCCTTTCCTTTATTTTGAATTCCGTGTTTTGTCTTCAGACCGCGATCGTGACAAAGAAGGGCTGTTGTTGGCAGAAATATTCGCGGAATCAAAAATTAGGTTTGTTGTTGTTATTGTGTTTAAAGTTTAGAAGAAATCCGCGATTTGGAAAATAAGAGTACGTATTATAATTTTTCTTTTTGAAATGTCGTAAAAAATAGGGGTGTGTTGTTATCTACGTTCTATGGGGCGCAGCGGGGTGTTGGGCTTATTGATCTTATAGGCAGTCCATAGATCCTATAGGCGGTTGCTTCTGCGAAGGTCTCAACTTGCGGTAAGTAGGATCATCGATGTCACCATTCTCGATTCAATTAAATCAGACATTTTGGCGCGGTAGACATCGGCGTCCAGGGAGCGTTTCATGAAAGGAAGTTGTCAGATATTTTATCCGACAACTGTTATAAGCTACTTAAATCCTTGCATCTGATTGGCTGAGATCAAATTTGTCGGATAAAATATCTGACAAGTCCTTTCATGAAACGCCCCCCAGGATAACACTGGCGCAGCCTTGTCACTTGGCAAAATCATAACAGAGTCGTCTTCCTTGAGCGATCTCAAGGCCTTGCGCATACCGGAGTGATATTGGGCTTCGGTGGTTGGGCTTCGGTGGTTCGGCTACGGAGAGAATAGCACTCACCTCTCTGCGCACGGAGCCGACGGTTTCGGCGCCAAGGGAACGGATGGAGACTCCACCTTAGCAATAATCCTGGATTGGAGGAAACAATGGGGTATTCTGGACACAGAATTGTTTGTGAAGTGTCCTCGTCATGGTGCCGAGGCGCTCCTTTACCAATTTGATTTTACTCCCAATCCAGGTGTAGTTTTTAAAGTGTAAGTGCGATCTCTGCCTGTTCCAAATGGGCATCCACGCCCTTATGAATTTTCAGTTTATCCTCCTCCCGAGGATGGTGTAGAGTCCCGAGCGAACTCCAGATCCTCAACGGAGGAAAGGAATGGCACACCACCCCCTGTAGCCAGAAATCGGCTGTATCACACCGAGCACATTAGTGAGCGAGGCTGACACTTCCCCATACACCACGTACATAGCACACACAATACACAATACATAGATCTCATAGACATACACAGCATGTACAAACGCATGGGTGAATACTGTGCAAAACTCTACGACTAAACTACATCTGGTCATGAAACTTTGGAGCTTCCTTTTGAGCTCCAAACCCCATAGTTTTCAATGCTCGTGTGGTCAGAAGCTATAGAAACCAGACATAAACCCGAAGGATCGTAATCAACTTGGGGATAAATGCGTGGATCACGGTTAGGTGATGCAGCTTTTTGTATATTTAAAAAATTCGAGTAGCGAAACTGACCAGAAATATATAATGAAGTGAAAAATGAGCAAAAAAAAACGGGATTCCAGCGGGACTTGAACCCGAGACCTCCGGATTGCTAGACCGGCGCTCCTACCGACTGAGCTATGGAATACCCCAGTACGTGTTCGTCCCAGAGATGATTTATATGAATTTCCAACTTAGTTGCTCATCAATGTGCAAACCAAGGAATTTTGTCGTCGTTACTCTGTCTATCTAAACATTATTAAACAATACATCTCCAGGAAGCACTTTAATTGTATTACTAAAAAGCATATAATTTGTCTTTTGCAGATTTAAAGATAATTTATTTGCTTGGATCCACAAAGTAACTTTACTTAGTTCAAAGTTAACTGTTTCTAAAAGAGCCTGTGGATTTTTGTGCGAGTAATACAAACTGGAATCATCGGCAAATAAAAAAAATGAAAATCATTAATATACACAATAAATAATAGCCTACCAAGGAGAGATCCCTGAGGAACACCGCATGTGCCCTTCTGTAACCCTGAATCACTACCGTTTAAAGAGACAAATTATTTCTTGTCAGCTAAGAAACTCTTGAACCAGTCCAGTGCTGTACCCCTGAGACCATAATGTGATAATTTGCCAAGCAAAATGTCATGATCTACAGTATCAAAAGCTTTGGAGTAATCAAGAAATATACCGATTGTGTGCATCTTTTTGTCTATTGATTGTGAAATCTTATCAATAAAGTGCAACAAGGCATGGGAGGTAGTGTGTTTCTCTCGAAACCCAAACTGAAAGTTGGAGAATATTTTACTTCTGTTAAAAAACTTTAATGTTCGGACATAAATAACTTTCTCGAGAATCTTTGAAAAGGACGTTAAGAGGGAAATGGGGCGGTAATTAGTAAAAACTTCGGGATCTCCCTTTTTAAAAACGGGTACGACTTTTGCAATTTTCATGTCTACATGGACTATTGCATTTAACATTGATAAATCAAAAACATGAATTAGGGGTTGTATAATCCCTAAGAGGCTAAGATAATCTGCTAAATTCAATCATTATTGACAATATCATAACCATGACTTTTGCCATTCTTCATTGAATTCACAATAGTAAGCAACTCTTCCCTATCAACTGGTAAAAAGAAGAAACTTTTGTTTGATTCTTTCAGAAAATCTTTATAAGATTGTTGACAAGAAGGGACTGCTCGTGACAGATTAGGACCAATACTGCAAAAATAATCATTGAATTTTTTAACAATATTATTATCTTCCACTTCACGGCCATCAATCTTTATATTCTTCACGTCAGAATTTTTTTTCTTTGACTGAAGCACATTTTTATAACTTTCCAAGTTCCCCTGATATCATCTGAGGTTGCGTGAAACAGAGCATACTAATATTTTTTCTTTGCTGCACGCAAGACTGAAGTAAGTGTTTTTATAATCAACATATCGTTTAATAATCCATGGCATTAAAGAAAAGGACAACATCATATTCAAAAAAGCATCATGATGATCATTTTCATCACACAGAAGGTTTGCATTATAATCACCCATTAAGAATATTGTCTTATTAATGAATAGTGGGTTCAACAAAACGCGCTGCATTTCATTCACAAAGAGGTCTAAATTACTCTGGGGAGGTCTATATACAACTCCACATATAACATTCTTTTTGCCTGGAATAAAACACTCCACAAAAATTGACTCCAACTGATCAATAATTATATTTAACTCATTCCTTACTTGGAAGTCCATTCCAGCTGGAATGTATAAAGCAACATGTTGTGTTAAAGGATACAAAAAAGAAGAGATTGTAAGTCTGGAAAGAAGACTACGGGATCGCAAGATGGCGAAGAGGATGGCTGGTCTACAACCGCCTCCACCATTTCTCAATACTCCAGGTCATCCTCCAATTGCCTGGAAACAGTGGAAGGGACTTTTTCAAACTTATATGATTGCCAGTGGTGCTACTAAGTTTGCGGAGGAACGCCGTCGTGCCTTGTTATTACACTGCTTAGGACCTGAAGGGCAGCGGGTGTACAATACACTACCGTCTACCGTTCCGACGCAGGCGCAGGGAGATGCTGGTGATGGTCCTACTCCAGTGGGTTCGTATGAGGAAGCATTTGCACGCCTTGATAAGCATTTCAGTCCTGCAGTCAATGTTGTAGCTGCCAGATATCAATTTCGCCAACGAGCTCAAAGACAGGATGAGTTGGTCGATGATTATGTAAGTGCCTTACGTGAACTTTCCATTAACTGTGACTTTGGTAAATTCAGCGATGAGTTTATTCGAGATCAGCTTGTGGAAAAGACTCCTTCTGATCGTATTCGTGAACGTTTGTTGAATGAACCAGCTCTTACCTTACAAACTACACTTACAATCACAAGGCAAATGGAAAGTGCAGCTAGAGATGCTCGAGTGATTGACTCTGCTTCAGCTCCTAATGAGCCAGTTCATGCTATTGGCCGTGCACCAACTCCCAAGCAACGACAGCAACGAAAGCATCGCAAGAAGCATAATTTCGCTTCAAAGCAGCAGAATGTGAGCACATCAACCTCAAGTGACTTTACTGCATGTTACCGCTGTGGTAAGAAGTCTCACAAAGCGAATGATGCGTCATGTAAGGCAAGAGGGGCTACATGTAATGCTTGTGGGATAAAGGGACACTTCGCGAAAGTTTGTAGATCCCGACAGCAAGCTGTTCACCACGTCTCTACAGGACAGTCCCATTCAGAGCATTTTGAGGTCTTGACTATTCGCCCGTCAAAAGACTCATTCTTGTTTTCAGTCACTTTGAATGGGTCAGTGAAGCTCGACATGGTGTTCGACACAGGTTCTCCTGTGTCAATCATTCCAACTGACATCTTTGACAGATATTTCACGAGGGAGGCTCTTCTTCCGCCGAGGGCCATCCTTACTACTTTCCTCCGTGATGAAATTCCGGTGATTGGCATGTTAGCTGCCAATGTTTCCCACGGTGACCTCGCAGTCAAGGGTGATTTCTTCGTAGCAGAGAGAGGGAGCTGTATCATGGGCCGAGATCTCATGAAGTTGCTGCATGTGTTACCAGAGTTGCCAGAGGAGATCAGTACTGCCAACGCAGAAATATGTGGAGAGTTCAAAGAGATCTTCAGTGGCCTTGTTGGACTTGCAAAGGGGTATGTGCATCGAATCAAGGTTAAACCAGAGGTTCAGCCAGTTACTCAAAAATTGCGTCGTCTACCTTTTGCTCTACGCGACACGGTATCTGCAGAGCTTGTTCGACTCGAGAAAGCAGATATCATTGAGAAAGTGGATGCTAGCGAATGGGTCTCTCCTCTTGTGGTGGTTCATAAGAAATCTGGTGATATCCGCCTTTGCGTTGACCGTCGGGAAGTCAACAAGGCTATTGTGGACGATAAATATCCACTCCCCAACATACAAGAATTGTTTGGAGAGCTAAGAGGTGCGAAGATATTCAGTTCTCTTGTTCATCAAGTTCTACTGCATGAAGATTCGCGTGATATGACTTCCTTCATTACACACGATGGGTTGTTCAGATTCAAGCGCGTGTGCTTTGGTCTATCTTCAGCACCATCAGCTTTTTAAAAGTTGATGTCCTCTGTCCTGAGAGGTTTGGATGGAGTCCAGTGTTATTTGGATGACGTGATCGTGTACGGATCAACGCAATCTCAGCATGATCTACACTTACGCAAAGTTCTTGAGCGTATACAGAGCGTCGGTCTTTCGCTGAATTTGCAGAAGTGCCAGTTCAACCTTACGCAGATTCTCTATCTGGGACACATAGTGTCTGCTAGAGAGATGGAGCCAGATCAAGCTCACGTGGAAGCGATTCGCGATGCTCCAGTGCCTACTGATGTTTCGGCAGTCAGATCATTCTTGGGAATTATCTTCGTATTATTCGCGTTTCGTGCCCCATTTCGCTACAATCACTGAGCCGCGACACTCTGCACCTCTTTGACCCAGACCTACCAGTCGTCATAGATACAGACGCATCTGCATATGGTCTAGGTGCGGTTCTTCTCCAACAGAAGGATGAAGCTGATGTTACTGTAGCGTTCGCATCACGCACATTGAGTGAAGCTGAAAGGAACTATTCGGTTGGAGAAAAAAAAGCATTGGCCTGTGTATGGTCCTGTAAAAAATGGTTTCATACATACGGGGACGCCATTTCATACTGCGGACGGATCATCAGTCGCTGACTACTTTGCTCTCATCACGAGGATCAGGACGGCAAACGATGCGCATCGCACGTTGGGCTACACGTCTTATGTGATTCAACTACACCGTTGAGTACAGTCCTGGTGGCCAGAACTGTGCTGCAGACGCGTTATCGCGGTTACCCCTACCTACAGATGATGTGATTGTGGATGATGACGAGATTGTCATCCAAGCCATTGTTATGCTTATCGCAGGGAATCCATGTAGCGTTACTAGATCAGAATTACGACGAGCAACTGCGGAAGATTCAGATCTGTCCCGAGTGTGATAAAGTTCAGTGATAAAGTTTCTGACACAGCTCTTCGCGGGAGAAGGTCTTCCTTCTGAGATTGTGTCAGACAATGGAGTTCAGTTTGTGTCTTCTGAGTTCCAGCAGTTCCTCCAACAGCTGAATATTCAACACTACAGATCTTCGCTGTACTACCCGAGAGCGAACGGCGAGGTTGAGCGATGGAATCGCGTTTTGAAACAGACGTTACAGATTGCTAATACTGAGCACAATTCTTGGAGAGAAGCAGTTTCTGAGCTTCTCATGTCTTACCGAGCTACACCTCATCCAACTACGGGAAAATCGCCAGCGTTGTTGTTGCACGGTAGGAAAATGATCACCCCAGTCAACATGTACCAAGTGATAGCGATTCAGAAATTCGCGAGTGAGTGCACAAGAAACAAGCAAAATGAGAAGCGTACACTGATGGCGTTCGAGGAGCTACTGTCCCTCGATTCAGGATTGGAGATACCGTGAGAGTGAAACGACCCGTAAAATCTAGTGGTTCAAAGTACTACCCACCACAGAGAATCGTGGGTAAGAAAGGTCGGTACACATATGTCTTAGAAGACAATCGCATTTGGAACGCGTTTAAGCTAACACTGTGTTCTGCAGAGTCTGTTGACATGTCAGGAGAGTTGCCTTCTGACAATGCACCAAACAGTGTGACTCTACGAAAGCGTGCGAGAAAACATCCCAAATGGATGAAGGACTATGTTAAGTAAAATTGTAAAATGTCCAATTATGGTGGATCCTTGATGTTTGCAAAGCTACATAGTAAAGCTTTTATTTGATTGGAATTGTTCTTTATGCAATACTTAACTCAAATTTTCAATTTAAATGATCCAGAATTTTGCTATATTTGCTTTACATTCATTACCCACAATTACAGTCTGCAACCCGAAAACACTGTTGAATGAAAAAAAAAAAAAAAAAAATTAGTCAAAAATCAAGTGGTTTACGTTATGACTTATGTTTAACATGCATCAGACAGTTATTGCTGTATACTCATGCATTCACAGATTTTTTTTTTTTTATTCAAACAGACATTTTGAAGTACATATACATTCTTTGTGCTATAAGTTTTAAGAAAAGAAACATAACTTGTGGAATTTGTATAGTTATGCATGCAACTTTTGATGAAAGAATTACCCAAGAGGATGGGGAAATGCTGTGTTAAAGGATACAAAAAAGAAGAGATTGTAAGTCTGGAAAGAAGACTACGGGATTGCAAGATGGCGAGAATAAAGTTACGTTGAGTTTTGATCTCGCAAAAATATTGAGTCGGTTTTCTTCATTTCATTGTACTGCATATAACACAACACCACCTCCTCTTTTATCACGTCTGTGATTAGACACCAAACCATATCCAGGAATATAATATAAATTTACATCACTCTCACTCGAGATATGGTTAAGATTGTTAAAAGATGTAAAGTTTCTTTACCGTCACATATAGGGACAGCTGGTGTGAACGTCCCATCCGCACCACATGTCGAAGTAGGACCTCCATTTATGGTATAGCCAGTCGTACAGCTATAGCTGCACACTGTGCTCGAAGCTACTGTTCCTCCCTCTGTACATCCGGTTACCTCCAATCCCGTTGTAAGGGACGGCACGGTACAGTCAACTGAAAAAGTATGTTAAGATAATAACAATGATAATAATAATACTACAATCAAAACAAAAATGATCATAGTAATCATGAAATAAGATTAATAATACCAATAACACGTATCTAATATATATCTTATGTTGAATTTTAAGAATACGTCATGAGATATCTTTGCCCCCCCCCCAAAAAAAAAAAAAAAAAAAATCAGTTAGATATGGTTAAGATTGTTAAAAGATGTAAAGTTTCTTTACCGTCACATGTAGGGACTGCTGGTGTAAACATCCCATCCGCACCACATGTCGAAGTAGGACCTCCATTTATGGTATAGCCAGTCGTACAGCTATAGCTGCACACTGTGCTCGAAGCTACTGTTCCTCCCTCTGTACATCCGGTTACCTCCAATCCCGTTGTAAGGGACGGCACGGTACAGTCAACTGAAAAAGTATGTTAAGATAATAACAATGATAATAATAATACTACAATCAAAACAAAAATGATCATAGTAATCATGAAATAAGATTAATAATACCAATAACACGTATCTAATATATATCTTATGTTGAATTTTAAGAATACGTCATGAGATATCTTTGCCCCCCCCAAAAAAAAAAAAAAAAAAAAAAATCAGTTAGATATGGTTAAGATTGTTAAAAGATGTAAAGTTTCTTTACCGTCACAGGTAGGGACTGCTGGTGTAAACATCCCATCCGCACCACATGTCGAAGTAGGACCTCCATTTATGGTATAGCCAGTCGTACAGCTATAGCTGCACACTGTGCTCGAAGCTACTGTTCCTCCCTCTGTACATCCGGTTACCTCCAATCCTGTTGTCAGGGATGGCACGGTACAGTCAACTGAAAAAGTATGTTAAGATAATAACAATGATAATAATAATACTACAATCAAAACAAAAATGATCATAGTAATCATGAAATAAGATTAATAATACCAATAACACGTATCTAATATATATCTTATGTTGAATTTTAAGAATACGTCATGAGATATCTTTGCCCCCCCCCCCAAAAAAAAAAAAAAAAAAAAAATCAGTTAGATATGGTTAAGATTGTTAAAAGATGTAAAGTTTCTTTACCGTCACATGTAGGGACAGCTGGTGTGAACGTCCCATCCGCATCACATGTCGAAGTAGGACCTCCATTAATAGTAAAGCCAATCGTACAGCTATAGTAGCACATTGTGCTCGAAGATACTGTTCCTCCCGCTGTACATCCGGTTACTTCCAATCCCGTTGTCAGGGATGGCACGGTACAGTCAACTGAAAAAGTATGTTAAGATAATAATAACAATAGTAATAATAATACTGACAATAATCAAAACAAAAGTGATCATAGTAATCATGAAAATAAGATTAATAATACCAATAAGACGTATCTAATATATATCTTATGTTGAATTTTAAGAATACGTCATGAGATATCTTTGCCCCCTCCCCCCCCCAAAAAAAAAAGAAGAAAAAAAATCAGTTAGATATGGTTAACATCGTTAATAGATGTAAAGTTTCTTTACCGTCACAGGTAGGGACTGCTGGTGTAAACATCCCATCCGCACCACATGTCGAAGTAGGACCTCCATTTATGGTATAGCCAGTCGTACAGCTATAGCTGCACACTGTGCTCGAAGCTACTGTTCCTCCCTCTGTACATCCGGTTACCTCCAATCCCGTTGTAAGGGACGGCACGGTACAGTCAACTGAAAAAAGTATAGTAAGAAAATAATGATAATAATACAATAATAAAAACAAAAGTGATCATAGTAATCACGAAATAAGATTAATAATACCAATAAGACGTATCTAATATATATCTTATGTTGTGTTTAAGAATCTCCAATCCCGTTGTCAGGGATGGCACGGTACAGTCAACTGAAAAAGTATGTTAAGAAAATAATAGTAATAATACTGGCAATAAGCAAAAACAAAAGTGATAATAGTAATCATGAAATAAGATTAATAATACCAATAAGACGTATCTAATATATATCTTATGTTGAATCTAAGAATACGTCATGAGATATCTTTGCCCCCCCCCCCCCCAAGAAAGCAATCAGATATAATATTTGATATATTTATTCAACTTCCTTCCTTTCACAAGTCATATAGAACATTACACTCAATTATTACGCATATATTAAAATGCAAACAAAATCATGCATGACAATAATATAATGAAGTGAATTGAAAGAAAGACAAGGAGACCCTGGTAAAAGCAACGCTTGTAAGATGTAGGGTCCCCTCTGCGCCAAAATAATTGGCTGGTACATGAGCAACGAAATAAATGTATATAAAGGGAGTATATACATTAATAACTAATTAAGAATACGTACATTATGAAAAGAATGGGGTATGTAAGAAAAAACCCAAACAAAACCCCAAGACAAAACGAGCCATATACAAAAAGGGAGAAAAGAAAGAAAATATGAGAAATGATAAAAGTAAGAGTACAACACAGTAACAATAGGTACATCACACGAGTACAGAAACATAGGGAACAAAGGAATAATAAGCTGACAATCTGAAAATATTCAGTTAGACACAGGATATCAATAAAAGGAAACTACACATCATAGTAAATTCACAATAATAGGCACAAAAATAACTACATGTACAATAGTATACCGATACTCTAAGAGTCACAATAACTATCAAGAAAAAAAAAGTGTACGCTGAAATTGCTTAACGCTAGAATCAGGAGAGTTCCAGAACCTAGGTCCAGTGCAAACCAATGTATTGAAAATAAACTTTGTCCTCACTTGGGGTAAGTGAAACGCAGAAGCATTTCGTGTATCATGGTGATGTACTTGACTATTTTTCTAAAAAATGCTGGCCAGAGCCAGTGGTAGGACACCAGAATTGAAGCCATACTGTACATGAGAGCACCCAGTTGAAAGTTATAAATATCTTGCAACTTTAAAATTCTATGCCTATACAAAAGTGGGTTAGTGTGCGTACGAAAGCTGACATTACAAATAATTATTAAGACTCTCTTTTGAATGAAATATAATTTTTCAAGATAAGTTTTAAGGGAATTACCCCATGCAAGGACACCATAATTGAGATACGGAAGAATTAATGTTGAGATATTGTAAGAAGAATGTCTTTAGGAAAAAATGATTTCAATTTATGTATTACACCACTGTTTTTTTTACAATGTCTTACAGAGATGATTTATATGAGTTATCCAACTCAGTTGCTCATCAGTGTGCAAAGCAAGAAATTTTGTCGTCGTTACTCTATCAAAACATTATTAAACGATACATCTCCAGGAAGCACTTTAATTGTATTACTAAAAAGCATATAATTTGTCTTTTGCAGATTTAAAGGGTCTCTAAGGCCAAAACAAAATAATTTGTACACTGTAAAAAATAACTGTAGATTAACAGGGTTTTTTTACTTGTAAAATTACAAGTTTTGGCCGTTTTTCTGTTAATACGGTATTTTCCAGGCCCCTAAAGCTCCGCCATCTTGTCGGGGTCCATTAGAAGGCCCGATAAGCACCGTTGCATAATTCATGAGCGTAAATGCATGATTCATTTTGTAAGATGCTCCCCGAGAGTAGCGTGTGTTTGTACGCGGTATGAGAACAAATTCGCACATCAGCTCGGGGCATGCGCAGTAAGAAAGGTCAAATTCACTAATATATGCATTTATGGTAATGTATTCATCGCTTCAACGCAACAGATTCGGCGAATCAGCGACGGAAATTTCTAATTATGACAGACGGGGCTCGGTCAATGCACTTTAATTGTAATCGATCTCCGAATCAAAATCTATCGCTTTGCAAAGATGTAAACAAGTAAATAAAGCTTAAAAATGTAACCGGACGGGACCGAATCAAATCTAATCATGAACACAGATAATGTAAAAATAATGTGAAGTATTTGACACGTTACCAGTGGCAAAAGTCTCTTTTCTTGTTGATACTTAATACCCGTGAATGTATTCATTAAATATGCATTAAGTATAATGATAAATAAATACATAAATAATACATGCATAATGAAATAAAAAACAAAGAAGTTATCTTTCAAAGTAAGATTTTTTTCAGGGATGGTTTTCTTAAAAGGAATGATAATCTTCATTTGGGGTGTGGGGTTGGGGTCCTTTAGTTAATTGAGGTTTTTGTACCATTTTATTTACACTTGATGTTAGTGTAATTTTGTTTTTATGTTGGCAATTAAATAAAAGTGTATGTTTATTCTTTTTTTTTAGGGTTTTTTTTTTTATTTGACAGGAATAATCAAATTACCGGGAAGAAGTATATCTTCTATTTTAACGTTAACTTTGCATTTGTGAGTAAAATTTTTGTTGCCATTCGTTTCTAGCTTTCATGCCTGTAAGTCACCACTCAATCACATGTCTTACAATACCATTCATTTCCTTCTACTTTGATTAACCATTCCAGTCAGAGCTTATTGTCTTCACTCTTCCTTTCATTTAAAGCAGGGTGTCGCTAGAGCATTTTGAATGGGGAGAGGTGGGGCAATACTAACCGTGCCGAAAAAAAAAATTCACACGATTTTTCAATAATGAAAAAAGAAAATGGAAGTTCAATTAGTTTTATATATTTTTTGACATGCCAAAATACAGTTTGAAAATTACAAATATTAAGGTGTATTACCCTCCACCACCCTAGGGGTGCATCCAGGATTTTGTAAAAGATGGGGCACACGTTGCAGAAAATTCTCTGACAAGGTGAAAAAGGAAAAGGGGGGAGGGTACAATCTTGAAGTTGTATACTGAAGGTATGTCACTTTGTATCAAGGGGGCATGGGCTGCAAGACTTCTGCCACTGCCCCCACCGACCCCTACCCCCTCCAGCGATACCACTGCTTTTACTCTCATTTTGTATCTTTCTCATTCCTTTCAATATAAAGGTCACTCTAGCTTACCTTTCACACAAATTTTACATTTCACATTTCTAGTTATGGAACCCCCCCCCCCCCCCCCCGCCGACTCTTTATATCCTCTCATACATAAAAGTATATCACATGAACATTATCGCTGAAATGAGAATTTTGAATTTGACAAGCTCTAAAAAAATGTAAATATTTAAGGCAACTAGATGACTTTTCATCTCCTTCACATAAAAAAGATAAACTAAATCTTTTTGTTGTTGTTGTCTATTTAATAACAATAAATATCAATTAAAATAACAAGTTTATAATTAAACAAAAAATAATAATGAAAATATTTGCAGAAGTCTAAATTTTCACATCACATATAATTGAATGAATATTCAGGGGTTTTTTTTCAACAGTTTTCAAGAAATATTCATGACAACCGCTTCATTCTATTATACTGTTGCTGGTCACGAACATAAATTAAATCTAGGTTTGGTTAAATTTCATTCAGCAGAAGGCACTTATTTGTTAGGCTTTCAGCAAATGCAATATTCCAATAGAAATCCTCCCAGTCAGAAACCATTGTTAGGGATATCTGTATTGTTTTATTTTGAATGAAAGCCTCACCTTCATTACATGTCTCCACTTGTGAGATTGCTGATTAATGAGGACCTTACAAAAATACATATTGAGCTAGTATAATATTAAATTGAAAGTTCACTCTGATTATAAGTTGGTTTTATAAGAGGCAGAAAACTTAAAGAAACAGATCAGTGAAGGTTTGAGCAAAATATGATACGACAGAAGAAACTAGTTATGATTTTTTGAAGTTGTAATCAATCAAAGATAAATTGGCAACTCTTGTGTCGTATCTTGTGAGCTCCTCTCCCATTTGCACTGTACCCCCAAAATCATTAATTTCCATTTTCTCTAAAGAAAATATTCAAACATATATGGCATGCACCTTAGATATATAATCATTGCTCATACAATTTTTTTTTTTACAAAACCTGTAGGAAAAAATCTGTTCCTTCATCAGAAACCAAGAAAATGGAAATTTATGAAATTTTCTGTACGGAGCAAAGGAGAGAGGAGCCCAAACCTCCACTGATCTGTTTCTTTAATTTTTCTGCTTCTTTTATAACCAACTTAAAATCAGGGTGGACTTTCCTGCTAAATTGTATGAGTTTATTCCTTGAACAGTTTTTGAACATCCACTGCTGGCATCTGAAGCACATGGTATCATGATAAGGTAGATGTCTATGAAGAGCTGTAGTGGTATACCGTAAGTCTGTTGAATGAAAAGAGAAAATAGAACAAATTAAAAACTACTAAGGTCGTACACAATATGACAGGACTGCAATGTGCCAGATATGTGTATATGCATGACTGAAACAGAGTAAATATAGCTTGATAAAAAGCTATTTTACCCACATTCATTAAAATCAAGTTCTTTTGTAAGCATGAAAATGGGAATGATGAATCCTTTGAAAGAAATTCCCATATTTGACTAAAAATTCTTCTCTTACAGGTCAGAGGGGAATGAAATTACAATTTTTTCAAATAACTTGCTTCCTCCTCTACAAGTTGTGTACTATCGATATATTATATATATTCATGTATTTAAAAAAAAAAAAATTTTGTTGGGGGGGGGGGGGGGGAGGGGGATTACCACATTTAATTGTACACAGTATAGGCCTACCTCTCCAAGCTTGAGCAGGTCAGTACTATTATATTTGCTCTTTGTTCATCTCTCCTGATTGTGTATCTCAATATTCCTTCACCATCCATTGTAAAGAATCATGCTGTGTAAAAAAAGGATAAATAAATAAATGTATAAGTAAATGAAAGTAATTTAGAGGTTCACGAGATATATTTCGCAGAAAAACTTGTACTCCACTTATTCTTTTTTTTTTTGATCTTTGTAAACATCTAGATACATGTACAAATGTACATCTAATTTAGATCATAGATTAAAGCTCAAAAGAAACCATTTTCATAGAATGTATTGTGAATAAATGTGCAATCTTCTCCTTCTCCTTACACACAATGGTGGGCTTTGTTAGTAATGGTTTCAAATAATGTTTACATAGTTTAAGGACAACCTATCAAAATATCAATGGGAACTATTGAGGGTATCTGTAATATGATTTTAACGAACACTTTTAGGGACCCCTGGAAGCCCTAATTGCTTTTATAGTTAATTTCCTTGTTTCCCGTTAAAGTGATTTGAATTAAGTAGTAAGCATATACAATACTCATGAAAGATGAATGAAAATGTTCTGTAAACTTACCTGTAATTTAGGAGGGCTAAATTTCTGCTTCATCATGTACGGTCAGCAGTTGTCGCAATGTTTGAATAACACTTCTTGGGTTCCTTTCCATTTTGATCTGTTGTAAAAAAAAAAAAAGAAAACACAGTTGTAACTTTTTTGTTGTCTTTCTTGATACATGTCATAGTTATATTGATAATAATTATTTTTATCATGCAAATACATTTGTAAATTCCAATCCATTATTTATAATAGGAAAAAATTTAATATTCATCAGCTGTCTTATATTTATTTATTAATTAAGGTGCATTCAAGCTTTATAAGATTCTTGGAAAGAAAAAGAATCAACCTCTGCAACTTATAGTGTGTCTGAAATTTTGAAAAGGGATCCATAAACTGGCTTAATTTACACCAGACTGAAATTTTGCCTAAAATACATTTGCCTACCCCCCCCCCCCCCCATTAAAACAATCAGTCTATCGGACTAATATTTAACTTCTTCAGTTTAATTGACAAAATGACATGAACTGAACCAAGTATGATAATAGATCCAAGTCTTTTGATAACGAAAACAAAGTCAGGCATGAAAGTGAAGTTGATCAGGGTCTACATCCATCTTAATTTCTTATCAAACATGGTCACTTTGAATTCGTTCCCCAAACACAGCTTTAGCCCTAGGCCTAGCTAAGTGAGTCTACATCTACTCAAGATACGGTACAATTCTTCAGACTTCGGTTTATGGATTAAAATGTCAACAGTTATTTTGAGTTGAAAACAGTAAATCCCACCATACAGTCGCACAGTCACACTCAGTCTCCAAATCTATTCTAACCTAGACCGAAAATTCTGTCTCTCGTTCGTTAGCCTCTTATTTGGATAGGGTCGGCTATCTAAGTGAAGAGCTAACGAACGAGAGACAGAATTTTCGGTCTAATTCTAACCGTACGTTAGATCCAAGATTCCAAGGCCAAGTTGGACTAATGAATACACTTGTGTGCTAGATCTAGGCCTACTTAGATCCAATATTTCTTGCTTGCATGCACTGCATTTTTGACGCTCTCGAAATAGTCACCGCGCTGGTGGCTGGAACTGACCCGGGACTGCCTGGGTAGCTGTCATGAGCAGCAGCGTGTGAGGACAGCCATCTCCGTGTCAAACTACCTCTCGACGATAAATTTAGAACTGTAATTTCGAAAGAAAATTGTTTCTTTTCTTTTTCAACACAACTCTTGTAAATCCTTTTAAATTGTAGAGAAATTATTATAGATCACCTAGAATAGTACAACTAATTGTTATCAATGAATTAAATTATATAATTTAATCGCAATTTGAGCTCTACTCACCTTGTACTTTTGAACTAAAATCTCTCATTTTGTGCGGGTGACGTCATTGCATATAATCTGCATACTTAATTGATCTTGAGTGACGAATTTGAGGTCAAAAAAATTAACATAACCCTGATCGATACTATCGAAATAAATACATATTCATAACATAGCATCCAATCAAAGTCTCACAATAAAATGACAAGCGCAAGAAAAATTAATAATGCAACGGCTATTATCGATACCACGGCGATAACGGGTGCTTATCGTCCTTTCTAATGGTCCCCAAGAGGCGTGGCCTAATTCCATTCGCGTAATGATTTCCGCGCGTGCTGCTTTCCGTCTAGTAAATCTATAATACGTCTATGGTATTTTCCTTGTGAAATGGCAGGAAAATTGCTATTTAATAGCAAATTTCCTCCCATTTCACAAGAGAAATACCGTATTAACAGAAAAACGGTCAAAACTTGTAATTTTACAAGTCAAAAAACCCTGTTAATCTACAGTTATTTTTTACAGTGTATACAGTTAGATTGTATAAAATTAACCCCAAATAACTTTACACGGCGTGCTACATGTTAGCGGTTAAGGAGTTTGAAGAAAACAAAGAACTCGAGTTGAGTTCCGCGCGAGCAGTTTTCTATGCGTGTGCGTTTTTTATGCGTGCACGTTCGGCGAACACCAAGACGCGATAGTGGAATTATCGCGATCGCATTATCGCTTTGGGGTCTGCTAGGTGCACTGCGGGGGCTGACCAGCACTCGAGAATGAGAATTAATTTGGGGCGGAACTTACGGATAATATTCGACCCTAATGAAACACAAATGAATGAAGGATACATCGCAAAATGTTTATAACGAATAGAAAATTGGTTCGGCGCATAAATTACAAAGAATCTACTGACCAAATGAATTAACAAATAAATTAGAACTATGAGACGCAAAGTACATTTATCGACTCGAAAATTGATTTGGCGCTTAACTTGGAAATAATATACAACCCAAATAAAATATGAAATGAATGAAGTATACAACGCAAAATGTTTTTAGCGAAATGAATATTATAAGTTGGCGCGTAACTTAGGGATAATATACAACCCAAATAACATATCAAATGAATGAAGTATACAACGCTAAATTTTTTTTTGTTATCGATTGGAAATTGATTTGGCGCGTAACTAATGGATAATATTCATCCCAAATAAAACATGCAATGGATGAAGTATACAACGCAAAATGTTTATATCGAATAGAAAATTGGTTCGGCGCATAAATTACAAAGAATCTACAGACCAAATGAAACAACAACAAAATTACAAATAAGACGCAGAATACATTATCGAATCGAGAATTGATTTGGCGCTTAGATTAGGGATAATATACAACCCAAATAAAATATGAAATGAATGAATATACAACGCAAAATGTTTTTTATCGATTGGAAATTGGATTTGGCGCGTAACTAATGGATAATATTCAACCCAAATAAAACATGAAATAGATGAAGTATACAACGTAAAATGTTTATATCGAATAGAAATTGGCTCGGCGCATATTACGAATCTACAGACCAAATGAAACAACAAATAAATATCAATATGGCACGAAAAAGAGACGTGATAACGAAGCTTTTCGACCTGCACTCATCAGGTTATCACGCAGGTATATAACAAATTACTCGAAATCAACTATATTATACTCGATGAACCCGGACGCAACCCAGACGCCGTAATTTAAGAACAATCACAAAGCTTGGACGAACTCCTTTTGTCTGCACAGAAGGGGTTTGTGCGATTGAATGTAGGCGGCTTCCAGAAAGCGTAAATGCGGTGCGCTTCTGGCCCGGGACATAATTGAGAAATTAAAAATAAGACGCAAAATATATTTATCGAATCGAAAATTGATTTGGCGCGTAACTTAGGCATAATGTACAACCGAAATAAAACATCAAATGGATGAAGTATATAACGCAAAATGTTTATATCGAATAGTAAATTGGTTCGGCCCATAAATTACGAAGATTCTACAGACCAAATGAAACAAATAAATTAGAAATAAGACGCAAAATACATTTGAAATATAAATTACGAAGAATCTACAGACCAAATGAAACAAATAAATTAGAAATAAGACGCAAAATACATTTTAAATATCAAATCGATAATTGATTTGGCGCTTTGCTTAGGGATAATATACAACCCAAATAAAACATCAAATGGATGAAGTATACAACGCAAACTGTTTTTATCGAACTGAAAATTCAGTTGGCGCGTAATTTATGGAGAATCTACAACTCAAACAAACCATCAGATGAATCAAGTATTCAACACAAATTTTTTTTTTGTTTTCAGAAGTTTTTATTATTCTCTCTCAAAGAAAATTGAACATAATTTGAAACATTTCATACAATATAACAAACATTTCATACAATACAATATACATTTCAAACATAAAAAAACATTTCATACAATAAACATAATCTTCACATAAATATTACTAACTGAAGTTTCACATTTCAAAACAATACAAAACCTTGCATGTAAAAAAATATATATTTAAGTTGCACATTTCATTTCATTACCTAAAAAAAAAAAAAAGGAAAAAAAGACAAGTGAAATGTATTTTCAATAAACAAATCGTAAATAAAGTTTTATATTTCGTATGAAATTACCTAAACATTCTTTAAAACAAAAATATATATTGTTGGGTCATATAACAATTTCCTTCAGAGAGAAAGAATTAAATTAAAAGAGAAAAAATAGAAGAAAAAAAAATGATAGGAAGAAAATAGAAAAAAAAAGAAAGAAAGAAAAAAAAAAGAGGTAAGAGACACTATCACCCGTCCTCCATCCCACCGCAACACAAAAAACAACAAACGAACAGATAAAACAAATAAGGAAATAGGAACATGTAACCACACCAACAGCACAGATACATAAACAAACATAAGGGAAAAAGAGAAATGAAAAGAAAAGAAGGGGGTAGAGAAGGGGGTAGGGCAGAGGGTCCAGAAGCTATGCCTCCCTGTCTCTCATTAATCATTGAGACAAACTAAAGACGGATGGAGCACCGAAGCGCGACGCCACACCCGCCAAGCCGCCTAGGCCGCTGGCTCCAAACAATTTTTGAGCTAAACAATGGCGCGGTAAGAGTCATGTGTAAAAGAATTTGCTCCACTCCAGCCCGCCGCTTGAATGTTCCGCGGCGAACTTCACGCACGGGCACTGTTGTTTGGAACCAGCAGCCCAGACGACGAGCGAATACGACGCCAACACCTCGGCCCTCCATAAAAGAAAATCATTGACAGTCTTCCAAGGCTTCCCATTTCTTTAAATGAATTGAAAGAGTATACCTTTCCATTGCAAGTTTTTTCTCTTCATTTCTATTTTCAATTAATTTATCTATAATTTCTTTTGCGTTAGGTCGATCTCCTTTCTCTCTACTGTGAAAAATCATAAATTTAATTAAAATCAAGATATGGTTCAGTAATTGCCTTGTTTCTATAGTGTTGTCAATTATTCCAATATGAATTTCTTTCCAGGATAACTTCTTCAAAATTGGTAGATTAAGCTTGTCAGCACATTTTCCCCAAACTTCCTTTATCTTATTACATTCAAAGAAAACATGTTAAAGGGAAATTAACCTCAGCGTATGAATTAGCTTATTTTGAATGGTGTAGTATATGCCTCTTATTTGATACATGCAATTTCATGTAAAAACACAGGATATAGATATAAATCACTATTTTCCAGCCAAGTTATCGTCTGCTAGCAATAATAAGGGGGCTGCCATTACTTTATGTGTACACGAACATATTTTTCATCCCAAGTAAAATTTCCTTCATCGTTAACTTGTAATTGATTTTTAGAGGACAAATATATATTAGATAAAGTCACATATTCTGAAATGTAAGTTTAGTTTTATATATTTTTTAAAAGGTCTTAATTTGTTCATAAAAAATATACTTCATAAAAAATATACGTCAAGGACGGAGAATTGACGTCAAGGACGGAGACAATCGTAACAATACCAAAACAAAGCGAGGAATCTGCTTTACAGGATGGCTGTTAGAACTCATGGGTCGTCAATTATCTAGGCCCATGGCCAATAACAATCGTAATACAATCAGAACAAAGCGACGTATCTGTTGTAAAGGTAGGCTATTATCAATGCATATGGTACCTAATGATCCGTGTCATGCACAAAATGGCAGCCTCCATGGAAAGACGTAGCAGACAATAGGTGCATCTAGAATATCACGTGGGGTTAATTGTCCTTTAAGTTTCTTCAAAATGTTTGCAATACGAGCACAATCCATTTTCACGAAATTTAAATCTATGTAAATGATGGTTTGTATAAATAATCTTATGTAACAATTTGAATTTGAATTCTCTCAGTTTACGTTTAAAGTACACATCCTTGGTTGAACAAATATCTTTTCTACTTCTCGTTGTGAAATATTATAAAGAGACATTAAATTGGAAAATGCTGTATTTGTTTCTACATTCTTTTTAATTTGACTCTTATACACCATATTTGAAGTTATTTCTTCAAATTTAAAAATTTTCTTTGAAAACACAAATTCTAAACTAAGGCCGCAGTGAATGGACTTCCTTAAAGGTTGAACATTATTTTTCCACTCATGAGGGGTTATAGTATAAATTTTGTTTACTTTTACAATTTCTTCTCTACTTAAACCTAAAGCTATAAAATAATCTTCAGCCTTTAATTTTCCATGTTCATCACAAATGTGATGAAATCGATATATATATTCTTTAAAAACAATTTCTCCTCAAATACAGTTTGACCTTCTAATTGAATACATTTACATGTATTATTGTATAAAATTTCATTTCCCCTATAACTCTTTTATCTTAACATAGTCTTTCATATCTATCCATGCTTTCAATAGACTCTGATAAAAAAGTAGGTAACGTGATTTCCACTGTATCCCTCCAGTAATTGCAATAAAATATCAAATTTCCTCCCTCGGTCTCATTAAATATTTGAAATAAAGTTTCCATTTGATGGCTTGAGTTCCTGTTATGAGCCTTTTTATCCACATTATTCTTTGTGCTTTTACAAAATACCTTAAATTCATCATTTTGAGCCCACCCTGCTGATAATCTAACATCACTGTATTTTTAAAAATTTTATCTTTACCTCTCCACAAAAAATAAAAGCATATTTCTTCCATTTCCTTTAATACCCACTCTGGAACTGACATAAGTGATGTTGCATATATCAATTTAGAATATCCATATATTTTCATTAATTGAATTTTTCCCATTAAAGTTAAATCACGCTGCTTCCACCACGTCAATAGTTTTTTAATTTTGCTCAATATTTCCTTAAAATTCATTTTCTCCTTGATATCTGCATGAACTGAAAAATAAATGCCTAATATTTTTACAACATCTACTAGCTTTCCAAATGGAAAAGTATGCTTAGACACCTGCGGACCCAAAGGCAGAATATATGTCTTGTCCTTGTTTAACTTTAATCCTGATATTTTATAAAAGCTTTCAAAAATATGTTCTATTTCCTTAACTGAATTCATATCTTTGAGTGTTATGTCATCTGCATACAACACTTGCTTCATTTCTACATTTCCAAAACAAATTCCTTTTACCAAGTTATTATTTCTAATCATATGAGCTACAATTTCAATGCATAAAATAAATAAATATGGATATAAAGGATCTCCTTACCTAACTCCTCTTTCAACTTTAAAGGAACCTGTTGATGTATATCCATTCATAAAACATCTTTCAGTATTTGTATATAATATATTCACCCATTTACAAAATAATGGTCCAAAGCCAAAAGATTTTAAGACTCTATATAAAAAGGAATGAGAAACAGAATCAAATGCCTTTTCAAAATCTATGGCCATCAGAAAAGCATTTACTTTATATAAAGTAGTATGAAAAACCATATCATCTATTATTCTTATTGCTTCTCCAATATTTCTATTCTTAACATAACCCAGTTGATCGGAAGACACTATTTCAGGTATAACTTCTTGTAATCTCTTTGAGAGTATCTTTGCTATAATTTTATAATCCACGTTTAACAGAGAGATTGGTCTATAATTCTTAATAAAGTCTGGATCTTTGCCTTCTTTATGTATCAAAGTGATAACTGCCTGCCTCTGAGAGGCAGAGAGTTCCCCCTGTTCAAACGCTTCATTAAAAGATGCTAGAATTAGATCTCCAATTACTGGCCAAAATTTAAAATAAAATTCTACGCTTCAGCCATCATTTATTTAATTTCATATTTTTCAATATATCGATACATTCCCTTTCTACAATCTTTTTTTCACCTAAATCCCGTAAAGCATCGTTTAACTTAGGCAGGTTACTAGGAAAAAAATCTAAACCTCCATCTTGTACAAGTTCTATTTTGTTATATAACTGACTGTAAAATGATTTTATTCCCTTAACAATTTCATTTTCCTCAAAAGTAATCTTTCCATTTATATTTAATTTCTGTATAACACTTTTCTTTCTATTTGATTCCATTAATTGTTTAAAAAATGCTGTATTCTTCTCTCCACATTCATACCATGAGGATCTTGAGCGTATTTTCAAACCTTCATTAATATAGTCATATAATACACTTAGTTGTTGTCTCTTCGCTTTCAATTTTTCAAAGATAACAATATAACTTGCACTATTGATTGATAATAAATTCTCTTGTAAGTCTTCAATTTCTTTCTCTAAGTTTTCGATTTTTTCCCTCCTTTCTTTTGCCCTTTTCTTTGAAAATTTACTTGTAAACCTACGTATTTCCATTTTCATATAGTCCCATAAAACTCTTATCTTTTATCTCACATGACAGTTTATTCTTTAAAGTCTGTATTTCTTCTCTCATCTTCAAAACATATTCCCTATCATTTAATAAACTATTATTAAACTTCCAATAAGCTCTTTTGTTTTGAAATTTTGACGATATTCTATTATACAGAACCAAATTAACAGCTGAATGGTCAGGGGCTATGGAGGGAATAATGTCGCATTTAGATGTTATCTGTTCTAGATTCTCTGATATAATCCAATAATCTAGACGGCTTTGCATAAATGGATTCCTTTGTCTATATGTATATTGCTTTTTATCTTTATTTTTATTTCTCCATACATCTATTAATCTAAAACTATCCATGAACTCTTCCAATATGCTACTGAATTTTGATTGCTTCTTTGAAACTTGTCCAAAATAATCTAAGTTCGTGTCTCTAATTACATTAAAAACACCTCCAGGATTGATCCTATGCAACAATTGACTTAATTCATTTAAACATTTTATTTGCTCCCCTTCATTATTACCAGTGGGAAAATAAACATTCCCAAGCAACATCTTCTGACCTTGTATACTACATTTAATCAATATATATCTACCATTTACGTCTACACAAGTGTCACTGATTTGAATGTCTAACTTACTATTTATCAACACCAGAACTCCTCTACTGTGGCTGGTACCATGACTAAATAATTATTCATTTTCCGCACCACTCTAATTGCTATTTATGCTCTACATCAGGTGTATTATGTTTCTTGTAAATATACTATATCTGCAGATTTTGTCCTAAACCAATTAAACATTTTTCCCCGTTTGCTTCTATCTCTTATTCCCCTTACATTCAGTGTGAGAAAATTACATGAAAAACAGCTTCTAACATTATCCATTATTTTCCTTTTGGATTAAACACTTATCTATACATAAGCAGGGACACCCAAAGTACCTCAACCTTGTCTGACCCCCTGATATGGGGAGCAAAGTAACACACTTCAATAATCTCTTTTCACGAATAAATCTTTTCGAAGAAACAACTTCACAGTCCTCTACCCCAAAGAAAAAAAAAGATAGTCAAGAACATACATCTGAGGAACAAAGAAAGAAAAAAAAACAAAAAACAAAAAACAAAGAAACATAGAAAGACAACATGAAACGGACCAACAGAGTTCGCGTAGCGAACTATGCAAGATGACAAGACTAACTGCCTTTGCAAACGTTGCGTGACAGTCCCCTCCCATTCCCCATAAAGACATGGTAATGATCAACAACTTTCCGTTTTCTATAATATCATAACATTACTTTTATCTTCCAACATTAAAACATAGAACAACAAAAAATTAATAAAATTCAACTTCAAACCTTCCTTATCTGATCATATAGGGGAACAAAAACATCTCCTCTCATATACATTATAATAATACCATAGCCCTTTTTGTCTTCGAACATGAAAGAAAGAAAAAAAAATCTGACTTTCAGTATTCTTTCTAATCTACAAGCATAAACGCAGCTCGAAGCAATACTAACACCACAGTCATAAAAATGCAATTTCTTTTCTTTTTTCTGCGGACTATTAAGCAAGGGCCATTATAAAAACCTTTAAAAAATCTTCACCTGTAACTGCCTATACATACATTATGATAAGCACGGCCTGACTTTATTCCCTCTTTCCCTCTCCCTCCCTACCCTCAGCCAACAACAAAAACCCCACAACTCCTTGCAATATATAAGATACCTATTCCGAATTTTTTTCTTCAATACTTTCCGTTCTAAGCTGCAACAACCTAACAAAAGAGCCGGTGCAGATCATACTTCGCATTACCACATTGCAAAGAGCTGACTGGGTTTTCAATTTTCAAAAAATAATCGGATTGAAAGAGAGAGAGAGAGAGAGAAAGAAACACAACTACATAACCTAACCTATGTTCTATATATCCATAAACATCTCGTATACCTGAATCAGGAAGAAATAGTATAGCATTGTGACACAATCCTTTCCAGGCAAAAGTTAAGATTTCTTTCTTAGTCACTCCATAATTTCCTGAGGGTGCCAACACTATGAACATGGCGAACAAAGAGGCGGACATAATATACAGCTCCTCATTGTACCTTCCACACTTGCTCTGGTAGACAAAAGAACATCCCTTCATTGCTATTATGTAAAAATACGCAGAACAGGTGTCACATGCATATTCAGCTGTTTTACTTATTTTACACAACAGCAATGAAGGGATGTTCTTTTGTCTACCAGAGCAATTTGGAGGGTACAATGAGGAGCTGTATATTTTGTCCGCTCTCTTTGTCATGTGTTCATAGTGCAAATAGATTCATTAACTGTATATGGCTCACTTGATCATATTGGACACTATTTAATTCACAATTTCACCGAAAATTTGAGACACAATTCTTGCTTTAAAATAATGATAGAAGTGATCAATGTCTTTTATCGTCCCTTTTTTTTTATTGTTCTTTTCCAGATTTTATGAGTTTCAAAATTAGCTACTTCTATTAACTCTGCCTTTGTGATTTCTTCCTTTAAAAAAAAAAAAAAATTTCAAATAGTCAAGTAAAGCCAAGTGCTGCCAACCACCAACAATACTTCATAAAGACTTTGCCTTAGGACATCTTCTATGTACCTTTACAATCTTCACTTGTAACTGCGTTTGCATACATTATAATAAGCACAGCCTGACTTTATTCCCCTCTCTCTTTCCCTCCTTACCCTCAGCCAACAGCAAAACCCCCACAACTCCTTGCAATATATAAGATACCACTTCCAATTTTTTTTCTTCAATACTTTCCGTTCTAAGCTGCAACAAACCTGACAAAAAAAGCAGGTGCCGATCTTACTTCGCATTACCACATTGCAAAGAGCTGACTGGGTTTTCAATTTTCAAAAAATAATCAGATTGAAAGAGAGAGAAAGAAACAACTATATAACCTAACCTCTGTTCAAGACAGATATCCATAAACATCTCGTATACCTGAATCAGAAAAAAATAGTATAGAATTGTGACAGTGACACTATACTATCCAGGCAAAAGTTAAGATTTCTTTCTTAGTCACTCCATAATTTCCTTAGGGTGCAGATTCATTAACTATATATGGCTCACTTGATCTTATTGGACACTATTAATTCACAATTTTTTTTTGTTTTTGTTCATTCCCTTCCAAAATCCAGCAGTATGCTTCATATCAAATTAACTTCTTTTCATTATTCACTTTTCTTATGATAAAAAGAAAAATCGAATTGTATTTGAGACAATTCTCACTTTGAAATAATGATAGAAGTGATCAATATCTTTTATCGTCCCTTTTTTTATTGTTCTTTTCCAGATTTTATGAGTTTCAAAATTAGCTACTTCTATTAACTCTGCCTTTGTGATTTCTTCCTTTTTTTAAAAAATAATTTTCAAATAGTCAAGTAAAGCCAAGTGCTGCCAACCACCAACAATACTTCGTAAAGACTTTGCCTTAGGACATCTTCTATGTACCTTTACAATCTTCACTTGTAACTGCTTATACATACATTATAATAAGCACAGCCTGACTTTATTCCCCCTCTCTCTCTTCCTCCCTACCCTCAGCCAACAACAAACCCCCACAACCCCTTGCAATATATAAGATACCTATTCCGAATTTTTTTCTTCAATACTTTCCGTTCTAAGCTGCAACAACCTAACAAAAGAGCCGGTGCAGATCATACTTCGCATTACCACATTGCAAAGAGCTGACTGGGTTTTCAATTTTCAAAAAATAATCGGATTGAAAGAGAGAGAGAGAGAGAGAGAGAGAAAGAAACACAACTACATAACCTAACCTATGTTCTATATCCATAAACATCTCGTATACCTGAATCAGGAAGAAATAGTATAGCATTGTGACACAATCCTTTCCAGGCAAAAGTTAAAGTAGAACGTTAATGGTTTTAAATATTGGCTTAATACTTATTATTGCATAGATGGCATAAATTAAACAAGGTTATCCAAATTCAACGCTTGGAAACATTTGAAGTAATGATTATTATCAATTATAAAACGGTAAAATACAGCCCCCGATATAGCAGCTGAAGAGCTCCTCGAACGCTGCTGAGATATGTGACGACACACCCTGGACCAGTCCTGTCTAAGCAGACGATGTCCCATAACATCTTACACATTTTTCAGAGCCTATTTTGTCATCTCCTCTTCACTTATTTCTCTTCCTTCACTAGCGTCAGTCTTAATGTTAGTCTGTTGCCTCACTCTTAACTTCGTGTATGGTATTATTTTGATGAAAAATGCAGCGTTAAAAAAATAAAGGAATCAGTCACTTGTAAACAAAATAAGACGCAATTGTATTTTCAGCTGCTTGCACCAGGGCATGTTCGGCGTTTCAAGAGGGAACGAATACCATCCTGCTATTATTCGGAGGGCTTTTCAATTTGAAAGTGGGGTTTATTTCATTGATCATTGACCCTTCTCCTATGTATTTACAATCAAACGGATTTAGCTATCAGAATCAGTTTCACTTTCCCTTTATAATGGTGTGAAATAAGGTCATGTTTAAATACACCAAACTCTTTATAATTTGATAAATAATTGCATTGCAATTACGTTCATTCATTATAGGACGTCGTCTGCTTAAGCAGGATCGATCCCGAGTGTGACGACATCAAAACATCGCTATATTTCTGGCGAATCCTCGGATATTCCAGATGCTGAGAAGAGCTTTTATTTGTGTTGTTTTTATAATCACCAGATACGCAGTTGACATAAAACTTATACGATTGCCATCTGTAAGCTTCCCAGTTTCTAGTGATACATTAATTGCCATATTTGTGATTTTCTTTGAATATCTACTTTAAGATTTCTTTCTTAGTCACTCCATAATTTCCTGAGGGTGCCAACACTATGAACATGGCGAACAAAGAGGCGGACATAATATACAGCTCCTCATTGTACCTTCCACACTTGCTCTGGTAGACAAAAGAACATCCCTTCATTGCTATTATGTAAAAATACGCAGAACAGGTGTCACATGCATATTCAGCTGTTTTACTTATTTTACACAACAGCAATGAAGGGATGTTCTTTTGTCTACCAGAGCAATTGTGGAGGGTACAATGAGGAGCTGTATATTTTGTCCGCTCTCTTTGTCATGTGTTCATAGTGCAAATAGATTCATTAACTGTATATGGCTCACTTGATCATATTGGACACTATTTAATTCACAATTTCACCGAAAATTTGAGACACAATTCTTGCTTTAAAATAATGATAGAAGTGATCAATGTCTTTTATCGTCCCTTTTTTTATTGTTCTTTTCCAGATTTTATGAGTTTCAAAATTAGCTATTAACTCTACCTTTGTGATTTCTTCCTTTTAAAAAAAAAATATTTTCAAACAGTCAAGTAAAGCCAAGTGCTGCCGACCACAAACAATACTTCATAAGCACTTTGCCTTAAGACCATTAATCTCTGAAAGTTGGCAGTATTATAATTATTTCTAGTTTAACCTCTTCCGATGCACAATACATACGTATGATTATGAGCTATGAAATTCATCCTACTAACCGGACGGATCTCATCGATTTGTATTTTGTGCAGCAGTTATATAACACATCTATTCCACTGCAATCACTAACTGTGGGTTAGACTGTGGGTCAAATCAAATTCTATCAGAGTAATTCTCATTAAATGGGATTACATTAATATACATGTACTCATAACACAATTTATATTGATTTCAACTTCAAGTCTTATGCATAAGATCTCAAATTCTTGAAAAGCATGGCTTCTTTCAGCCTTCATTATTTTGTGTCGGAGTTATGAAGTACCATGTCACGATTAATAGAAATAAAAATACAACACAGCAACAGCAGATTGTTCATCTTGTTCAGCATTCTATTTTATCGATATCTTGTTTCCTTGATTTCCTTGATTATTCTTTTCCTCTCTCTCCTTTAACCCTTATCTATTGAAATCATTCTTATGACGGAGATGACCAAAATGAAGTTCATAAACTATATTCTGACATTACCAATTTCTGCTACCCCTGATGATGAAAATGCACTTACAACATGGGTGCTGCACTCAGCAGCTTCTGCGTTGGTTGCTGCTCCTTCCTCTTTCTCAAGGCACGCTCTGCATATTTTGATTTTCTTAAATCACTTGATGCATATTTCATCAACAGCTCAGATAGTTTGTTTCGTAAGAAATAAGCTAGCTTTCCAGCTCTAGCTCTCCTGGCCACTTTTTCAGGGCTGTATACGTAGCGGTTCACGTCGCTTGCGAATTCGTAGTGCTTGTTATTTCATTATCATTATATGCTTCCACTAAGAATATTTCACTGCTCCATAGATGAAACACTTAAACCTGGGTGTTAGTAGACTCGGCAGCTTCTGCGCCTTCTGAGCGGGCTATTGCTCCTCCCTCGAGGCTCTGTACAAAGTTCGCTTGATTAGCTTGAGGCATCCATACTCCGTCAATATATAATTTAGCTGGTTCGCTTCGTGAAAAATATGCTAGTTTTCCAACTCTCCTGGCGGCTTTCAGGGGGCATTTGTGCTTCCCGTTGCTTGCGAATTCGTAGTGGATAATCCTCCGTCACATACATTCGCGTACCCAATTCAGATTCCGCGCATTCCGAAGGATCCTCGCTTTGTCTTGATATCGTACCACGCGTGCTTTAATGGGGCGTGGCATTGATTTAGCAGGAACTCTATGTACACGCTGATATTCGATATGATTAGCTTCATCCGGTGACAATTTCATACTATTGATGTAAAATTCCACAAGCACTTCTCTCACGTCTTTTTCTTGTCCTTTCTCTGCATGGAATACCGAAAAACACGATATTTTCACGGGCCACGTACACTGCCAGTCTGTCCATTTCCTTCTGAAGCTCAATTTCCTTTTCCTTGACATTCCTTTCCAAACCTGTTACATTCCTGTTTACTTCTTCGGTTTCTTTTCCTTGGAATGATAATGCTTCCTTGATTTCGCTAAACGTGGCCTCGAATTGACGAATCTTTTCTTTCATGTTCATTTCAAAAGTAGAGAATCTCTCGCTTATTTTTTCCAGTTGCATATCCATCATACTTCTAATATCTGGTATCAGATCAAGCTCTGGGCTAGTTGGTGAACTCGGCCGCTGTCTCTTAGCTTGCTGACTGGTTTTCTTTCCACCGGAACCACTCGTAGATTTCGCGTAGGAATACATTTTAAGTAATTGCTGCTGGGCGCGGTCCGGGCGCGGCCGAGTTACAAACACCTAGCTATGGGGGAATAGAGAGAGAGAGCCACCAATGCACGTGTTCACCTTGCAAACTCCATCGAAGATCAAAATGTTTAAATCGATATATCGTTAGGTGAGCTATCGTGATCGATCGACTACTCTTCGCTCAAGTCTTATTTATATGATTTTTTTTAGGGGTCTTTTATTTTCAAAAATCAATATCTACTGTATCCTTTCACCGTTGAATGTCGTCTTAAGTTTTCTGGGGTTGAGTTTGTGTAAGCTAACTATACACAAATTATTTTTTCAGGCCTCAGGTACTCTTTAAAGATAATTTATTTGCTTGGATCCACAAAGTAACTTTACTTAGTTCAAAGTTAACTGTTTCTAAAAGAGCCTGTGGATTTTTGTGGGAGTAATACAAACTGGAATCATCAGCAAATAAAATGAACGATAATACATTAGATGAGTAATGACAATCATGAATATACACAATAAATAATAGCGGACCAAGGAGAGATCCATGAGGAACGCCGCATGTGACCTTCTGTAACCCTGAATCAATACCGTTTAAAGAGACAAATTATTTCCTGTCAGCTAACTCTTGAACCAGTGCAGTGCTGTACCCCTGACACCATAATGTGATAATTTGCCAAGCAAAATTTCATGATCTACAGTATCAAAGGCTTCGGAGTAATCAAGAAATATACTGATTGCTTTCATCTTTTTGTCTATTGATTGTGAAATCTTATCAATAAAGTACAAGGAGGCATGGGAGGTAGTGTGTTTCTCTCGAAACCCAAACTGAGTTTGAGGATATTTTACTTTTCTTAAAAAACTTTAATGTTCTGACATAAATCACTTTCTCGAGAATCTTTGAAAAGGACGTTAAGAGGGAAATGTGGCGGTAATTAGTAAAAACTTGGGGATCTCCCTTTTTAAAAACGGGTACGACTTTTGCAATTTTCATGTCTACAGGGACTATTCCATTTAACATTGATAAATTAAAAACATGAATTAGGGGTTGTATAATCCTTAAGATAATCTGCTTAATTAAATCATTATTGGCACTATCATAATCAGGACTTTTCCCATTCTTCAGTGAATTCACAATAGTAAGCAGCTCTTCCCTATCAACTGGTAAAAAGAACAACCTTTTATTGTTTGATTCTTTCAGAAAATCTTTATAAGACTGTTGACAAGAAGGGACTGTTCGTGACAGATTAGGACCAATACTGCAAAAATAACAATTGAATTTTTTAACAATAATATTATCTTCAATCAATTTTTATATTCTTCACGTCAGAAGTTTTTTCTTTGACTTAAACACATTTTTTTATCACTTTCCAAGTTCCCCTGATATCATCTGAGGTTGCGTGAAACTGAGCATAAGAATATGTTTTCTTTGCTGCACGCAAGACTGAAGTAAGAGTGTTTTTATAATGAACATATCGTTTACGTGATCATTCTGTTCCACTTACTTTATAAGAATAAAACAACTTATTTTTCTTATTGATAGACCTTAACAAGGAAGCACTGACCCATGGCATACGAGGAATTTTCTTACGATTTCTACTATTACGTTTGATAATTGGAACATTTTCATTATAAAGTAGCATGAACTTTTAGAAAAAGTGTTACATGAGATATTAACATCTTGTTCAAGTAAAACTTCACTCCAGTCAGTTGCCGAAACCTCGCAATGTTAGTAGGATTGTTTTTGTGAATGTATTTATTTGCCTTCCTGATTATAAGCTTTATTACACAAGTTCACCGTAGTGAAGATGGGGAAATTATCTGAAATATCTGATATTATAATTCCTGAAGATGGAAAAGGTTGCATATTACAAAATATGTTATCAATAAGGGGAGATGAACGTTCAGTTACCCTTGTTGGTTTAATAATCAATGGCAATAAAGAAAAGGACAACATCATATTCAAAAAGCATCATGATGATCAGTTTCATCACACAGAAGGTTTGCATTATAATCACCCATTAAGAATATTGTCTTATTAATGAACAGTGGGTTCAACAAAATACTCTGCATTTCATTCACAAAGAGGTCTAAATTACTCTGGGGAGGTCTATATACAATTCCAAATATAACATTCTTTTTTCCTGGAATAAAACACTCCACAAAAATTGACTCCAACTGATCAGTCATTATATTTAACTCATGCAACACCACCTCCCATTTTATCACGTCTGTGATTAGACACCAAACTATATCCAGGAATATAATATAAATTTACATCACTCTCACTCGAGATATGGTTAAGATTGTTAAAAGATGTAAAGTTTCTTTACCGTCACATGTAGGGACATCTGGTGTGAACATCCCATCCGCATGACATGTCGAAGTAGGACCTCCATTAATAGTAAAGCCAGCCGTACAGCTATAGTAGCACATTGTGCTTGAAGATACTGTTCCTCCCTCTGTACATCCGGTTACATTCAATCCCGTTGTCAGGGATGGCACGGTACAGTTAACTGAAAAAGTATGGTAAGAAAATAACAACAATAGAAATAATAATAATGAAAATAACCAAAACAAAAGTGATCATAGTAATCACGAAATAAGATTAATAATACCAATAAGACGTATATAATATATATCTTATTATGTTGTGTTTAAGAATACGTTATGAGATATATTTGCGAAAAGAAGAAATCAGTTTGATTTCGTTAATAGACCTAGGGATGACATGGAAAACAGGGCTCCGTTTTAGATTTTCGTAGTCCACACTTTCGCCCAACATGAAAATTGGTGGACTGGGGTAACTTTTTGTGCTGAATTCAAATATGAATGTTGCCAAGCTTCAAACTTGCAATGTTTCATTATATCGCGCCCTAATTATGCAAAGTTATGCAAAATTATGCAAAATTGAAATATTAAACTGTTGCACAAAATAATTAATTTCACCCCCTAAGTCCAACTTTAACTAAATAAATGTCATGTTTCATGACCTGAAGGCAAACTGCATGAGAAATTTTAACAGTGAATTCAAATGCCAGCATTCTGTGAAATTTAAGCAAATTTATCCAAAAATATAGATTTTTCAAGAAAAAAAAGATACTGGGTTTTTATAATTTATATTTCTCAAGTAGACCTACAAAGTAAACTGAGTTAATCTTTGAGTGAGCCTAATTGCTTGTGATAAAAAATCTTTATGAATGCACATTTCATAATTAAAGTAGATATTCAAAGAAAATCACAAATATGGCAATTAATGTATCACTAGAAACTGGGAAGCTTACAGATGGCAATCGTATAAGTTTTATGTCAACTGCGTATCTGGTGATTATAAAAACAACACAAATAAAAGCTCTTCTCAGCATCTGGAATATCCGAGGATTCGCCAGAAATATAGCGATGTTTTGATGTCGTCACACTCGGGATCGATCCTGCTTAAGCAGACGACGTCCTATAATGAATGAACGTAATTGCAATGCAATTATTTATCAAATTATAAAGAGTTTGGTGTATTTAAACATGACCTTATTTCACACCATTATAAAGGGAAAGTGAAACTGATTCTGATAGCTAAAACCGTTTGATTGTAAATACATAGGAGAAGGGTCAATGATCAATGAAATAAACCCCACTTTCAAATTGAAAAGCCCTCCGAATAATAGCAGGATGGTATTCGTTCCCTCTTGAAACGCCGAACATGCCGCGGTGCAAGCAGCTGAAAATACAATGGTGTCTTATTTTGTTTACAAGTGACTGATTCCTTTATTTTTTTAACGCTGCATTTTTCATCAAAATAATACCATACACGAAGTTAAGAGTGAGGCAACAGACTAACATTAAGACTGACGCTAGTCAAGGAAGAGAAATAAGTGAAGAGGAGATGACAAAATAGGCTCTGAAAATGTGTAAGATGTTATGGGACATCGTCTGCTTAGACAGGACTGGTCCAGGGTGTGTCGTCACATATCTCAGCAGCGTTCGAGGAGCTCTTCAGCTGCTATATCGGGGGCTGTATTTTACCGTTTTATAATTGATAATAATCATTACTTCAAATGTTTCCAAGCGTTGAATTTGGATAACCTTGTTTAATTTATGCCATCTAAGCAATAATAAGTATTAAGCCAATATTTAAAATCATTAACGTTCTACTTTAAGCCGGACTTAAAACGGAGCTTCATCAACACCAATATTCAGTTTGCTCACTGTGGGCATGTATTTTTACATATGCCTTGAACATATGTCTCAAATACAACACTTGCTGCTGTCAACTATCAGCTTGCAAATGATTGTCTTACATAGCAACAATATACCGGTTCTGTAATATATTCAAATTTATGCAAATTTCTTCTCCAAGCACCTAGTGACGAGCTATTCCATTAACCTGCTTTTTATAAATGAGCCACAATGCTTGGCATCCAGTGTGCATACATTATTTGTTGCTATGTCCGGTAGGACACAACTTACTTCAACAAACTAACATTAATTGATCTTAAGGTTAACATTATTTCTAACTATACTCTTACATAATGGGATGACATGGATAAAGAAGCTCCGTTTTTCATTTTCGTGATCCACATTTTCGCCCCCACCTATAAATTGGTGTATATACTAGGGTACTGTTGACTTCAAATATGAATGTTGCTAAGCAATTCATCACTGTAATGTGACTTATTAGACTTTACTTATGCCAATTTATTCATAATCCAATGGCGAAATAAGGGGGGGGGGGGCGCTTCTATCCCCTTCGGATTTCTGCCTATTTACGTGCAAACGCCATCCCATTAGTCAAAATTTGTTTCTAAGAATTTGAATTATACGTTATCTGAGTGTGAACAATTCCAAGCCATAAACAGGGGATTCTGGGGCGGGGGCAGAAAGGGGAAACAGCACACGCAAGGAGTTGTGTAAGGATGTGTTTAGTGCGAGGGTGGGGGGGGGGGGGGGATGGGGCACATTAATGTTGTGTGCCACATTCCTTACAATTCTTTACAACCGCCAATGGGCTAGACATGCAGGCATATTATCCGAATACCACTTGGTAGTATGCAAATGAGCATTGTTAAATTCGGATCCGCTCGCTATTCATAAAAATCACTATTCATAGAAAACCGCTATTCATTCAACACGCGTTATGAATAGCGGTCCGCCATATCAACAGCAGCTAGAGGAGTACCGCCAACGACATAGTCGTGTAAACAAGCGTGATGCAGTTGTGGTGGGAGAGGAGTCATCAGATGAGTCATCTTCTTCGAGGTCTACATCTACTCCTCCTACTTCTGCTTCACCGCTATATCAAGAGCAGCTAGAGGAGTACCGCCAACGACATAGTCGTGTAAAGAACAAGTATGATGTAGTTGTGGTGCGAGATAGTATGATCAAACATATTGATGACAGACGTCTCACTCGCCGCGAGAAGGTGAAGTGTGTGTCCTTACCAGGAGCTAAAATAAGAGACATCCTCACCTCCTCACCATGTGAGTCCCTCAAGCCTGGGGGTCACCTCATCATCCACGCAGGCACGAACAACGTCTCAGAGGGTGCTACTGACGTCTGTCACCAGCTAACAGACCTCTGCAAATCTGTGTCTGCAGAGGGGTTTGCTGTCACCGTGTCAACAATAATCCATCGTAGACGGGAGTCTACTGCAGAGAGAAAGCGGGTGGACGACATCAACAGACTAACGGAGTTTTCAGCAAGGGAGAATACGTGGGGAATCATCTTCAACAACACCATAGAGGAAAAGCATCTTGGCCATGACGGGGTTCATCTCAACAGAGCCGGCCAGCGTATCCTGGCAAACAACCTGAGCCGCATTATCAGCAGAGATGACAACCCATCATCAGGAGGCCTACCTATAACCAAACTCCTGAACGGAGATGTGACCGTTTTCCTAGGAGCAGCCCCGTCAGATCATATGCAGAAGTCGTTTCTGGACCGTCAGCAGGAGATTATTTGGATTTCAGCCCAGTCCTTCAGCGGTCCCGACTGAAACCAACATCCGAATCATCCAAGACAGACATGAAGGACTGGGAGAGATATCTCGACTTTATAAGAAGGGTAATGAATTAAATGAAAGTCTTACTAAATCTGATCTTCAATCAATCAATGTCAATCAATGTGGTCTTTTTTGTTCAGATTGTAAAAAATGGTTTCATATTCATTGCCAAGGTGTAAGTTTAATAGAGTATAAAAGGTTGTATTATGAATGCCCTGATGAAATATGGATTCGTCTAACATGTTGTTTGCCATCCTTTTGTGATTCATTGTTCACTGACAATTGTCTAATGAAAGAATACCGAATTAAGGATAAACTAAAAGAAAATTATTTTAAAGAAACTCAAACTAAATTTGAAATACAAACGATGGCAAAAGCAATTCGGCCAACCCTCACAGATGATATTTCTCTTTATCAGGAATTTGAAGAAAAGTTCAACGTTAAAGGTCTCCATTTCATTCACCTTAATGTGAGGTCTATCCTGAACAAAATATCGGAGCTTAGAATTTTCTTTAAAAGAAAAAGGTTGGCTATTTTTGCTTTCACTGAAACATGGCTAAATAATTCTATAAATGATAAGGAAATTGAAATTGGTGGCTACAAAATCATACGCCGTGATCGATCCTTCGGCTCTGGAGGTGGTGTATGTTTCTATATTCGAAATGATATTGCATTCAATAGTATTGATGATTTAAGCACTGGTGATTCTGAATCCCTGTGGATTAATTTGCTTCTTCCGTGATCGAAACCGATCGTTTTGGGCGTCCTATATATAGGCCTCCTAAAAGTACTTTATTTATTGAGAAAATGGCAAATTTTCTTGAAATGTTGAAGAAAGATGACGAGATTATAATTTTAGGTGATATGAATATTTGTCTCTTTCAGAAATCGTCACTAGCTAAAAAATATATTGACTTGTTAAAACTTCATGGATATAACTCATCAAAGAGGCAACTCGCGTCACACCAACTTGTTCTTCTTTATTGGATCATGTTATATGTAACACAGAACACAAAATAAGTCAAAGTGGTGTTATTGATCTTGGTATTAGCGACCATTCTTTTTTCTGTACACGGAAAAATTATAGGCTATAAGAGTTTAAATACGGAGAGTGCTCAGTGCCGAAATAAAGCACGCGTATATATTGTGGTACATGTCGATCGGCCCAGAGGGAAAGGTTATAGTCTTAATCAAGATGTTTGTATTTAATTTTTTTTCCTTCTTTTTCTGGACAACGCTTTTGCCTTTTGGTAAAGCCGTAACTAAAGGGCATAATCTTGATATTGTCCCTTCAAATACAAACTTATGTCCCAAAACAGATAGGAATCAACTCTAACTGCACCAGGGAGGAGAGGGAGAGAGTTGGGAGCGGGGCCTCGGACTAGATGTTTGTATTTTTGTTAAAGTTATTTGCTATGAAATTTCTATTAATATTTATGTGATGATGGGGGGGGGGGGGGTCCAAACATGTTCCCTGATATTAAGCTCTATATGAGCAAACACTGCGATATCTGACGGGAATGTCGAGAAAAGTTATTTAAAAATAATAATGTGCTATCTTTATTTTTCTATTAAATCAGAATATTTCATTTGATATGATTTATGGAAGTTATAGGGATTATAGACCTGCAATGTAATTTTATTAGCCTTATTCTTTTTAAATTCAAGACAGAAAAGGCTTTAATAAAATGAGATTGCGTGCGAGCAATTCCTTATATAAATATAAAGATTACATTAAGAGTGGCGTATCCAAGATTATCCAGGAATGTACATGCCCCTATGTGCCAGCCAAAACAAAATCTGACATAATATGAAAGGAAATGTGTCCCCCCCCCCCCCGCACAGAAAGAATCTGAAAACTGTGATAATTTTTTTCCTTGCTTGTCCTAAAAATTCAAAATAGAATGCATCTGATGATTTTTTTTTTTCGTCAGTCGTGAGCCTCCCCCCTCTCCCTGCATTCCTGGATACGCCACCAATATACGGTAACTTACGGTAAGTTATTTGTAATATTCTGCTGTAGAAATGTGAGACGACAGGCGAAGAAAACAGTATAGGGGCTTGCTCCGAAGCCCGGTGGAGCCACTCGCCCGCAGAGGGAGACGCATATGACCGTTACCACAAATGCAAATAACCCCCTTTTGCAGTCAATTTCAAGGACATTTTGTGAAATTTAACCCCCTTTTTTTACATCAAAACAAGGACAAAATACCCCGATTTATAAGATTGTAAGGACACTTTCGCAAACTGACCCCTATTTTACCATATCTTAAGGACAAGACATTTATACCCTTTTTTCATTAACATAAAGGTGCCTAAGACCCGATTCCTCGAATTACAAGTTCACGCACAAGTAATATTCAGTTCACTAAGTTCACTATATAAGTTCAGTCCTATTTCAGAACATACGCAATCGGTAATGCATATCCGAAATCTGCTGCACAGTTGCACTAGTCAACAAACTTCTACTATCATCTTCAGGATTTCGCGTTGGGCTAACTGTGATGCGAATTCTTCCATTATGCAGGACCAGAGTTGTGAAGTGAGACTAACATGACTAACTGACTTTGTATTGCTTACAAAATTGTATTTGCATCATGCTGGCTCAAAACAAATTGACGCTCATCAGTCGTGTCCTCCTCTGATCCATCCTCAGTGTCCTTGCAACTGAAAAGATTAACTTTCATGATGACATCTTTGAACGCATGCAACATCAACATTGGTGCTTGTATTGATGAAATTGAAGGCATTTTTCGGGATTTTTCTTCCCCGGTTTTCTGCCCTTTCCTGACCATGCTGACCCCTATTTTATCAATTTCGATGACACCTGCGCACCCTTTTTTTCTATATTTCGAGGAATATTCTGTCCACGGACGTTCCTTGAAATTGACCCCTTTGTCCGCGATTTTGGTAACGGTCATGCGGTCCCTAAGTCACAAGAGTGGCTCCACTGGGCTCCGAAGCCATCACCAACGCAATAGGGCCTTTACCGATTGTACGAAAAGGGGGATGGCCTCCGTGTTTTGAATTGAATTAGTAACCAACAATATAGCAGCTGATGATATAATTTATTTATTACCAGTCCTATTCTGTCTTTGTAGGAATATCCCATTACCTTTGCCCCCATATCTCTTTGTCTCTCCCCCCCCCCCCTCATTTTTCTCATACTCTCTTTTCTCTCTTACAACAGATCTGTAAAAAATGACTCCAATAGAATCGAGGAAAAAATAATGATCTCTTATTTTTTTAATTTGTGTTTTTATTAGGAAATCAACAGAAATCACAACAATTACAAGTGATTTACATTATTAAAAATAAAATCACTGAGCAAAAAAAAACAACAAAACAAAACAAAACAAAAACAAACAGTAAAAATAAAGCAATTGGAACGAAATAACAAAAATAAAAAAACGATCTCTTATTGCTTCCCCTCCAATCTTTCAATTTAATGAGATCGACCACCAACACTATGCAATTATATTCTTCACATCCATGACAGAATAGCAGGGGCGGATCAAGAGGGGGCGAATCGGCCGCGGCCCCCTTCTTGAAACCCAAGTTGGCATATACGGGATCTTGCCTAAATTGTGAAAAACCCGGATCGAGCACCAAATTTAGTTTGAAAGCCCAAGAGCCTAACAATGTCGTTCTATTAACCGTCCGAGAAAAACTTGTAAAAAGGCCCATCCCGCAAGACTTACCTGACAGTCCGGGTATGGATCAGTGGCGGATTTAGGAGGCTTTTAAATAAAATTGTATCCCCCTTTTAGAACTGATAACTTTTTTTGCTTGTCAGAGAATTATGGAGGAAAACTGGACTAATAATATCTGATACCTACACCTCTCCACTGAGCGACTTTCGGAGGCCTGGCGAGAAGAAAAAAATTTGGCAAACTGACATATCATCGGCAACGCCACCACCTCGATCGGGATTGCAGAGGGGTAGACCAAGCCTAGATAGTGCTAGACACCTATCACAGGGGCGTATCCAGAATTTCCCAATAGGGGGGGGGGGCGCGCCAAGAATTATTGATCTCTGAGATGCAAAATAGTGCTATATGTGACCAATTTTGAAGCCTATTCAATGAACAATATTTTCAATTGGTATGAAGATTTTTTTTTTTGCTATTTTTTTTTTACGATGGCCAATAGGGGGGGGGGGGGGCGCGTAATGCGGTGATAGAACATTGATTATACGAATTTATGGATTTAACACATTGAATTTTGCCTCTGGTACATTAGAAATATAGTAGTGAACTGGAATTTAGTTAGATTTTCTTCTATCCGGCTAGGCTGGGTTTGCTTTCGGGCGGACGTACGTCTGCTACATGGTCGTCTGCTAGTGCACGATCTCATTGAGCTTATCAGAGCTTTAAATTTCATGTAAATCACATTTTTTACATTTTCAAAGAAAAATTATGGGAATTATAATCACCCTAAAATTCCTTGTTTTTGCGTGTTAACCTATGGCAGGCGAGACGTTTTTGGTCAAAAGCATGCATATTCCCGGGGATTTATGGGGGGTTTACTGGACTCATCAAGCCTTAATTATACCTTTTCAGAGCTTGAAATTTTATGTAAATCACGTTTTTTATATTTTCAAATAAAAATTATGGGAATTATAATCATCCTAAAATTCCTTGTTTTCGCGTGTAAACCTATGGCAGGAGAGACTTTTTGGGGTAAAAAGCATGCATATTCCCGGGGATTTATGCGGGGTCTATTCAACTAGTTGAGTCTTAATTATACATTTTCAGAGCTTTAAATTTTATTCAAGGCACATTTTTCAAAATTTTGATTTAATTCTGGGGGAATTATAATCATTCAAAAATCCCCGTTTTTGCGTGTTAACCTATGGGAGATTGAAGGCCAAAAGCATGCATATTCCCGGGGATTTATGCGGGGTCCCTTGCACTTTTTGAGCCTTCATTAAGCTTTTTCAGAGTCTCAAATTACATGTAAGCCACATTTACACTAAATTCAAAGTAATATTAGAGGAACTATAATCATTTTTAAAATCCATGTTTTCACGTGTTAACCCTATGGCAGATGACTTTGTCAAAAAGCAGGCATGATCCAAGGGATTCATAGCGGCATTTATTGACAAAAAAGGTTCAAAAAATGTTTTTTGAACTATCCATCCTTTTTCTCGTGCAAAAATCAGACTTCAAAAAGATAGATATGAAATACCAAGAAAAAGTGAGACATCTTTTCACGTGTTATACCTATGGAGAACGTATTTTTCCGACTCTGTTTTAACACAGCAAAGTATGCCTCCAAAATGTACTACGGAAGTAGGTCAGAGTAATCTGTCTTGATACTATTTAAAGTCTTTGCTATAGGTCACCACAGAACCATTGATATCAGATCGATTAAGTCAATTATAACGAGGAGGCTTTCAATCGAAATCTGTCTGCCGTCAATTGGTCAAGATTAACTAACTGCACTGATTTGAATGGGGCTTGGTCAATATTTCAAAATATTTTTATCACAAATTTGAATTTGGTAGCACCTCAGAAACGAACGAGAGTAAAACAAAGATCCGAAAATTGGATGACTAAAAATATTCTTTTGCTCATTCAAGAAAGAAATATCGCGTACAAAAAAATGAAGAAAAAATCAAAAGCAGAGGATTATGAGATACTCTTTAAAAGATTTCAGAAAATAAGAAATATGGTCCAAAGGGAGGTACAAAAAGCCAAACTAGAATTTTTGCAAAAAATAAACATGATTCTAAGAGGCTTTGGAAGAATCTAAAAAGCTTAGGATTAAAAGGAAAGAAGGGAAAAGACCAAGATTTTGTCATTTCAATCGGTGGAGAATTATGTCATGATAAGGTGACCATTGCCAACGAATTCAATTCTCATTTTACTAGTGTGGCTGCTAAATTGGTAGAAAAACTCCCTTCTTGCAAAGACTTTTTCAGTGCAGACTGTGAGATCATTCGTGAGCTTTATGAAAGAAAAGGGGTAAGCCAAGGCAGATTTGAGTTATTACCAGTCAGTGAACAACTTGTTTTCAATGAGTTGCGAAAATTGAATGTATCAAAAAGCACTGGCTTAGACTTGATTCCGGCTAAATTTCTGAAAGATGGTGTGATGATGCTATACAAACCCTTAACTTTCTTGATTAACTTATCTATCTTGACTAATACTTTTCCAAAGGAAATGAAAATAGGTAAAGTTACTCCACTTCATAAAAAGAAAGATAAAACTGATGTTGGAAATTATAGACCTATCAGTGTTTTAAGTATAGTATCTAAAATTCTAGAAAAGTCGGTATGTGTTCAGATTGAAAAATATTTTAAAGAAAATGATATAATTTATGAATTTCAATCTGGTTTTCGACATGACTATTCAACCGAGACATGTCTTATTCACTTGACTGATTATCTGAGAACACAAATTTCCCAGGGACAATTCGTTGGTATCGTACTCCTGGATCTTCAGAAAGCTTTTGATACAGTTAATCATGACATCTTACTAAAAAAAGTTACAAAAAATGGGTTTTAGAATGGTTCAAATCCTACTTGTCTAATCGACATCTGGTAGTGGCTATTAATGATATTCGTTCCAATGTTATGCCTATAACATGTGGTGTTCCTCAGGGAAGCATCCTTGGACCAATCCTTTTTTCAGCTTATATCAATGACATGTGTGCTTGTATAAAAGCTGACTGCAAGCTGCTATTGTACGCTGATGACAGCGTACTACTTTGCTCAAATCCAAATCCAAAATTTGTCGAAGGAAAAACTAAGCGACCAGCTTTCTACATGTGTCAATTGGATGACTGATAATAGGCTATCTTTACATTTGGGCAAACAGAAAGCATTTTGTTTTGTCCAAAAAGTAGTTCTAAAAAGTCATTTGAATTTCAGGTGACATGCAATAATCAGGTAATCCAGAGAAAAGAATCTGTGAAGTATTTAGGCATTGAGCTGGCCAGCTCAATATCCTTTTCAACTTTAATAGAATCAGTTGTAAAGAGAGCGAATTCTCGCCTGAAATTTTTGTACAGATATCAAAATTGTATGGATCAAAAGGCAAGACGTATACTCTGTTTTGCTCTTATTCAATGTTTATTTGATTATGCTAACCCTGCTTGGTATAGTAGCTTTAAAAAATCTGATCAAAAGAAGTTGAAAATTATTCAGAACAAAATGGTGAGATTCATCAACTACTCTGGTCCCAGAACTCACGTTGGCTACAATGAGCTCTCTGAAGCTGGTTTTCTTGAAGTCAACCAAAGATCTAATCAACTGATTTTGCACCATGTGCATAAGATATATCATAGTAGGTCGAATCATTATATTCGATCAAACTTTAATCTTGTTAACAATTTACATAGTCATCATACAAGAAACAGCCGTTTCAATTTTAACTTACCAGAAAGAGTAGGCAGTGTTGGTAATTCGTTTTATTATTATACTGCCATAAAGCATTGGAATTCTCTGCCTAATGACATAAAAGGAATAGATAACTTTGTTCATTTTAAAAGGAAATCGAAAGAATATCTTTCACTAGAGAGTCAGAGAGAAGAAGCAAATGATTATGTTACATCTAGCTAAAATATCCTGAATACGGACCATTTTCTTTTTCACATGCAGGTTTAAACTGTTTATTTTATATATTTATAGTTTTAACATGATGAAAGATTTAACGTATTTTTTTTTCCATTCTCATCTTCGTTTCTCTCTCTCTCTCTCTCCATTTCTTCCTCTTTTTCCTTTTTTCTTCTTCCTCTTTTTCTTTCTTTTCCTTTCATTCTAACTTTGTATATATTTATCACTATTATTTTTATGATTTACTTTTCCTTATTTATTCCTCAACGTGTAAATATATATATAAATATGTAACTCAATGATTATTTTATTCATACAAGAGGACCCCACTGGAAATAAGCTTTCGAGCTTTCGTGGGTTATCCCGTTCAAGCTTTCTAATTTGTTATTTTACTATGTATAAATTATTTTGAATGCTTGGCAAATAAAATCTATCAATCAATCAATCAATTATGAATAGCGAGGTAATTTGTCTATGGTTTGCTCGCTATTCATAAGAACCGCTATTCATACAAAACCGCTATTCATTTAGTCACGCGTTATGGATAGCGGTCCTTATGAACTGTTGTGAATAGTGATCCTTGCCCTGAGCTGGTTAAAAATATCAATGTGTATGTTGGAGTGGTAATTTTTTTTTTTGGTGATTCGCTTTAGTGCTCTAGTAGCCATACAGAATCAGAAAAAATCCCTTTTGTAACAGAAATATTAACGTCAAGAACAAAAATTAGCCACCAGGGTAAAAGTCTAGAGTGGATCCCAAGTCACTGTGGTATATGTTGATAATGTGGCAATAACATTTTCACGCCAAATTAGTATTACGAAAGAATATTGAAATATACAATAAACTATCTCTGGAGGAAGTTAAACATTTGATAACTAGGGCACGGGCCGGAAGTGCCCCCCCCCCCCTGGATCCGCCAATGCTAAGTATAATGGTAGACTATTAGGATACTTGAAATAACTAACCAACCGTTGCACATTTCATTACTGTAGCCTCATTTTTTGCCTAATATCACGATAGTGTAAATTGAATACACCAAATTAATACAAAATTACCGGATATCACCCCCGTAGCCATTCTATCACTGACACCCCCAACCTATGCCTGAGTGACCTAGGCCAAGTTTTTTGGGGGCCGAAAATCAAAGAGACGTAATTCGATGGTTGGTAAGATGGCATCTTTGAAAACGTGGGAAAAGTGCCCAAGTGTCCGTTTTGCGGGATGATATTTATAATGTTTTTGGAATGAGTTATATGATTTCGTTTTATTTTCGTAAATATAATTTAAAAAAAAAATACCTTTTCAAAGAAAAGAAAAAATGTTAGAATTTTTAGAATATTTAAAATAATATTTGTGCCAAAAATACTCAGTTGACTAATTGCCAAATAAAAACAAATAACAACAACACGACTAGTCATATCAAGCAGGTACAGTACATGTCCTATGGTAGTCTTACAGCGTAGACGCTCCTGCAAACCAGACATGGGTGTGATGTTAATCTTAATCTATATAGGAAAACAATAACTTCCTAATGTTGTTAATATTAAATATCATTTTGCGTTTACATTTGATAATCAAGAGTCCCAATTTCCGTAATATCCTAATGTGATTCAAACGTGAACGCATAATGCCATAGTGTCACTTTTAGGAGGCGAGTATTTCAACAAAAAAATGCGATGGATGATAATTATTTTTTTGTTTCTGAAAGAATAATGGGAATAAATAACCGGTAGACCATTTTTGTTCAGGGGGGGGGGGGGGGGGGGGCTTACCACCACTGTTTTTCAATGTTAAACTTACAAAATTTCACTTATTGTCATATCACATGAATAAATAATTTCTTGTTTAATGTGTAAATTCTTACTTTTTGGAAGAAGAGGTCGCTGGCAAACAAATCCTAGGGCAACGTGGGAACAGTTTCTATCACCCCATTTTCCATCGTATAAGGCGTTGTTGGCGCTAAAAATGTAAAAACAATCTTCGTCGTCATAGTACGTACGCCTGAGCGGACTCCACGCTGTGAACCTGTGGAAGCAAGTAGAAATCCTGGGCAGTAACAATTTAGTTTCCCATTCTCGTACTACAGTCAATCTCGCCTAAGTCGATCATGACAACTTGTACAAAGGATTAAGACAAGTAACTCTATGAGGATAAATTGGGACTTTTTATCATTTTTCATCGACTTGAACGACTATTCGACACATGCGACGTCGACTTAATCGAGGTTGACTTTACAATTCAAATAAACAGCCTGTAATCGCTGTAAAAGTATTATAAACACGATAAGAACTACTTTCGAAAAATAAACTCAAGGGCAATTTCAAAGGCCTATTGTACTGCCCATAGAAATCAGGTTCGGAATATGTAATACACCATTGTAATGTTCGCACATTTCTAAAGGTGATAGACAGGGCTATTGAAATTGTTTTGAGTTTATTTTTCGAAAGTAGTTTTTATCGTGTTTATAATACATTTATATTTTTCAGACAAACACAATCATATTTATACGGAGTACGCAAGGTCTTTCGACATATTTTGCTCATAATGCTCTACAGTGCGTCCCAGAAAAAAACCGAGATTTATCGATGTTTAATCATATCTTAATCACAATTATGATTAATATAATATTATGACACATATTTGTAACGCTTGGATCCTCTTCTTTCATTTGATGCCACTCATATGATACTGACATGAGTGAATAAGCACAATATGAAGCATGGCTACCAAAAAGTCGTTTGGCAAACGATATCTAAATTTCAAAGAGACAATCAAATTTCTAAAAAGTCCCTTTCATATTGTAAGAAGGTGTATTTTGATAAATGTTGTACAATGTTTAACGTTGGTGGCAGGCGCTAGCCCTATATCATGTGACCTTCACCCCGCTTTCTCCCATCTATAGGTAAGCAAGTCATTTTTTGTATTGTGTTCTAAATTTAACATTTGAGGAAGATTCAGTTATGTTATACTGTTGTCATATCACTAAAATGTCATCTTAAGTATAAGCAACATAAATGTGTAGAGAGAATTTAATATTTACTTTAAGAAAGTGTGATTTTAAGGATATTTGTACGTTATGTAATGTCAAGTGGGTGTGGCTAACGTAGTAGATTTCACGTATACGGTGGGAATGCGTGTACGTCTTCGTAGGGTGAATTTACATATGTATAGGCTAGTCCGGACCATTGAACTGTGTGTTCTCTATCACTAAATGAAAAGATGTATTCGGTTTTTGTGTGATCTTTTGACGTTAGACTTGGGAAATGATAAAGCCTAGAGGCGATTTGTTGAATAATATTTGTTTAGAATAATGATTTGACACTTCTTAAGAGTTTCATAGTATTCTTTACAAAACTGTTATATTTTGTAATTAATACTATGACCCCGCTTTCTCCCATCTATAGGACGGCGGCGAGTCAATAAAGATCTGCAAGATAATCCATGTTTCCTGCGTCCTGCTTCATGCGTCCGATTCGGAGGTTTATCCCGCCCCCTGTCAGGTCCTTGCTACTCGGCTTCCTCTTACAATATTATGACACCTCAATCGGGAAAAATGAGCTAGGGATGACAAAGCTCTGTTGTTGTAAATTGATGTTTGCATTTCCACGATTTATTAAAGGCTCCCAGATCGTCCCCATTCTGTAACCAGAAATACTCGTTGCCCTGTTGCTAACTGCATGGTCAAGTAGATTAAAACGTACCTCACTATCATTCAGATTCTTACGGCCTTCTTACGAAGTTCGTACGAACGCCGTTTAATTGGCAAGAACAACTTAAGACCTGCTTGAGAAACGAAGTGTTTTTCGGTTATACAATGGCCCTAGAGTTCATACGTGTTTCGTGAGATTGTTTCTTTGGTCAGACTTACGGATTTTTACGATTTTTGTTGTCGCAAGATGGTCGTAAGTGCAAATCACGGCACTTTCAAGTCATTCGTAAAAAGATCTTATGAATTTTTGCATATTTTGTCGAGTTGCAAAAAGGCGCTGCCGTGTAGGCCTACTGTCGAAAATTCTGTGACTGTTGAATGTTTGACACTTGCAAGATGGCAGTAGTGCCAAGGAGACTACAACTGCAGCTGCAGCTGCATCTGCAAATAGAGGCTTTTGGCTTTATACCCAATAAAACTCCACAATTGCATAAAATGTGTACCTACTAACGAGCACCTTATACGAACGCATTACAAACGCCAATACGCCAAGAGTCGTTCGTAAGAGCGCCGTAAGAATCTCCGTTCGTAAGGCGTTCTTATGAACGCCGTAAGAGCCCTCTATGAACATCTTATATTAAAGGCGTCCTTACGATCATCGTAAGAATTTAAGGCTTCTAGAATTGTCTCTCGAACCTACAAAATATTGCGTGGTTCTTACGATGTTCTTGCCTTCTTGAGTAGATCTTACGAAATGGTCTAAAAATCGTTCGTACGGCGTTCGTAGTAGTTCTTAATGCCATTTTGTTGACTATCAGCCATGCAAGAAGTCTTTTGTCTTGTTTGTTTATTGCTACGACAGGCAGCCAGTGCGACAGGCAGCCAGAAATTTGATTATCTCTTTGAAATTCACATATCGTTGGCCAAACGATTTTTTGGTAGCCCTGTTTCATATTCTCTTTATCCACTCATGCGTGAAATATTATAAGTGGCATCAAATGAAAGAAGAGGATCCAAGCTTTACAAATATGTGTCATATATCAATCATAATTGTCATTAAGATATTATTAAACATAGATAAATCTCGGTTTCGTTTTTTTCTGGGACGCAAAGTATTGTGAAATCAAGAAGGTGTATTCTCGTCCTCGCTGTTTGTTCTATATGCCTACTTTTCTTATTCATTTGAGGCCGGGTATGAAGGACAACTTTCTTTAACTTTCTTTAAATTTTTGAAAAAGATGTCGGAAACAACAGTAACAGTAACACACATAACCCTCCAACGTATAATTTGTCGCCATTTTATACCCTTGGCAAACAAACAAAAACTTCAGAATCTTCTAAAATGGAGTCACGTTTACGCCTTCTAATGTTTTCTTTTAATACTCTTTCATTAAAAATATAGGACATGATTTTTTGTAGGCCCAATTCTAAGTTGAAGTTTGAACTTTGTAGCTTATTTGTTCCACATCTACATTTAAAAAACGCAATTCACACAGCTGATAAGTCGGTTACAAAAAAGGGACAGATATATCAAATCATTTTATGGTAAATAAGCAGCAAGTTTCACCGGATTTAGAGTCGACATGCAAAATGAGAATGTTGAATGGGAGCGTGAATAAAAGGCAAATCTTGTACAGGATTATAATCTTGTATCGAGTAGTATTATTAATACATGTATGTCTGATTAATATACAAGGATGAAAAAATAACAGCAAAATATTACCAAATTCATTAAACGTAAAAGAACCAGCTTCAAAATTTGGAGAAAAGTATAAAAAGAAAGAGAAAGAAAGAAGATGGATTCTTCATTAGTAAGCCTTTGACAACTACCCTCGAACAAGTAGGTGATTACCCTCTAAGTAGTTGTCCGGGATACTTGTGTCCGGGGTGATTGTTGTTAGTTAAGCAAATACACTGTAAAAAAGAATCATTGAAATTACTCAAAAAATAATCTTCAACAGATTGCCTTGATTTTTTAAAGTATTTGTCACCGGAAATTTAGAAGTAGAATTTACGTATTTTGCTTAATAAATTTTTACTCAGTTAAATTGAGTTACATTAACGTAAATAATTTAAGTATTGTAATCATGATAGATAACAATTTAAAAAAAATATGACATGTTTAAACTTGTACCCATCACTGACACTTTCTCAATTTACATTTACATGGTTTAGGATTTAGGATTTGACTAATTACCTATCATCATCGTCAACAAACATTATTACATACGCTTTAATTTGCCACCTATTAAAAGGGCTCCGAATTTTATATATCGATCGTATTGGTTGACAATTTTCCTGAAATATCAAGTTTTGATTTGTTTTGAATTGAGTGACAATTAAATTTGTCTTATCTTCTTATCTTTGCTTAAATTAATTAGGAAATATTTTAAACTTCTTAAATTTTCATTCAACCACAAAAAAAGAATTGTTTTATTTAAAAAAAGAGATTAAATTGGTCTTAATGAATATTCATGAATTATGTTAATACTTATATTACGCACTGCTTCAGTCTTCACTTAAAAAAGATAAGTACAATCAACATAAATTGTTTGAGTAATACGTATAACTTCTTATTTTGAGTTAACATTACTAAATTGATACAAGTTGAAATTACTTAAATTTTCTTTTGTATTTATTTTACTTTAAAACTTCACGTATATTCTACTAAATTGAAAGTTTGAGTTAGTAAGACTTAAATCGAGTGCGTAAGTGGCAAAACTTATGTTTTGAAGTAAATTCTACATGGTAAAAATAAGTAAAAATTACCAATGGGCATATTATTTTTTACAGTGTAATTACCGTTGGCAGTGGCGTATCTAGGTATTTTGGCGCCCGGGGCATCAAATCTGCGCCCCCAGCCATGCCCAAACTCACATTAATGAGCGTTATTAATTTAGAAATGATAGTGAAAATGAGCTTTGATGCCCGGGGTTGTTAGCCCATATTTGATGAGTTATTGTATAAGCGAGGGAGCACGCAACCGAGCGGCAATTTTTTTTCCTTTTCACCCCTGGAATTTCTTATGTATTTTACCTTTACAAAAAAAAAAGATAATCCAAGGGAATACAGCCACCTAGCAAAAGATTTTTTTTTTAATTTTGAAAAATCCTATTTTGGGGGCGCAAAATAAATGAAAACCCTGAAGAAATATATTTTAGGACTTTAGTAAGGCACCGTTGATGAAGGTGATGGGACAAACTATTACTTCCGAGGATCTGGATGTAGCTATCTTTACGAAGCGAAGCTGAGGAAAGATAGCGTATACATTTTGAAATCGCCGAGGAAGTGATAGTAGCCTACATCTCATCGCCTGAAACATTAAGGTGATTATTTGCGTTATATTCCACATTTGAAACATATGACTGGTACGAGAAAGACAATTATTGTCTCCTTCTCGAAAAAAAGACTTTTATAATTTTGGCCCAAATAAATTCACAAAAGATGTTAAAACCACCGTACCCCTACCTACCTGGGTGTGCACAATTGTTTTATCATTTTAAGCGCGCGATTGGACAATGCGTGCTTATTTTAGTATGCCTGTATGTGGAATATAAACCTATTTATATTCCACATACTAAGAATCTTGCTGTTAGATTGGTCAAAAGGTAATCACGTGATAAAACGTAGTTTTCCCCATATCAATCGACCCGAGAAGAAAAGTTCGTGACCTCGACGGAATAGTACTTCGATGTGTTTCGCTGATCTCTTCAGTCCATTACAGATACACAATGCGTTATCAATATTTGGGTACGCGCAAAATGAAAGTGCGTGACCTCTAAGTATAGTCCACAGAATTCCTAAAGACGTGGTATAGTCAATTGAAAAGTGCGTGACCTCTACGAATAGTCAAAATGAAAAGTGCGTGACCTTTACGAATAGCTTCATAGGCGTACTAAAATAAGCGCGCATTGCCCAATCGCGCGCTTAAAATGATATTAAAACAATTGTGCGCACCGTACCCAGGTAGGGGTACGGTTTATGGGGGTTAATGGTGGTTTTAACATCTTTTGTGTATTTATTCGGGCCTAAATTATAAATGTCTTTTTCGGGAGGTAGAGAATAATTGTCTTTCTCGTACCAGTTAAATGTTTCAGATGCGGAATATTAAGCAAATAATCACCTTTTGATTTCAGGCGATGAGACGTACTATCTCTTCCTCGGCGATCTGAATGTATACGCTATCTTTCCTCAGCTTCGCTTCGGAAAGATAGCTACATCCAAATCGCCTCGGAAGTGATAGTTTGTCCCATCACCTTCACCAACGGTAATTATTTGCTTAATAACCCCCAACTCAATTCTTGGTGCGCATATGTATGTGTTTTATTTAAACGCGCGAATGGGTAATGTGCGCTTATTTAAGCTTATTTTAGTACGCTTATGGAGCTATTTGTAGAGGTCACGCACTTTTCGATCTGACTATTCGTAAAGGTCACGCACTTTCATTTTGCGGCCCAAAATATTGATAACGCACTGTGACCATAATGGACTGAAGAGATCAGCGAAACACATAAGTAGGCTTACTATTCCGTCAGGGTCACGAACTTTTCTTCTCGGGTCGCCGATGGTCGATTGATTGGGAAAACTACGCTTTATCACGTGATTACCTTTTGGCCAATATAACAGCAAGATTCTTAATATGTGGAATATAATAGGGATTATTTTCCGTTGATAGTTGTCCCGGAGGGGGATAGATCGCGGATAGTCACGCTGATAGGCTTTGATTATTGTACTTACTCATTTCCTAGCGGTGTACCATCGATCCAGACGTACTGCCCTTCCACCTCGAGATCGGTGAGACCAATCCAATAAGGCCAAAGACCTGGTCCTGATGGTGCTCTGATTAGAGCTGATACGAAAGCCTAAGAATGGGAAGATGGTAAACTTGTACTCTAGTCACACTGATGAGACCCATTATCTGACCGAAAATGGACCGGACATTATTAAACGTACATAACACCGAATATGCAAGAATCGGTCGGTTTAACAGTCGGTAATAGGCGGTGTGACTGAGGTGTTTCAGGTAGGAGGTGGAAAGTGGATATCTAAACAAAGAAAATCGAATATGGAAATTGAGGATCGATTTAAGCAATATAATTCCATTTTAGCCTTTTCTAATGTATAATATGAATCTTTATCAATACCAAATTGTGCTCCGTTTTCTATTTTCATTCTCCTCTGAAAGCACATAGCCTAATTATCAAAGTGATGAAGTATCATTCTTTGATTCAAAACAGTGGAAGACTAAAAACCAGCATGTAATTGAAACAGTTGTATCCACTAGTTTTCGTAGACTTATATTCGCCTGCATGTGATCTATTTCCGTTTTCATAGTGATTTCATAATTTACACATGCAAGACAACGAACTTAGCTTTAACATTAAATATAATAGATGTCCAATAAGAATAAAAAAAAATACAGGATGAGTGAAAATTGACTTGAAATTATAATTCATACCAACAGTGGGTCATACTGGTTTTCATATCTAAAAAGGGGGTAACAGTCTAACAGACGTATTCACTAAGACAATTGTAAGTTTAAACATAGGTATTATATGGCAAAATAAACCAGCTACCCCAAAATGCGCTTCTTTATACTGTTACGATTTGAACGATGTTGAGCGAGAGGTAGGCCTATATGAGGCGTATATTTGTAATGGACCTAATTTTACCTCAACAATTATGTTTGCACTACATTAACCATTAATTGCTCAGGTAAATATTCACATAAAAAAATAATTTTATTACATCGCGACACACCGTCAGAATCTGTATTCTTGAGCAAAGAATTTTGCATTCAGAAAACAATCACCTTGCATGCTGTAACAATAGCCTTTACACGGCGGTGTAGTAGTGTGATCCAGATAATGTATGAGTTGTGCAATAATCATTATTTCCTTTTATTACTCGGACCTTTCTACTCGTTGTCAGTGAAAAACTTACATTCTTTTCCGGAGTGTTGAGGATAGCAAGATGACCTCCAAACGACTGACATGTCCCACTTGCTTGCGTGTAATTTACTCGTCCATACGTGACATGGTACAAGTTGTTATCAAACAAAGTCCAGTTGGACGTCTGACCGTTTACTCCTAGAGGAAATGGAAAAACAATTCATAGTTTGATGATTTCTTCTGTTTAAATACAATCGCAACTGACCAATATGCCTTCCATCCCGTGATTAAAGAGAGGAGTCCAAATTAAAATCCTGCAAAATGAATTTCTACACAAAAGGTATACAATGCCACCTTTTAGGTAGGTTATTGAAAATCTTTTACGGCATCCCTTCCGCCCTGAATATGCAAAGGGTATGTGAACCACATGGAAAAAAAATATTTAGAGAAAAAACATCAAACGTAGTATGGAAGAGCCGTTATTGGCTTTTGTAAGTGTGTGTGTGTGTGTGTGGGAGGGGGGGGGGGGTACATTTTGTCTGCCAAATAAAAGGTGCCCTCCCCACTTCCATTGTCCGAGCAGCCGGCCTGACAATTTCATTTTGAAAGGCCAATTGTTTCAGAAAAAAGCATTCCTTTGAAAAATGGTTCCACTAAGAACAATGCAGCAGCAATACTGAATAAGCCACTTCGGAGATGCAATCTGAGCATGAGCAGATAAAGGTCATCTGTACCAAATTCTAAAACCCACTGACACTAATATTCGCTATGTGCTCATGAATGTCATGTAATCATTATTCAATTATGCACTAATGTTGCATTCCATGATATCCAGGTGGAAGTATTCTTTTTAAAGGGGGAAACAAAAGCTATTCATAAGATAAGATTTTATTCACTCTATCGACCCCCTCTCGGGGTATGAGAGCACAACATATTTACAATAATATAAATGGTATATTGAATACTTGTACATGGGTATATAGTTTACATATGAAACAACATTTCTCAACGAAACATAAAAACAAAAAAACAAAAACAATAAATATATATATATATATATATATATATATATATACAGTGTAAATACAACTAAAGTACTAGACGTATAGGTTTTTTAACTATTCTACCACTACGTGTAACTACCTGACTTTGATTGTCACCTACAACATCAACAACTCCATCCTCTTTTGATTTACATGTAAATTGCTGCATAATAATTTTAACAAATTTAACAAGCTTTTTAAGATGGCAAGCTTTTTTAGCTCACCTGAGCCTAAGGCTCGAGTGAGCTATTGCGATGGAAATTTGTCCGTCGTCCGTCGTGCGTCGTGCGTCGTCCGTTAACTTTTTACATTTTCATCTTCTTCTCCAAAACCCATGATCGGAATTCAACCAAACTTGGTAGGAATCATCCTTAGGGGTAGGGGACCCAAAGTTGCTAAAATGGTACATGTGGCCCCCAGGGGGGCCCAGGGGGAGGGCCCCCAATTGTAAAAGCTATGTAAATTTCAAACATCTTCTTCTCCAGAACCAGGCATAGCTCAGACTTGGTATTGTGTATGGAGATACCTCTATAGATGAAGAATGAATGTTGTTCATGAAATTTCTCTGAGTGGCCCTATAGGGGCCCTGTGGGGGTAACATACTGGAGGGGGGCGCTGCCAGGCAAAATGTACATTCTGATCTTCTTCTCCAAAACACATTATCGGAATTCAACCAAACTTGGTAGGAATCATCCTTAGGGGTAGGGGACCCAAAGTTGCTAAAATGGTACATGTGGCCGCCAGGGGGGCCCAGGGGGAAGGCCCCCAATTGTAAAAGCTATGTAAATTTCAAACATCTTCTTCTCCAGAACCAGGCAAAGCTCAGACTTGGTATTGTGTATGGAGATACCTCTATAGATGAAGAATGAATGTTGTTCATGAAATTTCTCTGAGTGGCCCTATAGGGGCCCTGTGGGGGTAACATACTGGAGGGGGGGGGGGGGCGCTGCCAGGCAAAATGTACATTCTGATCTTCTTCTCCAAAACACATTATCGGAATTCAACCAAACTTGTTAGGAATCATCCTTAGGGGTAAGGGACCCAAAGTTGCTAAAATGGTACATGTGGCCCCCGGGGGGCCCAGGGGGAGGGCCCCCAATTGTAAAAGCTATGTAAGTTTCAAACATCTTCTTCTCCAGAACCAGGCAAAGCTCAGACTTGGTATTGTGTATGGAGATACCTCTATAGATGAAGAATGAATGTTGTTCATGAAATTTCTCTGAGTGGCCCTATAGGGGCCCTGTGGGGGTAACATACTGGAGGGGGGGGGGGGCGCTGCCAGGCAAAATGTACATTCTGATCTTCTTCTCCAAAACACATTATCGGAATTCAACCAAACTTGGTAGGAATCATCCTTAGGGGTAGGGGACCCAAAGTTGCTAAAATGGTACATGTGGCCCCCAGGGGGGCCCAGGGGGAGGGCCCCCAATTGTAAAAGCTATGTAAGTTTCAAACATCTTCTTCTCCAGAACCAGGCATAGCTCAGACTTGGTATTGTGTATGGAGATACCTCTATAGATGAAGAAAGAATGAATGTTCATGAAACACTGAGTGGCCCTATAGGGGCCCTGTGGGGGTAACATACTGGAAGGGGGGGGGGCGCTGCCAGGCGAAATGTACATTCTGATCTTCTCCAAAACACATTATCGGAATTCAACCAAACTTGGTAGGAATCATCCTTAGGGGTAGGGGATCCAAAGTAGACCATGGGGGTGGGGGGGGGGGGGGAATTATGTTAATTTCTAATATCATCTCATGTACATTCTCCTAGTTGTTTCAATTTCTAACATATCTCCTGGTGGTGCTAGAGAGAACATGCACCAGATATGAATTGATCCACATCAGGTGAGCGTCGTGCCCCCTGGGGCTCTTGTTTGTAAGAATAATTTCCGCCATTACTGTTGTATTTGGCCTATGTATATTAAAATCAGACAAGTACAGTTTTCTCTCATTAATAAAAAATGGGCAAACAAGCAAATAATGATATTCATCACCAATATCTAATGATGTACAGAGTGTGCATAGACTTTCATTTAACAAATCAGAGTTGAAACGACTGTTATTAACTGGTAATCTATGTGTTCGACATCTAAACTTACATAATAGTGTTGCATCTGCGCTATTCAAGAGACACAAATATTTTTCAAACTCTAGCTCAAGTTTAAAAATCCTATAATTAAGGCACACCCGATTCGACCAGGTTGCTGCTCGCCATTCCTGTTTAAACATATCAGCTAGTCTCAAACGTAATGCACCTAAAATCCAATCGGTATTAAATCCATTGCCCTGAGAAAGCCACACATTAGTGAATCCTGCATTATTCAATATGTTTTCAATACATGTAAGCCAGGGTGATACAAAATCTATCTCCTCATTTTCATGTAATCTTCTTATTAGTCTGTATAATAAAAAAGTATATTTTGACTGTTCTCCCTTGACTATTCTTAACCAAAAACCAATCATTCTACATTTAACATAATTAATTATTACATAACGACCAGTTTCACCATATACCATAGTATCGGGTGTACACTTATTTACTTGTAAGATCGTTCTTAAAAATTTCCTATGAAAAACTTCTATTTGATTTAAATTCTCGAAGCCCCAGACTTCACTACCATATAACAAAATAGGTAGCACCATACGATCAAACAATTCACATTGAGTATCAAGAGATAACTGCAATCGTTTAGCTTTTACCAACATACTGAACAAAGCTTTCCTAGCTTGAGTCACCTGTTTGGCTATTGCCTTCTTAAAACTGCCATTATAATTAAATTTAACTCCTAAATAATTAAAGTCGTCGACTACTTCAAGATCATCACCATTAAACATAAATCTAGGTACTTTCCTCACCTTTCCTCTTGAAAAAATAACAATTTTCGTCTTACTCGTATTTACTTGAAGATACCATTTCTTGCAGTACTCCTCCACAGCGATTAATGCTTTCTGAAGCTCATTCGGATTTTCAGCAAAAATAAGAGTATCATCAGCATATAACAAACAATAAAGCTTGAAAAAAAGTTGAATATCTTCATCTGACAAACTATCACTGTAAACATCATCCATCAAAGAAAGGCCCCTATAAAATCTACTGATATGACTTTCAAAATCATTCAGAAACATAGCAAACAACAGCGGAGACAGGTTTTCACCTTGTCTAACACCTACATTACACATAAAATATTCTGATAACTGACCATTTAACTTAACACATGATTTGGCATGTTTATAGATATTATTTATAACTACAAAAACTTTGCCCTTAACTCCGGAAGCCAAAATTTTCAACCATAAAGATGATCTGTCAATCAAATCAAAGGCCTTTTTATAATCAATAAATGCACAATACATCCTTTTTTTCCTTTGCAAAAAGATATCAATAATACATTTCAGTACAAAACTATGATCAGTTGTTGAATAGCCTGACCTGAATCCAGCCTGTTCTTCGCCTAAAATCTTATTACAATCCAAAAAATTTGATATTCTATAGTTTAAAATTGAAGTAAACAGCTTCCCTAAACAGCTAAGAAGTGTAATACCCCTTTAATTATCTGGGTTTGTGTCCTCGCCTTTATTTTTAAAAATTGGGACTATAATCCCTACACACCAGTCAGTTGGAATAATACCATTATCTAGCACAACATTAAAAAAGGTAACTATTAAATGTAAAATACTAATTGGGCAATTTTTCAAAAATTCATTTCTCATCAAGTCTATACCAGAAGCCTTGCCATTTTTTAAACGCTTGATAACCAGCAATGTCTCATCAATTGTTATTGGAGCATTTAAAATATCAGACTCGTTAAAACTTGCCAACGACAAATGTATTTCAGAATTTTCAACTTCTGGTATACTACTCCCAACGTCTGAGACATTGTCTATGTTACCAAGATTTCTAAAATGCTCAACAAAGACACTCAATGGGACTTTATTAGTAAAAGAAGCTTTTTTCTCACCCCTTTTCAGAAGAGTCCAATATTCAGAGGGGTTATTTTTCCTTAAAAACCTCAAAGAATCATTTAACTGTTTAATGTACCGTCTCTTCTTAAACCTCAACAATCTTTTATAACTTTTAAAAGCATTATTTAACTCACTTTCAACAGAGGTGGACACATTTACATGATTCGTTGACCTATTCTTTAATCTATTTTTAACACTAAAATAATTATTCTCTTCGAGCTTTTCGGCAGTCACCATCAAACCATGGTTTAACCATTTCATATTCAGTTTTTTTACTAACTTGAGGATTTTTCCAGTTACAAACACCAATATTCTGTGCTGCCTTAACAAAAACATCACTTAATTTAGAGCAGAATGAATCAACACCGTTAGTACAAACATCAGATTGAAGGCTTTCAAGCTTTCGAGATAGATCGAATAATGATCGACCAACAATTTGCATATATTCACCAGCTTTATCATGAGACCACCGAAAAGACAAATAACATGGTTTATTTTTAATATTATCAGTAAAGTTAAAATCATCTTTACAGGAAACATTAGAATCTAATAAATTAGGCTGTGAAAACTGCAATGTACTTCGAAAAGTTAAGATAAGGGGACAGTGTACATCAGAAAGACATCTATCGAACGTATCCACTTGAAAATCACAAATATTATCAAAGAGGGTATAGGACACCAGTGCGTAATCAACAGAGCTACAACCACCATTTTTATTGTAACAGGTAAATTGACCAATATTCTTATCATTTCCAAATCTACCATTAACAATTTTGAAATCAAAACTTTGACATACATCAATAAGCTGCTTTCCATTATTATTCACATGACTATCCATATTACACCTCATTGTCTGATGACCATTATTATTCAAGATAGTACGAATATCATTGATATCATCAGAAGAAAGAGGACCGTGGATACCTGTCAAATATTTATCATCAGCTAAAAAATCATCCAACAATCCTGTTCTGGCATTAAAATCACCAACAACACAAAATGGAAGGTCAAATCTACTACGAATATCAATAATATCCTGAATAAGGTTCTCAAAAATTTGACTAGAGTGATGAACCGAACCTTCACATGGAATATAAACACAAGCCAAAATGAAATCAAAACCAAGTTTACTAGATGTAACCTTAACCCAGATAATGGAGTCTGAATTAGTACTAATAATTCTCTGTGAAGAATCAAATATTTCATTTTTCATTAATATGCACATACCGTGAAAGCCACCATATGACCCAGAACACTGTGTAGAAGATTTAAGCTTAGTATAGTATTTATAATTATTAAGGTTTGTCTGTAACAAATCAACACAATCTGTCTTAGTTTCAGTTAAACAAATAATATCATAACTGCTAAGGAATACATCCAAAATGCCATCATTTAATTTACTACGGAGACCATTAACATTGAGACTTATAATAGAAAGTTCAGAGAGTTTTGAAGCAGGTAGCTGGTCCTGAATTGAGGGAGGGTCGGAGATGTCCTAGGCAGAAATATCTACAAATAACCCAGTCCTCTTCAGCTTATCATCCTTCCATCCCAGCTGGCTGAAGAGATCCTCTGGGGATGAAAGAATGAATTTTTTATGAGGATCATTTCTGAGAGTGCAATGCAGCTTCCCATCTATGGTCCACACCTTCTCAACATCCTCGTCCCGCTTCAATACTTGGAGAAGTTTGGCACGACCTGGTGCAAGGTGCTCCCCCAACATGACCTGCTTATGAGGACCGTACTGGAGTTTCTTTTTGTTTTTCAAGAGGCTGGTACGCAGGTCTCGACGTACAAATCGAGCCACAATTGGTCTAGTCTTGTTTGGCATCTGTTTACCAAGCCGATAGCTCGTGCTGAGATCCGACTCAGCCATGGTCACACCGGCCGAGGATGCAATCTTTACAACAGCACTGTTTGTGTTCTCACCATCAGACTCTGGAACACCACGGATGACAATGATGTCCCTTCGCGCATTCTCAGGCTCCACATCATCAAGACGTATGTCATGCCTCTGCATAAGTGCCCCTGCCTTCTGAGCAGATACCTGGCCACCTTGCTGAATTTGTGCAGAAATTGACTGCACCATAGGCAGCAAAGCTGCCACCACCGCTTTCACAATGTCACCAACAAGTTGACGATTTACTCCAGCATCTTCCTGGCGAGCTGGAATACACCCCATGGCACATGCTACAACTTCATCAATTTTCAGTATGATATCCTCATCTGCATCACCTTCCACTGCAAGAGCTTGAAACTTATTTGATGTCGCCATTTTTAATGATGCAAAGAACAAAGAACAAAAAACAAACTATGCGGGCGTTCACTAGTGTCCGTAACGCGTAGCGACTATGCAAGGTCAACACACAAGAGTTTCACTCACACAAAAATAAGCATGTGGGACAGTGTTAATGAACATGTGCTCACAGCATGGAGAAGAACTCGGGAGAAACCGGTGAAAATAGCACTTACTTCAAAGGATAGATGAAAACATTGGACTCACAGATGATCAGATTTCCAAAATATTTAGATCCATCCAAATTACAAGATGATTTAATCGCTGGAAAGATGCTTTAAACAGGAATAATCACTGACAGTGTGCATTGTGTAGTGCGCATTTAATCATGAGGCACTTCTATCACTCCCAGAGTTATTTTCTGAAGTGCACATAAAGGGACCCTCCATGTCTAAAATATCTGTGGATATTTGGGGTCATTTGTACCATGCGCTAACACCGAACTGGCTTATTACATAACATATTTGTGTGTTGGGTCATCTTCAACGAAGATGTTTACTCGTATACAAAATGTACCCAATATCCAATATAAAATACATTTTCTACCGTGTAAGTAAAAAAGTTCAAGTTCAAGTTCAAGTTTATTCAAAACCAAACAAACAAATATGAGAATGTAATATAAAAAACAATGGTATAAAGGACATGAATATGAGATTGAGTGGTTTAAGGACCCCATGAGAAGTTAAGCTTGTGGGTGGGGCCCCCTAACAACAAGGTAATAATACAGAATACTTAATGACAACACTAAATACAACATACATGTACGATGACTAATCTACAGAGTATAACATAATACAAGAATATATTTAACTACACACACACACACACACGTTTACATGGCTTTACTTCCGAGGACAACTATTGTTCCTCTATTGTTACTCGTCCTCGGACAGTCGACGGAATAAGGCATAAATTCATTGTTCGACGTTCGAGGACTATTGTCCGCCTTCCGAGGACCATTGTTGTCATGATTTTTTTTTTGGTTCTCTGTCCGAAAATGTCCTCGGACATAATGCTAAACAAACGCACACACACACACACATGCACACAAACAGTAGGTCATATGGGTAAAAACATTTTTATACATGGTTTATACGAAAATAGGGAAATTCATCCCAATCTACCAAGTATGTACAATTTTGATAACCTTTTAAACATGTAAAGAGTTGTAGAGTTCTTAATATTATTAGGTAAGATATTCCACTCCTTAATACAGGATATATGGAAAGAAGTCAGAGTAACATTTGTTCTTGCAAAGGGCTGATGAATATGGTTTGACGTGTATTATAATTATGAAGTTGTGAGTTCTGCTGAAATAAATATTTTAATGTACAATCAAGAGGCATTGATTGGAGCTTAAACATGAACAACAAGCAATTAAAAGTTACTAGTTCATCTAATGGTAGTATTTTCAATTTCAGAAACAATGGAAAACTTGGTTGTCTAAAATGAGAATTGGTGATAAACCGTATAACCTTTTTCTGCAATACTCTCGGCTTGTCAAGATAAGATTTGAAAGTATGCCCCCATGCAACATTACAGTATGTCAAATATGGTAAAAATATGGTATTATACAGTGTTATTAATACTCTTTCTGGTAGAATGAATTTTAATCTAAAAATCACCCCAGCGCTTCTGGATAATTTTGTGCAAACACTACTTAAATGGCATTTCCATGATAAATTTTCATCAATAGTTAATCCTAAGAATTGAACATTTTCACTAAGTGCAACTTCATGGCCTCCAATATCAATAAAGGGTAATCTATCTGGAAGCTTTTTTCCTTTTGACCGTAACATAACGCACTTGGTCTTTTGGACGTTTAAAAATAATTTTTTACAGCAAAACCAATTATAAAGCTGTTTAATTTCTTCATTTGCGATAAGTACTACATCCTTAGCATCTTGACCTGCCATAATTAGACTTGTATCATCTGCAAATAATGAATAGGAGAATAATTTTGATGAATGTACTATATCATTAATATAAATTAAGAATAGCATGGGGCCAAGCACGGAGCCCTGAGGTACACCATATTTAATAGAAGCAGGATTAGAATTGATACCATCCACCACGACAAACTGAGTCCTATTATTTAAATAACTACAAAACCAAGAGAGCGCTATACCACGTATTCCATAATATTCAAGTTTTTTTATTAGGATGTTGTGGTCAATGGTATCAAAAGCCTTAGATAAATCTAAGAAAATTCCAATACAATACTTATTGGCATTAATAGATTGAATAATATTACTTAATAAATTCAAAACACCTATTTGTGTGGAAAAATGCTTACGGAACCCACACTGTTGTGGTATTAAAATATTCTTTTTATCTAAAAAATCACTCAGGCGTTTATAAACTATTTTTTCAAGAATTTTTGAAAAGATTGGGAGCAACGCTATCGGCCTATAATTAATAACACTTTTCCGATCGGACTTTTTATATACTGGCACGACTTTTGCAACTTTAAGCTTTTCAGGAACAACGCCTTGAGATAAGGACATATTAAAAACTTTACATAAAGGATCAATAAACAACTGGAAGGTTTTAGTGCTAATACAATATCTATAATCTCAGTATTGGTAGTCGGTTTTAAAAACATAGACGAACTGTCATCACGAGGTTTCAAAAAATCATAAAATGACTGATCTACTTGAGGAATATCCATGTTAATTTTATCAGGTAACCCGATAAAATATTTATTAAAATATTCAGCCTTGTCTGATGCAGACGACACTTCAACTCCATTAAAATTCATCACTTGTGGAAGAGGTTGTCTACTAGATCGACCAAGCAGAACATTAATATGAGACCAGGTTTTTCGAATATCACCTTTAACACTGTCAAACAACTCATTATAATAGTTTTGCTTAGCTTTGCGCAGAACACTAACCAATACATTTTTATAACCAGTATATTTTTTCTTACTTTCAGCTGTTGGTTTCTTAATATAATTTTTATAAAGAGTATTTTTATGATTTATCGATTTTAATAAGAGTCTACACTTACAAAATTGCTCAGTTATGAACGCAAAATTATTATACATAACAATTATTTTGAAAACTTATCCCGCATTATTTGGTATCGACCATGTGTGGTATGTGTTTACTCTTGGATGAACAGGTGGCATTGTTTGCGATAGTGTAAAAATCAACTTGCGCCAACGTACTCCTGGTGTGCTGTTTGAACAAAACATTTTGAATAAGGCATTACTTCGGTCTTTGCAAATACATATAACGCTCAAACTGTCCCAAACAAAATTAAACATGTTAAAACACACATACAGTTACACATACGCACACGCGCGCACACACACAGCTTTACATGGCTTTACTTCCGAGGACAAGTATTGTTCCTCTGCTCCGTCCTCGGACAGTCGACGGAATAAAGCACAAATTCATTGTTCGACGTTCGAGGACTATTGTCCGGCTTCCGAGGACCATTGTTGTCATGATTTTTGTTTTGTTCTCTGTCCGAAAATGTCCTCGGACATACGGCTAAACACACCAACCCCTGCACACTCAGGAAAATGAAAAAAAAAAGCCCCATACACATTTAGTTTGTTCTCACATGGTGTACTCATCATAAGCAGACATGTCATGCAAAAACGAATGCATCACAAATGCACGCACAAACAAGCACATGATCATGGTATTCATTTAAAGTAAAATAAATATAAATAAATAAACAACATTCTTTAATTGTAAGATTCTTTCATTTTTTGACTTGTGTTTGAAAGTGTTTAATGATCATGATAATTATGATGACGTTAATTGTTCCTCAACATCCAAAAGTCCGTCTTGAAATCAATGTGCCTAAATTTTTTTTTCATCGTGGATCTTCTGTACATAGCTTTATTTGTGATCAGGAGTTAACTGTCTGTCCTGCTTATGATGAGTAGACCATGTGAGAAAAAAACTAAATGTGTGTGTGGCTTTTCCCCCTTCATTTTCCTGAGTGTACGTGTGGGTTGTTGTCGTTGTTGTGTGTGTGTGTGTGCGTGTTCTTCAACACAGGGCCTGTACTCTGTAGTGTTGTAGCGTAGTGTAGTCTGCTTGTCTTTCTCGCTTTCAGCTTCAGCCACCACCTAGCTCCTAGGAGCGAAACGAAGGGCAGAGTACGTAAGCCCCTTCTTGGTGGTTTTACAGACCTACTGGTCAAGACTCCTACAGTGCCTCCTCGTGGCACACCATGGAAACTGGGTACCCTGCGGCCCCAGGCTAGACTGTAGGGGATCTCGGAGCAGTCTGGAGCCCCAGAGGTGCATTGCGCAGGCCCACCGGAGTGTGGACACGCCCTGGCTCTCACCAATCCAGACCCCAACTATGGGGTAATAGTGGTCCAGTGTGACTTAAATCCACTTGTGTTCCTGGCACCCTACAGCAGCTTGGCAAGCGTATGAACTCTTTAGAGCCACCGGTTGGCAAGCACCAGACCCAGTTAGGTGGTCACTGCGGGGCAACCTCCCTTTACCCTGACTGTCATGCTTATGCATTCCGCCAGATTCGCGTATTGGATAGGTCCAGAGGTGAGCTCCTGTCCTGGGCAAGCATCAGCTCACAATCTTTCTGCCTCGGCGCTCAGCGTCTTCTTGACTCATGGAAAGTTCTACACATATTCAACGACTGGCAAACCGGGAGTCCCGCAATTCAGGGACTGCCGCTGCTCGGCAGGGATCGCGTGCAAAGCAGGCGCGACCAGGTCGACATCCTGTTACTGCTTCTCTTACTCTGGCCTGCTGGAATGTCCGTTCCATGGGCATAAATTCAGATATAGAAAACCCCAAACCACGCAAATCAGCCATCATCGACTCAGAACTGACTCGTCTTGGCATCAACATAGCTGCTCTCAGTGAAACCTGGCTCACCGGTAATGGTCAACTACGCGAATCTAACTTCACACTTTTCTGGACCGGCTACCCTGACGGTCAAAGAGCAATGCACGGTGTTGGCACCCCGCCTGGCATCACTCCGGATGCGTTCGAGTCAAGGGTTCATCACTATCATCTCAGCCTATGCACCAACCCTCTGTGCTGCTGCAGAAATCAAAGATGACTTCTACCAACAAATGGACGAGACCATCCGCAGTATCCCGCGTGGGGACGAAATCATCATTCTCGGTGACTTCAACGCTAGAGTTGGATCAGACGCCGAGGCCTGGTGTGGTGTGATGGGACCACATGGCACTGGCAAGATGAACGAAAACGGCCAACGCTTACTTGAACTTTGTGCCAGTCACAACCTCTGCCTTCCCTCAGCATACTTTCCTGGCAAGTCTCGGTCCAAAGTAACCTGGATGCACCCACGTTCCAGACGCTGGCACCAACTCGACCACATTATAGTTCGTAGGAGACAACTTGCCAATGTTACAGACTGTCGCAGCATGCACTCTGCTGACTGCGACACAGACCATGCCCTTGTCCGCTGCAAAATCAAAATACAGCTCAAGAAATTCCACACAGCTCAACCCAAACCAGCACCCCGTATCGACACAACAAAAGTACATGAGCCTACATGTGTCGCCAATTTTCAACACTTACTGTCAGACCAGTTCAGCACTCTTCCAGCCACTGATGTTCCACAACATGCTTGGACGCGGCTCAAGACCACTGTGATGGACTTGGCATTGAAATCTTTTCGCAAATGTCACCGCACACAACCCGACTGGTTCCTGGAGTCCACCAGTACCCTGACACCAGCTCTAGAAGCCAAGCGCACTGCCAGACTGGCAGTCTCTCAGCGAAAGACAAGATCTTCTGTCGCAAACCTCGCTAAGGCCAAGAGCAATGTCCAACGACTCATGCGATGCGCCATTCAAGCCTACTGGCAGAAGCTCAGCACTCGCATTCAGAACTGTGCCGACTTCGGCAACCTGCGCGGAATGTACAGCGGGATTAAAGAAGCTTTGGGCCCAGTCGCCAAGAAAACTGCTCCACTGCGCGGCCTGGATGGTTCACTCATTACTGACCTTCCCAGTCAACTAGACCGATGGGTGGAACACTACAGCTCTCTGTACGCCGACCCTGTGGATGTTGATGACTCAGCATTAACTGTAGTACCTCAGCTCCCAGTGCTGGACGTGCTTGACACCAACATCACCCTGGATGAAGTACGTCGCGCTGTCCGCAGCCTGAAGAACAACAAATCACCTGGTACCGACGGCATCGCACCAGAACTGCTAAAGTACGGTGGTGACGTGCTTGAGACAGAACTGTTGTCACTCTTTCAGCTATGCTGGCAACAACAATGCATCCCCCAGGACCTGTAACAACTACAGGGGCATCTCACTGCTAAGTCTGGCTGGAAAGACCCTAGCTCGAGCAATCCTTCCACGATTACAAGTCCTTGCAGACCGCATCCTACCTGAAAGCCAGTCGGGGTTCAGACCCTTACGCTCCACAGTAGACATGGTCTTCACTCTACGCCAGCTCCAAGAAAAATGTGTCGAGCAGCAGAAACCCCTGTACATGGTATTCATAGACCTCACCAAAGCTTTTGACTACGTTAGCCGCTCGGGACTCTTCTCTTTACTCAAGCGTCTTCTCTTTACTCAAGCGTCTTGGTTGCCCTGAAATGACATGAAAGCAACAGTGCAGTTTGACAACTCCAGATCAAGGGAATTTGACATTCGTTGCGGGGTCAAACAGGGCTGCATCCTGGCTGCGACACTTTTCGGGATCTTCTTTTCAGCCCTGATTCGCCGCGCCTTCCCTGAACCTTCTGGTATCTTGATGCACACCCGGAGTGACGGTAAATTGTTCAACCTCGCCCGTCTCAGAGCCAAAACCAAGGTATCAAAGGTACTGATACGGGAACTCCTATATGCGGATGACGCTGCAATCGTATCACACTCACTGGAAGAGCTTCAGTCAATGTGCACCTCCTTCTCAGCTGCCTGTCAAGATTTCCGCATGAAGATCAGCCTCGGAAAGACAGTAGTACTTGGCCAAAACACTGAAGATGCACCAGTGGTACTGATCGATAGCACGCCTCTCACAGTGGTCCAGAACTTCACCTACTTGGGCTCCACCATCTCCAACAACGGCTCCTTGGAAAAGGAGTTGGACACACGCCTGGGTAAAGCAGCTACGACCTTTGGCAGATTACGCTCTCGAGTCTGGAACAACAAAAACCTGTCAGTAAGGCTAAAGGTGAAAGTCTATGAAGCCTGTGTTCTGAGCATTCTTCTGTATGGATGTGAGTCCTGGACGACATACCGCAAACAAGAACACCGCCTTAACGCCTTCCACTTCAGATGCCTGCGTTCCGTCCTTGGAATCTCCTGGAAGGATCACATCCCCAATACCGTAGTATTGACACGTACAGGTGCCACGGACATGTACACAATCCTTCGTGCACGCCGACTTCGCTGGGCTGGACATGTTCATCGGATGGATGACAGTCGCCTACCCAAACAAGTTCTGTACGGCGAACTAGCAAACGTCCCACGACCTCGCGGACGTCCCAAGCTGCGATACAAAGATGTCCTGAAGCGTGACCTCGCTGCCTTCGACATCCCCTCTGACTCATGGGAAGACTCTGCAGTAGACAGAAGACACTGGAGATCGTCCATCAAACGTGGGAAAGAAATCGCCGCCACATCCTCCATCAATTTCTGTGAAGAACGACGGGCCAAGAGGAAGCTGACCTCATCGTCGTCCACGACGGGATAGGCCAAGTAGTAGTGTGTGTGTGTGTGTGTGTATGGGTGTGTTTTAATATGTGTCATGTTTAATTTCGTTGGGACGGTTTGAACGTTATTTGCGGGGTTATTTGTATCTGCAAAGACCGAATTAATTCCCCCATTCAAAATGTTTTGTTCAAACATCACATAAGAAATACATTGGCGCAAGTTGCTTTTTTACACTCTCGCAAACAACACCCCCTGTTCGTCCAAGCGTAAACACATATCACATAAAAATGGTACCAAATGATGCGGGATAAGATACTTTTTCAAAATATGTACATGTATTATAATCATTTTGCGTTCATAACTAAACAAAATAACAATTTTCTAAATGTAGACTTTTTTTTTACTTACACGCCAGGTAAAAATGCCAGAGGTAAAAATGCCAAAAAACGTCAACATTAATACGGGGCAGGGGGGGGGGGGGGGGCTCATGTACATTAAGTTATAAACAAGATGCAGATATATTCAAACTGAATTAAATGGGAAAAAAGAATAAAATATTGAAGTGTTTAACAAAAAAGGGTCGTCAACTGAAAGCGAGTGGCAAACAATACACGCATGATATATCCGGGCGGGGGGGGGGGGGGGGGGGGGTGGTATCAGCATTTTTTTTACCTCTGGCATTTTTTCCTCTGGCATTTTTATCTCTGCCATTTTTTCCTCTGGCATTTTTACCTCTCCCATTTTTACACCGAACCGTGTTCACATGGTCGACTCTGTGACGATGTGATTCACAATGTTAAAACGCTTGAATTTAACAGTATATATGGAGATGATTTCACACTGTGTGTCATTGCATTGCATTTGGAGTTGTATAATTGTTCTTTTTCTTTTCTTTATTTTATCTCTCTCTCTCTCTCTCTAACCCTAACTCTCTTTGAATAGGAACAGACTGCCATGCAAATACTTTTTGGGGCCACAAACTTACGTAAAGCACATGCATACATACCACATACCGCAAACACTGTGAAAATGATATTGCAGACGTAAATCGAGATGTGATAACTCCTTGGTTATATCGTGTACGCCTGAGAAGTAATTGACATATCCCCCTAACGTCATTTTTAGGCCCCATAAAAACCCTGACACTCCTCCCGGCACATTTCTGCCAACGATATTTCACACAACGTGACGTTATATTCTACAGAGAATACACAAATATATTCTGAATGGTGTGTCGTTTTGATACTCATGGTGGTGTACAGTTACTTTAATCAGAATAGACAAATTCAAATACTTGTCTATTGACCCACCCAAAAAAATTAGAAATAATAGATATTGGGTAAATTAAGGTAACTACTAGCTGGTTGGGTACAAAAATGCCCAATTCTATGTTATTTTTTTAACAAATTCAGCACCACAGGGTTTGACCACTTTGTGACAAATAACTTTACGCAACTGGCAGGTAATAGGGCTTGGAACTGTTTTACTCAATAGTTGTACAATGTTGGTCGTTTTTCTTTCTAAAAAGGTAAAAATAGTCGGGCAGTTACTGATTTTCCAAATATTGCCAAACGATTTAGGTTTACCCAACTTGCTACGGAGTGTAAAAAAAAACCCAAAACTTAAATCTTGAACACAATTAGTTTCGGGAAATGATTGGTTGTATACTGCATGAACATGGGGGGAAAATAGTGGGCAAATGTATATAAGATGTATTTAACCATGGGCATAAATTCAGACATAGAAAACCCTATACCACGCAAATCAGCCATCATCGACTCAGAACTGACTCGTCTTGGCATCAACATAGCTGCTCTCAGTGAAACCTGGCTCACCGGTAATGGTCAACTACGCGAATCTAACTTCACACTTTTCTGGACCGGCTACCCTGACGGTCAAAGAGCAATGCACGGTGTTGGCACCCCGCCTGGCATCATTCAGGATGCGTTCGAGTCAAGGGTTCATCAGTATCATCTCAGCCTATGCACCAACCCTCTGTGCTGCTGCAGAAATCAAAGATGACTTCTACCAACAAATGGACGAGACCATCCGCAGTATCCCGCGTGGGGACGAAATCATCATTCTCGGTGACTTCAACGCTAGAGTTGGATCAGACGCCGAGGCCTGGTGTGGTGTGATGGGACCACATGGCACTGGCAAGATGAACGAAAACGGCCAACGCTTACTTGAACTTTGTGCCAGTCACAACCTCTGCCTTCCCTCAGCATACTTTCCTGGCAAGTCTCGGTCCAAAGTAACCTGGATGCATCCACGTTCCAGACGCTGGCACCAACTCGACCACATTATAGTTCGTAGGAGACAACTTGCCAATGTTACAGACTGTCGCAGCATGCACTCTGCTGACTGCGACACAGACCATGCCCTTGTCCGCTGCAAAATCAAAATACAGCTCAAGAAATTCCACACAGCTCAACCCAAACCAGCACCCCGTATCGACACAACAAAAGTACATGAGCCTACATGTGTCGCCAATTTTCAACACTTACTGTCAGACCAGTTCAGCACTCTTCCAGCCACTGATGTTCCACAACATGCTTGGACGCGGCTCAAGACCACTGTGATGGACTTGGCATTGAAATCTTTTCGCAAATGTCACCGCACACAACCCGACTGGTTCCTGGAGTCCACCAGTACCCTGACACCAGCTCTAGAAGCCAAGCGCACTGCCAGACTGGCAGTCTCTCAGCGAAAGACAAGATCTTCTGTCGCAAACCTCGCTAAGGCCAAGAGCAATGTCCAACGACTCATGCGATGCGCCATTCAAGCCTACTGGCAGAAGCTCAGCACTCGCATTCAGAACTGTGCCGACTTCGGCAACCTGCGCGGAATGTACAGCGGGATTAAAGAAGCTTTGGGCCCAGTCGCCAAGAAAACTGCTCCACTGCGCGGCCTGGATGGTTCACTCATTACTGACCTTCCCAGTCAACTAGACCGATGGGTGGAACACTACAGCTCTCTGTACGCCGACCCTGTGGATGTTGATGACTCAGCATTAACTGTAGTACCTCAGCTCCCAGTGCTGGACGTGCTTGACACCAACATCACCCTGGATGAAGTACGTCGCGCTGTCCGCAGCCTGAAGAACAACAAATCACCTGGTACCGACGGCATCGCACCAGAACTGCTAAAGTACGGTGGTGACGTGCTTGAGACAGAACTGTTGTCACTCTTTCAGCTATGCTGGCAACAACAATGCATCCCCCAGGACCTGTAACAACTACAGGGGCATCTCACTGCTAAGTCTGGCTGGAAAGACCCTAGCTCGAGCAATCCTTCCACGACTACAAGTCCTTGCAGACCGCATCCTACCTGAAAGCCAGTCGGGGTTCAGACCCTTACGCTCCACAGTAGACATGGTCTTCACTCTACGCCAGCTCCAAGAAAAATGTGTCGAGCAGCAGAAACCCCTGTACATGGTATTCATAGACCTCACCAAAGCTTTTGACTACGTTAGCCGCTCGGGACTCTTCTCTTTACTCAAGCGTCTTCTCTTTACTCAAGCGTCTTGGTTGCCCTGAAATGACATGAAAGCAACAGTGCAGTTTGACAACTCCAGATCAAGGGAATTTGACATTCGTTGCGGGGTCAAACAGGGCTGCATCCTGGCTGCGACACTTTTCGGGATCTTCTTTTCAGCCCTGATTCGCCGCGCCTTCCCTGAACCTTCTGGTATCTTGATGCACACCCGGAGTGACGGTAATTGTTCAACCTCACCCGTCTCAGAGCCAAAACCAAGGTATCAAAGGTACTGATACGGGAACTCCTATATGCGGATGACGCTGCAATCGTATCACACTCACTGGAAGAGCTTCAGTCAATGTGCACCTCCTTCTCAGCTGCCTGTCAAGATTTCCGCATGAAGATCAGCCTCGGAAAGACAGTAGTACTTGGCCAAAACACTGAAGATGCACCAGTGGTACTGATCGATAGCACGCCTCTCACAGTGGTCCAGAACTTCACCTACTTGGGCTCCACCATCTCCAACAACGGCTCCTTGGAAAAGGAGTTGGACACACGCCTGGGTAAAGCAGCTACGACCTTTGGCAGATTACGCTCTCGAGTCTGGAACAACAAAAACCTGTCAGTAAGGCTAAAGGTGAAAGTCTATGAAGCCTGTGTTCTGAGCATTCTTCTGTATGGATGTGAGTCCTGGACGACATACCGCAAACAAGAACACCGCCTTAACGCCTTCCACTTCAGATGCCTGCGTTCCGTCCTTGGAATCTCCTGGAAGGATCACATCCCCAATACCGTAGTATTGACACGTACAGGTGCCACGGACATGTACACAATCCTTCGTGCACGCCGACTTCGCTGGGCTGGACATGTTCATCGGATGGATGACAGTCGCCTACCCAAACAAGTTCTGTACGGCGAACTAGCAAACGTCCCACGACCTCGCGGACGTCCCAAGCTGCGATACAAAGATGTCCTGAAGCGTGACCTCGCTGCCTTCGACATCCCTCTGACTCATGGGAAGACTCTGCAGTAGACAGAAGACACTGGAGATCGTCCATCAAACGTGGGAAAGAAATCGCCGCCACATCCTCCATCAATTTCTGTGAAGAACGACGGGCCAAGAGGAAGCTGACCTCATCGTCGTCCACGACGGGATAGGCCAAGTAGTAGTGTGTGTGTGTGTGTGTGTATGGGTGTGTTTTAATATGTGTCATGTTTAATTTCGTTGGGACGGTTTGAACGTTATTTGCGGGGTTATTTGTATCTGCAAAGACCGAATTAATTCCCCCATTCAAAATGTTTTGTTCAAACATCACATAAGAAATACATTGGCGCAAGTTGCTTTTTTACACTCTCGCAAACAACACCCCCTGTTCATCCAAGCGTAAACACATATCACATAAAAATGGTACCAAATGATGCGGGATAAGATACTTTTTCAAAATATGTACATGTATTATAATCATTTTGCGTTCATAACTAAACAAAATAACAATTTTCTAAATGTAGACTTTTTTTTTTACTTACACGCCAGGTAAAAATGCCAGAGGTAAAAATGCCAAAAAACGTCAACATTAATACGGGGCAGGGGGGGGGGGGGGGGGGGGGGGGGGGCTCATGTACATTAAGTTATAAACAAGATGCAGATATATTCAAACTGAATTAAATGGGAAAAAAGAATAAAATATTGAAGTGTTTAACAAAAAAGGGTCGTCAACTGAAAGCGAGTGGCAAACAATACACGCATGATATATCCGGGGGGGGGGGGGGGGGGGGGGGGGGGGGGGGGGGTGGTATCAGCATTTTTTTTACCTCTGGCATTTTTTCCTCTGGCATTTTTATCTCTGGCATTTTTTCCTCTGGCATTTTTACCACTGGCATTTTTACACCGAACCGTGTTCACATGGTCGACTCTGTGACGATGTGATTCACAATGTTAAAACGCTTGAATTTAACAGTATATATGGAGATGATTTCACACTGTGTGTCATTGCATTGCATTTGGAGTTGTATAATTGTTCTTTTTCTTTTCTTTATTTTATCTCTCTCTCTCTCTCTCTAACCCTAACTCTCTTTGAATAGGAACAGACTGCCATGCAAATACTTTTTGGGGCCACAAACTTACGTAAAGCACATGCATACATACCACATACCGCAAACACTGTGAAAATGATATTGCAGACGTAAATCGAGATGTGATAACTCCTTGGTTATATCGTGTACGCCTGAGAAGTAATTGACATATCCCCCTAACGTCATTTTTAGGCCCCATAAAAACCCTGACACTCCTCCCGGCACATTTCTGCCAACGATATTTCACACAACGTGACGTTATATTCTACAGAGAATACACAAATATATTCTGAATGGTGTGTCGTTTTGATACTCATGGTGGTGTACAGTTACTTTAATCAGAATAGACAAATTCAAATACTTGTCTATTGACCCACCAAAAAAAATTAGAAATAATAGATATTGGGTAAATTAAGGTAACTACTAGCTGGTTGGGTACAAAAATGCCCAATTCTATGTTATTTTTTTAACAAATTCAGCACCACAGGGTTTGACCACTTTGTGACAAATAACTTTACGCAACTGGCAGGTAATAGGGCTTGGAACTGTTTTACTCAATAGTTGTACAATGTTGGTCGTTTTTCTTTCTAAAAAGGTAAAAATAGTCGGGCAGTTACTGATTTTCCAAATATTGCCAAACGATTTAGGTTTACCCAACTTGCTACGGAGTGTAAAAAAAAACCAAAACTTAAATCTTGAACACAATTAGTTTCGGGAAATGATTGGTTGTATACTGCATGAACATGGGGGGAAAACAGTGGGCAAATGTATATAAGATGTATTTAACCAAACAGTTGGGAAACAAGAATATGAATATTCATTCATTTTTAGTTGCAGATGGTTTGGGGTGGCTCGATTGACTATCCCCAAACATATTTTTGTTAATTATTTTCACATATTTCTACTCACTGTATCAGTTAAAACTTTATGAGTTAATTCTGTCAGGTCTTTTTGAATGGTTGTACCTTCTCTTTATAATTTTTTTTTCCAGATTAACTTTCTAAAGAAGTCCGGAAGGACGAAAGCTTGCTTCTACTTATCACAGCGGAGTCCGCTCGTTATTCATTCGCTATTCATTTAACGCGCGCTATGAAAAGCGGTCCTTATGAAAAGTGGTCCCTATGAATAGAGGACCTTACGAATAGCGAGGTTATTTGTCTATGGTTTCGCTCGCTATTTAGAAGGACCGCTATTCATACAAAACCGCTAATCACTTAGTCACGCGTTATGGATAGCGGTCCTTATGAATAGCGGTCCTTATGACTAGCAAGGTTACCCCGTATAAGCTTATATGTCTAATATCAAATTTATCTAGTATAGCATCCATATTTCTTATACTATTTTATTAATGTGGACAACATTTCTCATATTGTCCTTGAAGAAATGTACCTTAACTTGAGTCAATACAGTCTTTTGACTATGAGTTTCCCCCTCAACACCAATTAGTGAAAAGGGATGGCAAATTATGTTACATGTGTAGTACACGGGATACTAGTGAGCTTTCGAATGTGTCGACTGAACGCCGTCCTAGATCCTCCAGCTACGATGGACTGCTTTGTGTTAGCTGCATATCGCGCTTTGTGCAAGAACGGCTCACCCGTCCAATGGTTTCTCCCTCGTCCACTATAGTCAGATCGAGAACGCGTCAAATATGGTTTTGCCGTCTTCTCTAAAACATGAACCTCCTTCACCCATTGTTAGCTTCATGCTTCACCTACTTTGTATGCAGTCAACACAAAGCAGTCCATTGTCGCTTGGAGGATCTTCAATTCAATTCAATCAATTTTCAATTTCAAAACATTTATTTCCAACTTTTCAATATAAGTGTACAAAGTAATAATGTTTTTAACAAAAAATACGACATAATACACATTCATAAGGTACGTACATAGTTGGAGGACACACCTCTAAAAGCAAAAGCTTGAGGCGATGGTGCCCTTAGTAACATAATAGATAATATAATAAATATATAAAAAGACAATAACTATATACAAAAAAAAAGATACCATTCCTTAACCGCTGAGCTTAATTGGAGGGAAAAAAGAAAAAGGAAAGAGGGAAAAAGGGGGAAGGATGGAGGTGCAACATACAATGAGCACGGATAAGAGATGTATACACAAAGAAGCAAAGAGAAGAGAGGGAGAGAATAGACCCAATGGAGGGTTAGGAAGAATCTTAAACCATATTATTTGTAAGATGAAGTGAAATGTTTTTTTATCCTTCTTGAGAAGCTGGCAAGAGATGCGGAGTATTTTATTGTGTCAGGGATAGCGTTCCAGAGCTTAGGTCCCGAGTACCGGATGTTATGTTGGAAAAATAAGGTTATGTGCTTGGGTAGATGGATGTGATTTGCGTGTCTGGTTTCGTATTTATGAATAGTAGAATTTAATTGAAAGATGTTACAAAGTTCGTCAGGAAATAAATTGTTTGTACATCTGTACATAAAAATGCTTTGTTGATGTTTATTTATATCGGTAAATTTTAGTATGTTAAATTGTTTGAACAAATGGTCAACGTGACACCGGGGGGCAGTACCTGTAGTTATACGAATTATTTTCTTTTGTAGGGTGATTAATTTGTGTAATTTGGATATTGTAGAGTTCCCCAGGCTAAGTTGCAATATGATAGATATGGTAGGATAAGAGAATTGTAAAGCATACGGAGGATGCTGTTTGGTAAAATGTGCCGCAGTCTAGCAATAATGCCAATGTTTTTACTTTGCTTTCTGTTTCAAGGATATGCTTCTTCCAAGACATATAGAACTATCAATGTTTACACCTAGAAATTGTGTGTTTTCAACTCTAGGTAGTAGTACGTTGTCGAGATATATGGAAATGATGTCTAAATCAGTGTTTTTATTGTTGTGAAAGATCATATAGTTACATTTTTTTTAATTGACAGACAATTTGTTGGCCTTAAACCACTCGCATACAAAGGTTAACTGTTGATTAACATTACTGCATAGTGAGGTAAGATTAGATCCGCTACATAAAATATTCGTGTCGTCGGCATAAAGAACAAAAGTTAATGTTGCTGTTGATTTGAAAATGTCGTTTATATAAAGAATAAAAAGTAACGGACCAAACAACGAACCTTGAGGTACACCACATGTGATATTACTCATGTTAGAGACGACCGAGTCAAATTTAGTGCACTGGAGGCGATTGCTAAGATAACTGGCAAACCAATCGTGCGCTATGCCACGGATTCCATACATATAAAGTTTTTTTAAATAAAATTGAGTGATTAATGGCATCGAAGGCTTTCGATAAGTCTATAAAAATTCCAATTGAATATTGATTTTTTTTCAAAGGAGTCAATTATATCGTTTGTTAGTTTAGATAATGCCATAGCTGTAGAAAAATTTTGGCGGAATCCAAATTGGTTTTTGTAAATAATGTCGTGTTTAACAAGAAATTCATAAGTCCTGGTGTATACAATGCGTTCAAGAATTTTAGAAAAAAAACATAGAACAGATATTGGTCTATAGTTGGTAAGCTGTCTTTTGTCCCCAGTCTTAAATATGGGTGTGACTCTAGCCATTTTCAGTAGGTCTGGAAAAATCCCTTTATTAAGTGATAAATTGAAAATATGACATAGCGGTTTAGATATATACCGAATCGCACTTTTAATTACCCTGGGACTGAATTCGTCTAAACCTGCAGATTTATTATTTTCAAACGAGTTGACAATATTACTTATTTCATTTTCATCTGTAGGATATAAAAATAGAGAATCATCAGGCGGAATGTTCATGTATGTCCGAAAGTCAGTATTACACCGTGGTATTTTATTAACAAGAGCCGGACCAATGTTTGTAAAGAAATCGTTAAAGGTGTTACTCGGAGATGTACAAAACAAATCAAAATGCAATAAATTTGGTATCAACGGAAAGGGGAACATGCCCTAAAACATTCCATCAACATTCGAAATCCAAAGGTTTTCATAAATTAACATTATTCTGTTTCAAATTGTGCCAAAATATTCGCATATTTTCGCCCCGCGAGTAGTTTCTTTTTCAACCTTGGAAATGTGACGTAATACTGCTTGCTTGTTTCTAACTAGCTCACGATCACGTCAATACAGCGCGCGCACATAACGTTCACGGTTCGAGGTAAGGCTACTGATTTCTTCCAATCTTTGAAAATCTTGTCGACAAAATGTCTGATTTTGGCCCTGATTCAGATGTTAGAACTGGAATCACACCGTCATTCCATCAATCACTGGGTGAATCACTGCAGCAGCCACACACACATATACGATTCATATACAGCTACTGTACAGTCAAGTCGTATACCGTAAGCTAGCTGTCCGAGAATGACGTCATTTTTCTAGTGCAAGAATTCTCGCTCTCGTGGCTCATCTGAGACCCTGTCAGGGGTCTTGAAAAAAAGTCCTGATAATCCTTTTGAACAAGCCTACATCTCTAAAATTTAATTTCATCGTATTCTTTGGGGGATTAGCTTTCCAAAAATGTATAATTTGTCATATTTCTTATTTTATGGGACATTTCTCCGGTTATCTGCTTTAAATGAGTTACTTAGGCTATGGTTAAAGGATCAGTCACAATTTTATCATCAATACTGAAGGCAGTCTATGGGCTTTCATGAACTTTCTTTTTTATAAGGCTGTTTATGGTATCCCATGTAGTTTAATATTTGATTTATTACGCATGAATTTGTGTGAAAAATATATGATCTTTGTCTCCCTGAGGAGTGTCGTAAGTTTATTTCGATATTGTTTAAATTGCAACTCGTTTTGACGAGTCGGATTTTTTAAGAACCACTTGTATAGCTTGTTTTTATGTTTTATAGATTGTAATAAACCGTTTGTCATCCAACATTGTATTTTTTTGTCTTTGTTTCTCTTTTGTATTAGGGGAAAATTTAGATCATACAGTCTACGTATTTTTGTTGAGAATGTGTTATATGCTAAATTAGGATCTTCATCCATTATGACGTCACTCCAATCTATGTACTGGATATCTTTATTAAAATTCTCGATGTTTTCTTGGTTTACAACACGGTAGAAACTATCTTGAATTTTTTTCATTCTTTCACTATAGATGAATTCATTTTAGATACTTGAAATACGGGTAAGTGGTCAGAGGCATTACATCTAGGATGGCGTTCTAGTCGACACATCCGAAAACTCCTTATTAATTGATCACATCAATGAGACCGAGAGCAAACCGACAACAGAACGAGAAAAAAATTATTCTTTAAGCAGGGGTAGATCCAGAATTTGGTAAACAAAAACAAGGGGGGCACACAAATCTTCGAAAAATTTCTGACAAGCAGAAAAAAAGTTATCACACGTTTCAAAGGGCGGGGGGGCACAATTTAAAAAAGAGGGGGCACAATGTACACTTTTCTCTCAAAAAGAGAGGGGGCACGGGCCGGAAATGCCTCCTAAGTCCGCTACTGCAAGCAGCAAGGGGGAAATATTTGGCAACTGTACAAGTCTACGATTAGACCAGATGGAAAACTGAAAGTTGAACGAAAAATAATATCGCGAACAAAATCTTTGTAATCCCTTCAATACTCACTGCTTTCAGCCAGTAAAGTGACGATTACACCGAGGATGAGCTTCAGGGTCCCAGCTTCCATGATGTAGGCAATCTCATGAAAGCCTTTCTCTGAGAGGTAAAAGCGAATTTCAAATATTGGCAATGCTATTGATAATGACCAGACGCGAAGAAGGCAACGTCGCTTGTGAACAGATATTCTGTCAGTATCAACTTTTATAGATGTATAATGGAGTGATAAATCCTTTGATTTCTATCTTCCTAATATTTGCGTTCATTCAATCTTAAGTGATGACGTATAATATTTTTTAAAAAGTTGGCTCCACTCAGTGTTCTGAATTGGGGTAATAACACCTTTCCTAATGTAGCTACTTGTTTTAAGATCCTTGTATGAACCAGTTTATTTGTATCATATTTCAAATAGAAATTGGTATATTGTTCTATTTTCAAACAAATATAAAGTCGCAGAATTGGGCAATCCAAAACATAGCTATGCAGAAAACTTTAAAACATCCATCATCACACCTTTCTTATTCGACATCACCATAAAAGAAATGGCAGGAAAAGAAACCCGATAAAAACGGGTTTATAAATATCACCTTGATCCGATAAATCGATCCTATTCAGATCACTTGTATATTGTCACATTCTTATGTCATTTTGTAGGTTGTAAAATCATTTTAATTGCAGTGTAGCCCATCAAGTAAAGGCTTTGTATAAACGTAGGGCGTTATCTTGAGTCCTTGTTACTCACAATGGTGAATGTGGTTGAATATAAAAGCACGATATGGATTGCCGTCCTTGCTCTTGTTTTAATGTGACAAACTAGGTTTATTGATGGGTTAAAGGACTGACGTCCATAGAACAAGGTTGAAAAATTGCAATTAATTTGTGAATATAGCATATTTCCAAATTTTGCAGATAGAAACAATAACTGTTTAAAAGCTCTATAAAAATCTGTAGAAAACAACAGCAAAATTTGTCATAGGGCTTTAAGGTCGCAAGAATCATCTGATCTTTTTTTGGGGGGGAGGGGATGTTTTGTTTATTTATTTTATTGTTTGTTGGTTGGTTATCGGTTTGTGTACTTTCTGCTTAATATTGACAAAGAAAAAAAATCCCTTCGTTAACAATAACAAGAATACAAATTATAACAAGTATTTTATTTTGGCTGGCACCGTTTTCATCAGCCAACCCCATCCCCTCCCACATCCCCCTCTTTCTCTCTTGTCAGTCACTCTCCCTCTCTGTGTTTTTCACCTCTGTCATTCTCTTAAAACTGGCCATAATTATCTTACGTTTGTTTGTTTAGTTGTTTGTTGTTTTTATGTACGTAAGAGAGCCAAAATAAATATTTCACCGTGTCCAACTTTACACAACTTGTCGAAGTACACTATGGACAGCGAACTTAATTCACAGTACATTCAAATTCCGATGGTCTTTGCACCATTAATACGTCAGTCGTCACACCAACCAGTTACCAAAACAGAAAAATGTTTCCATTCTTTAAGAGATTATCCAATTTTGCACATTTCAAGTGCAATACGGTTCGATTTAGAAAGAGTGCAATACCACATTTCATAGATCTACTCAATTCCCAGTAATTCTCCTTAAAATTTTACAGAATTGCATTATTATTGTTTTATATAGTCTCTATTCTAGTTTTAATTTCAGACCAATTTTAATATTCTTATTTGTATTCATGTTTTGTATTTAATTATTTTGTTATGTATATTGTCATTCTTATTTCATATGTTATTTTTATCTATGATTAATTTTTATGTATTTCTGCAATGTAAGCATGCTAATGTCAGCCCTTGGGCTGCCAATCATGTATTGAATTATATATGAAATAAACGATTACTTGAACTTAACTTAAACTTGATAATAATAATAATAATAATAATAAATTGTTTCTTTTATAGCGCCATATCCAGTTCAAACTGATCAAAGCGCTTAATTTTCTACATGAGAATAAAAACATTTTGACAGACATATATTTAATCAAAATATCATTTTTTAAAGATCTTTATGCAGGATGTGGCTTATAAAACAAATACTGAGTGCCTGTTTTTGAGTCACAATTAAATATATAGCCCCTGAGTGATCTCGAGACTGCATGATGTCCCTCGACTTCATCTCTGCATGGGCACACTACAGTTTCAAGATCACCTTTTGGCAATAGTTTTAACCATGCCCCACATACCAGTCAATATTTGTATACTATGTCGGGTATTCATACTTTATATCCAAATCCAAATCTGTATTTGGCGAAATGATGAATATGATAATTGATTTCTTGGGGCCCGCTCGCTATAAGGAACGCTATTCATAGAAAACTGCTATTCATTTAACACGCGTTATGAATAGCGGTCCTCATGAATAGTGGTCCGTATGAATGGAGGACCTTATGAATAGCGAGGTAATTTGTCTATGGCTTGCTCGCTATTTAAAAGGACCGCTATTCATAAAAAACCGCTATTCATTTAGTCACGCGTTATGGATAGCGGTCGATCCTTATGAATAAGTAGTCCTTATGAATAGCGGTCCTTATGACTAGCGACGTTACCCCGATTTCTTAACCCTTTCATGACGGGAATTATTTAAGGGCTAAATAATATTGATCACATTTTGTTCTTCAAATTTGCAACAAAAATTCTTTTAATGCTACATGGTCACAAAAATACAATGTATTTGATAACTATGGGGCGGCAAGTGTAAAGCCACGTATTCCGTCCAAGTTTACACAATTTCGTACGAAATTTTTTACAAAATGCAATTCCGTACACGAAATACTTTTTCGTTGGTTCGTCATGTAATTGCGTTCACAAAATTAATTTCGTAACCACGAAATACAGTTTCGCGGTACGAAATGTAAATTGCGTACACGAAATCAATTTCGTTGCAACGAAATGACTTTTGGGACCGAACGAAAATTATTTCGTCGCGACGAAATAAATTTCGTGTACACAAAATTGCTTTCGTTGAACGAAATCCATTATGTGTGCAACTTAACGCAAGTCCGTACACGAAATTGATTTCGTTCGGTACGGAATACATTTCGTTGCGACGAAATAACTTTTGTGTACACGAAATTGATTTCGTTCGGGACGGAATACATTTCGTTGCGACGAAATAACTTTTGTGTACACGAAATTGATTTCGTTCGGGACAGAATACATTTCGTTGCGACGAAATAACTTTTGTGTACACGAAATTGATTTCGTTCGGGACGGAATACATTTCGTTGCCACGAAATAACTTTTGTGTACACGAAATTGATTTCGTCCGGGACGGAATACATTTCGTTGCCACGAAATAACTTTTGTGTACACGAAATTGATTTCGTCTGGGACGGAATACATTTCGTTGCCACGAAATAACTTTTGTGTACACGAAATTTATTTCGTTCGGTACGGAATACATTTCGTTGCCACGAAATAACTTTTGTGTACACGAAATTTTCTCTCTTACAACAGATCTGTAAAAATGACTCCAATAGAATTGAGGAAAAAATAATGATCTCTTATTTTTAGGTGGTCTGTCGGTATCGACAGATCACCTCTTAATTTCGTCAGAATTTTCTTTATTATTTATTATTATTAGGTGGTCTGTCGTAGTCGACAGACCACCTCTTAATTTCGTCAGAATTTTCTTTATTAGGTGGTCTGTCGTAGTCGACAGACCACCTCTTAATTTCGTCAGAATTTTCTTTATTATTATTTATTTATTTTTATTTTTCCACCACTTTCTTGTGAACACAATTTCTCAAAATCAACTCGATCAATTTTCTTCAAATTTTTGTCAATTATCAGCCCATATCAGATCAAGTTCCCTATCTTTTTCAAGGTCATCAGGTCATCGTGACGTCATCCAGGCGCCATTTTGTGATATCACATTATCAATCATATCTTCATAACGAGTCATCAAAAATGAACCATATTTGACATACATTAACTTCAGGTCAAGGGTCAACATAAAATGTCATCAAAATTTGCGCGCACATCATGACGCGCACGTACGCGCGCGTCAAAATTTAAAAATGCTCAAAATCACTTTTTAATCAAATTAGAGTATTGTTCAGGACATTTTAAGCATTTTAATTTTTTCTGTCCGTGCGCGTCCGTGCGCGCGTTATGTGCGCGCACAGCGCGTAGAGAACGTAAAAACGCCATTTTTTCGCATATTTTGTCTTCCTGACACTATTCTTGACAATTTCCAACTATTTACAGTCAATCTTGACCTTCCATAATGTCGTACGCGCGCGTCAAACTTTCAAATTCGTGCGCACGTCAATGGGCATTCTAATGTACAAAGTGGTAAAAACATGCCCATCTAGAATTCGCCATAGCTCCTCAGAATATACGGAAACCTCCCAATTTCTTTACATATTCTGAAAGCCTGTGAGTTGTAGATTTGAAATCATGTAGAATTTTTGCCGATCTCATGTTCTAACGTCATCATATTTGCATATGAACTCAAAAAAATGATTTTGAAAAAATGACGTCATCATTTTTGTATTCATTTGCTAATATTTCAGTAATAGGTGATCGATTTTCTTCCAAATTTTGATATGTTATAGCTGAGACAATTCTCTACCAGATCAGTTTCCACCATTTTTCATTTTGATGACGTCATCACACTGAAATTTTCAATGCAAGATGCCATGTCAGAATTTTCCCTATTTGCGTGTTATGTCTATGGAAGATGATTTTTTTTCGAATCATGAATCTACATGACATCGTTCTCTGAGTAGTATCTCAGTTATTTTAGGTCTATTTTCTTCCAGATTTTAATATGTTGTAGCTGAGACTATAAGCTTTCATTAGTAAGCCCTCCAATTTTTGATCAGATGTCGGGATCATGCCCAATTTTTCAGTACAAAATGTGATTTGAGAATCCCGTTTTGGTTTACGTGTTATCTCTATGGGAAATATTCTGGTCTATCGGTAAAGCACATGACTACCATGGTCAAGGTACCTGGTTCGATCCCCGGGGCCGATTTTTTTTTTTTTTTTTTTTTGCTTCTTTTTGCCTGTAATTTTACCATCCTCTTCGACTATTGTAACATAAAAAATCACAAATCATGTAATAAACTGCCTTATTTTCCATATTATGTCTATTAGAAAGTAGTGTTTTGCAGTAGTTTGTGTACAACCCTATGGAAATTGTGATTTCCTGTCCTGTATTAGAGCTATGGCGCTAATCTCCCAAGTATCCTGTATCATCATCATTATTACCATCACCGTCATGATCATCATCGCTATTATTATATCATCGCCATCATCATTATATCATTATAATCATCATAATCACCATTATCATCATCACCATAATCGTTTTACAATGACCGTTACACATTTTGCTACATTCCTGTCCTCAGGAAGCATCTCCATTCATGGCATTCTTGACATCCTGTCTTCTGTTTAGTATTTCCCCATTAATATGATCATCCTGATTACAATCATGATCGTGCAAATTTAAGGACAGACCACCTAATTCGTCCTCATGACGAATTAAATTCTAGTTATTTATTTATTTATTTATTTTTATTTTTCCACCACTTTCTTGTGAACACAATTTCTCAAAATCAACTCGATCAATTTTCTTCAAATTTTTGTCAATTATCAGACCATATCAGATCAAGTGCCCCTATCTTTTTCAAGGTCATCAGGTCATCGTGACGTCATCCAGGCGCCATTTTGTGATATCACATTATCAATCATATCTTCATAACGAGTCATCAAAAATGAACCATATTTGACATACATTAACTTCAGGTCAAGGGTCAACATAAAATGTCATCAAAATTTGCGCGCACATCATGACGCGCACGTACGCGCGCGTCAAAATTTAAAAATGCTCAAAATCACTTTTTAATCAAATTAGAGTATTGTTCAGGACATTTTACGCATTTTAAAATTTCCTGTCCGTGCGCGTCCGCGCGCGCGTTATGCGCGCGCACAGCGCGTAGAGAACGTAAAAACGCCATTTTTTCGCATGTTTCATCTTCCTGATACTATTCTTGACAATTTCCAACTATTTACAGTCATTTTCGACCTTCCATAATGTCGTACGCGCGCATCAAACTTTCAAATTCTTGCGCACGTCAATGGGCACTCTAATGTAAAAAGTGGTAAAAACATGCCCATCTAGAATTCGCCATAGCTCCTCAGAAGGGGCGGAAACCCCCCAATTTCTTTACATATTCTGAAAGCCTGTGAGTTGTAGATATGAATTCATGTAGAATTTTTGCCGATCTCATGTTCTAACGTCATCATATTTGCATATGAACTCAAAAAAGTGATTTTGAAAAAATTATGTCATCATTTTTGTATTCTTTTGATAATATTTCAGTAATACGTGATCGATTTTCTTCCAAATTTTGATATGTTATAGCTGAGACAATTCTCTACAAGATCAGTTACCATCATTTTTCATTTTGATGACGTTATCACACTGAAATCTTCAATTAAAGACGACATGTCAGATTTTTCCCTATTTGCGTGTTATGTCTATGGAAGATGATTTTTTTTCGAATCACGAATCTACATGACATCGTTCTCTGAGCAGTATCTCAGTTATTATTGGTCTATTTACTTCCAGATTTTAATATGTTGTAGCTGAGACTATAAGCTTTTATTAGTAAGTCCTCCAATTTTTAATCAGATGTCGGGATCATGCCCAATTTTTCAGTACAAAATGGGATTTGAGAATCCCGTTTTTCGTTTACGTGTTATCTCTATGGGAATTATTTTGGTCTATCGGTAAAGCACATGACTACCATGGTCAAGGTACCTGGTTCGATCCCGGGGCCGATTTTTTTTTTTTTTTGCTTCTTTTTGCCTGTCATTTTACCATCCTCTTCGACTATTGTAACATAAAAAATCACTAATCATGTAATAAACTGCCTTATTTTCCGTATTATGTCTATTAGAAAGTAGTGTGCAGTAGTTTATGTACAACCCTATGGCAAATTGTGATTTCCTGTCCTGTATTAGAGCTATGGTGTTAATCTCCCAAGTATCCTGTATCACCATCATTATTATCATCACCATCATGATCATCATCGCTACTATTATATCATCGCCATCATCATTATGTCATTATAATCATCATAATCACCGTTATCATCACCATAATCATTTTACAATGACCGATACACATTTTGCTACATTCCTGTCCTCAGGAAGCATCTCCATTCATGGCATTCTTGACATCCTGTCTTCTGTTTAGTATTTCCCCATTAATATGATCATCCTGATTACAATCATGATCGTGCAAATTTAAGGACAGACCACCTAATTCGTCTTCGTGACGAATTCAAGTCTAGTTATTATTTATTCTTTATTTTCAACTTATTTCTTGTGACCGTGAATTCTCAAAATCAGCTCGATCAATTTTCTTCAGATTTTCGTCAATTATCAGGCCATAGCAGATCAAGTGCCCCTATCATTATCAAGGTCATCAGGTCATCGTGACGTCATCCAGGCGCCATTTTGTGAAATCACATTATCAATCATATCTTCATAACGAGTCATCCAAAATGAACCATAATTGACACACATGAACTTCAGGTCAAGGGTCAACATAAAATGTCATCAAAATCCGCGCGCGCATCATGACGCGCACGTACGCGCGCGTCAAAATTTAGAAATGCTTAAAATCACTTTTTAATCAAATTATAGTATTGTCCAGGACATTTTAAGCATTTTGAATTTTTCTGTCCGTGCGCGTCCGTGCGCGCGTTATGCGCGCACACAGCGCGTAGAGAACGTAAAAACGCCGTTTTTCGCATATTTTGTCTTCCTGACACTATTATTGACAATTTCCAACTATTTACAGTCAATCTCGACCTTCCATAATGTCGTACGCGCGCGTCAAACTTTCAAATTCGTGCGCACGTCAATGGGCATTCTAATGTAAAAAGTGGTAAAAACATGCCTATCTAGAATCCGCCATAGCTCGTCAGAACGCGAGGAAACCCCCAAATTTCTGTACATATTATGAAAGCCTGTGAGTTGTAGATTGGAATTCATGCAGAATTTTTGCCGATCGCATGTTCTAACGTCATCATATTTGCATATGAACTCAAAAAAATGATGTTGAAAAAATGACGTCATCATTTTTGTATTCATTTGCTAATATTTCAGTAATAGGTGATCGATTTTCTTCCACATTTTGATATGTTATAGCTGAGACAATTCTCTACGAGATTAGTCGCAACCATTTTTCATTTTGATGACGTCATCACACTGAAATCTTCAATTAAAGACGACATGTCAGATTTTTCCCTATTTGCGTGTTATGTCTATGGAAGATGATTTTTTTTCGAATTATGAATCTACATGACATCGTTCTCTGAGCAGTATCTCAGTTATTTTTGGTCTATTTCCTTCCAGATTTTAATATGTTGTAGCTGAGACTATAAGCTTTCATTAGTAAGCCCTCCAATTTTTGATCAGATGTCGGGATCATGCCCAATTTTTCAGTACAAAATGTGATTTGAGAATCCCGTTTTCGTTTACGTGTTATCTCTATGGGAAATATTTTGGTCTATTGGTCAAAGCACTTGCCTCCCATTCCGGTGACCCAGGTTCGATCCCCGGTTGGTCCATAACAAAAAAATTTTTTTGCTTCTTTTTGCCTGTCATTTTACCATCCTCTTCGACTAGTATAACATAAAAAATCACAAATCATGTAATAAACTGCCTTATTTTCCGTATTATGTCTATTAGAAAGTAGTGTGCAGTAGTTTTGTGTACAACCCTATGGAAATTGTGATTTCCTGTCCTGTATTAGAGCTAAGGGGTTAATCTGCCAAGTATCCTGTATCATCATCATTATTATCATCACCGTGATGATCATCATCGCTATTATATCATCGCCATCATATATCATTATAATCATCATAATCACCATTATCATCATCACCATAATCATTTTACAATGACCGTTACACATTTTGCTACATTCCCGTCCTCAAGAAGCATCTCCATTCATGGCATTCTTGACATCCTATCTTCAGTTTAGTATTTCCCCATTATTATGATCATCCTGATTACAATCAAGATCATACAAATTGAAGGACAGACCACCTAATTCGTCCTCATGACGAATTAAATTCTAGTTTTAATTTGTGTTTTTATTACGAAATCAACAGAAATTACAACAATTACAAGTGATTGAAATGATTAAAAAAAAATCACTGAGCAAAAAAAAAAAAAAAAAACCCAACAAAAACAAACAGTAAAAATAAAGCAATTGGAACAAAAATAAAACAAAAATGATTTCTTATTGCTCCCCCAAATCTTTCAATTTAATGAGATCGACCACCAACACTATGCAATTATATTCTTCACATACATCCGTATATGCCAACCCAAGTTGGCATATACGGGATCTTGCCTAAATTGTGAAAAAACCCGGATCGAGCACCAAATTTAGTTTGGAAGCCCAAGAGCCTAACAATGTCGTTCTATTAACCCTCCGAGAAAAAGTTGTAAAAAGGCCCACCTCGCAAGACTGACCTCACAGTCCGGGCATGGATCAGTGGCGGATTTAGGAGGCTTTTAAATAAAATTGTATTGCCCTTTTATAACTGATAACTCTTTTGGCTTGTCAGAGAATTATGGAGGAAAACTGGACTAATAATATCTGATACCCTACACCCCTCCACTGAGCGACTTTCGGAGGGCTGGCGAGAAAAATTTGCCACTAACTCCCCCCCCCCCCCCTATGGGAGATGGAAGGCCAAAAGCATGCATATTCGGGATTCATTAAGCCTTTTCAGAGTCTCAAATTACATGTAAGCCACATTTGCACTAAATTCAAGGTAATACTAGAGGAACTATAATCATTTTTAAAATCCATGTTTTCACGTGTTAACCCTATGGCAGATGACTCTGTCAAAAAGCAGGCATGATCCAAGGGATTCATATCGGCATTTATTGACAAAAAAGGTTCAAGAAATGTTTTTTTAACTATCCATCCTTTTTCTTGTGCAAACATCAGACTTGAAAAAGATAGAGTAAGATATGAATTATCAAGAAAAAGTGAGACATCTTTTCACGTGTTATACCTATGGAGAACGTATTTTTCCGAGTCTGTTTTTAACACAGCAAAGTATGCCTGCAAAATGTACTACGGAAGTAGGTCAGAGTAATCTGTCTTGATACTATTTAAAGTCTTTGGCTCGATAGCAATATTAGTTATTTCGATTACAGAATGAAAATAAACGATAACGAAATCAAGGGTAACGATTACGAAATCAAAAGTAACGATTACAAAATCAAGAGAAACGATTACGAAATGAATTTTGTGTACCACGAAAAAAATTTCGTGTACACAAAAGTTATTTCGTGGCAACGAAATGTATTCCGTACCGAACGAAATAAATTTCGTGTACACAAAAGTTATTTCGTGGCAACGAAATGTATTCCGTCCCGAACGAAATCAATTTCGTGTACACAAAAGTTATTTCGTCGCAACGAAATGTATTCCGTCCCGAACGAAATCAATTTCGTGTACACAAAAGTTATTTCGTCGCAACGAAATGTATTCCGTCCCGAACGAAATCAATTTCGTTTACACAAAAGTTATTTCGTGGCAACGAAATGTATTCCGTCCCGAACGAAATCAATTTCGTGTACACAAAAGTTATTTCGTCGCAACGAAATGTATTCCGTACCGAACGAAATCGATTTCGTGTACACAAAATTTATTTCGTCGCAACGAAATGTATTCCGTCCCGAACGAAATCAATTTCGTGTACACAAAAGTTATTTCGTCGCAACGAAATGTATTCCGTCCCGAACGAAATCAATTTCGTGTACACAAAAGTTATTTCGTCGCAACGAAATGTATTCCGTCCCGAACGAAATAAATTTCGTGTACACAAAAGTTATTTCGTGGCAACGAAATGTATTCCGTACTGAACGAAATAAATTTCGTGTACGGAATTGCGTTAAGTTGCACACATAATGGATTTCGTTCAACGAAAGCAATTTTGTGTACACGAAATTTATTTCGTCGCGACGAAATAATTTTCGTTCGGTCCCAAAAGTCATTTCGTTGCAACGAAATTGATTTCGTGTACGCAATTTACATTTCGTACCGCGAAACTGTATTTCGTGGTTACGAAATTAATTTTGTGAACGCAATTACATGACGAACCAACGAAAAAGTATTTCGTGTACGGAATTGCATTTTGTAAAAAATTTCGTACGAAATTGTGTAAACTTGGACGGAATACGTGGCTTTACACTTGGCGCCCCATTGATAACAACATACATAGTTACGAACTTTGTCGAAAAGTTTTAAAAAATGGCCAATTTTGACAAAAAATGATTTTGAACCTCTCAATGGGTTGCCAATTTAAGGATTTTAAATCTTATACCCGTTTTTTAAATTCCTGGCAGCAAACGAAAATGGACATAGTGTGTGCAGAAGTTTTTGCTCTCTCTACTCATGCATCTGTTATATTTTTTGGACTCTGAATCAAAATTTATTGAGTCAAAGCACAAAATGTGGTCAATTGTCTCGAAAGGGTTAAGGGACTGTACTAGGGTGCTGAAGGTTATACATGTATATGTTGCGTACAATAATTATTATATTATCTTTGAAAATATTGCATAATTTATTGTAAAATGTTGGAGCTTTGTCTATATCCTGACTGCATGTTGTGTAGCTATTATAAATCAATAGTCAATGTTAGTCCATAAATTTTCCAAAATTAGTTACGAAGAGGTTTTATCAAAATCAATCTTTACTTCATTTTGACATCCTTTCATTGAATCACGTATCATTAAATTGTTTTCTTAACCCCATGCACCCTCCGAATAATTTTTGTTATGCTGGCAAGAAAGATAACCAGCTACATACTCTGCCCCCCCCACCCACCCCACCTCGGTAAAAGAACTAATTTGTATCTTGTGCTGTATATTTTCATATTAGGCTCCTTATGTGTGTTTGTTTTCTGAAAAATAAATCGGTATGTATGATAATGGTGGTCCAGTTTCCCTCCATAATTCTCTGGATGGAGACAAGCAAAAAAAAAAAAGGGGGGGGGGGGGGGGCAAAATCGAGAAAATGGCAGATCGTCTATGGTGAAAATGCATACTTTTTTCCAAGGGGGGGGGGGGGTGCACGGGCCGGAAGTTCCCCCCCCCCCTGGATCCGCCAATTATTGTCTTAAATTACAATGTATTCTGGGCAGGGGCGGATCCAGGATTAAGTAAAAGGGGGGGGGGGGGGCACACACATACAGGTTTGTCAACTTTTGGAAAAGGTAGACCCATATTCTCGCCAGCTTCTCGATTTTCGCGCAACCTGCAAAATTCGCTCAGTGGGGGGGGGGGGGGGGGGGGGGTATTTATGGTCCAGTTTCCCTCCATAATTCTCTGACAATTAAAAACTAAAAAAAAAGGTCATCATTCTAAAGGGGGGGGGGGGCACAATCGAGAAAATGGCAGATCGTCTATGGTGAAAATGCATACTTTTCTTCCAAGGGGGGGGGGGGGGGGGGGGGGAAGGCACTTCCGCCAATGATGTCAATCAAATTCACATTCAATCGGGCTTCTTTTTGGACTCGATGTTTAAACATTGTAAATTTAAGTATTCGTAAAACTACTCCTATATATGTTCCCTTTCTATTCCTTATAATCTCCCTCTTCTTCTTCTTCTTCTCCTCTCTCTCTCTCTCTCTCTCTCTCATCACTATCATAGACACTCCCTCATATTCTCTCAAGTGTTCCTTCAATCTATTAATCAAATATACCTTGCACTTATAGGCTCCAGTTGAATTATGGATTCTCTGAGGTGATTCATCATAGCACTATGCCAGTCACCGAAGAATCCATTTCAACTGGTGCCTTGAAAAGAGTGCATTGTATATTTGATTTATATCCTACGAGAGTAAGCCTAGGTGGATAAAAAATAAAAACTAAATTAAATGTATGCTCACGTACAAAGATTATTGCGATACATTGTCGCGACATCAATATCTTCGAAATATCCGGAATAAAAAAATAAGTGACGTCAAAATATCGGTATAGCGAAAAAAATACGGAGGTCTGACGTCACGCGATATCCATTTTTCTTCATGGTGAAAGTATTTTATGTCACGTGAGACATTCCTGGCCCATCCTTGCACGAGAATTGTATGATGTAGGATATAAATCCCACTATCTCTGTCTTTAACACATCCTCCCTTTATTCCCTTTCTCTTGCGTCCATCCATACACTCACTGCTCTCACGCTGTCTGTTTTCTCCTGTATTATTTATATCCACCTCTTTAGCTCTCTGATTTCCTCTATAATATCGTACATTAACTTTTCTTATTCTCAGCTCCCCCTTCCTTCAGCTTATTATACGTATTTGTGTCTCATTCCCCTCATCTTTATACACCTCACCTCGTATTCTTTATGTAATTCCCCTTCATCTTGGAATGAGAAAGACAAAGACAGACTTGGGCCCGTTGCACAAAACTTGCGTTTGAACCATAGGTTTGAACGCAACTCGGGGAAAATCAAACGCAGCTTTATTTTCAGCCAATCAGAAGTGCGCATTAAGGACTTGCGTTTGATTTTTGGGAGTTGCGATTAAACACAAGTTTTGTGCAACGGGCCCAAGTCTGTCTTTGTCTTTCTCATATTTATCTTGTACACCTTATCTCGTATTCTTTTTATCCAAAAAGCCAGTTCCCAATTACAATGTGTGCATGTGCAGATAAAGGTCATTTGCACCGACAATTGACCTTTATACGCTTTCACAGTGCGCGCATCATATAATGCTCGCTCTAGTATGATTTTACTTTTTAAACAAGTACTTAGCGTGTCCACCAAAACAGATGGGGTTCATTTGTACCATGCAGTAATAGACCGCTTCGGTAATGTATGCAAATTTTATGCATACCTTTCAAACAACCTAAAAGCTTTCTTGACAACCTAAAAGCTTGCCGCACATAGCAACACATAATGCATGCAAACTGGATTCCAAGCATTGAGGCTCATTTATAAAAAGCAGGTATTCTGAGTTTTATTTTTTCTTGATTTTAGTGAAAAGATTTTAATTGTCACAACAAATTTTAAATTGCAACATTTAATTGGTGTTTGCGCAGATGAATTCCGCGTACGCAGCCAATTTTGCGCAGTCATTAACCAATGATGCGCCATAAGCGTACATTTTGTTATGACAATTAAAATTATTTCACTAAAATAAAGATAAAATAAATCTCAGAATACCACCCCAGGTTCATGGAATAGCTCGTCACTAGGTGTTCAGAGAATATATGTGCATAAATTTGTATACATTACAGAAGCGGTCTGTTATGAACTGGCTTATTCCGTCCTTCCATATCTTATTCACTTCCTCCTTCATGAGACCATCCATATTTATCATTGAAACAAATGAAAAGATTGACTTAAAAATTAATAGTCCATGCAAAAGTGACAAAAAGATAATCCTAGAACGAAAGTGTGTAGAATTTATATTCATACCTGTATATTTATTACGTATATAACAGAAATTAGAGAGCATGATTCTATATAATACAATGCATTAATTCAAAAAATTTAAATTTTCATTTGAAAAACAGAGCAAAATAGATATTTTGAAGAGACATGATTGATTCAAATTGAACACCAAGTTTTCTTTCTGTGCATAGTATGTAGAAGGAGAGTGGAATACTTTTGGTTGCATACTGTTCAGATAAGTGGAATTTCTTTCAGTCTAGGAATGTTTCCAAAACCAGCTGGAAAATCACTGAATAAGTATTCACTTCCCAATTTCAGGAAATTTGGTAAAATAATGTGCAATTCACATGAGGGCTACCATATATATTAATATAGCACACACAAACACACATTCTACTTTATACAGCAAAAGAATAATTATTTGTACTTCAATATCATATTAAGGCAAGCTAGTTCCACCATCCTATTCCAACATGTAGATAATTGTGCATTATTCCCTCAGCCCCATGACATGTACATCACTTCTTTTAAAGACATGTATTTTGTAATTAACAAATAGTGACGAGTTCCAAGTATTTGTACTTCATTATCTTGCATGATCAGCTAACTTGCAATCAAAATATGAATCGTATTTGAATCTTTTCTTGCCAATGATCTATTTACATGAATGTAGTAGAAATAGCGAGTAAAAAAGTAAAAAAAATTGTCTGCCTAACACTTTTTGTGTTACTGGTTCTAGCGTGAGAAATGTTCCCCATTTCTTCTAAACCATTGGAATATATCACCCTATCCAAGCATGGATACACTAACAACTGTTTTTAACTACAAATACAATAAATACACTTTGTGTCTCAATCATTTGGCAGTTTTACCAATGATAAATCAAAGCATGACTCATGCGAATGTAAACTGTGATTGTTATATTACCACAAAAGCAATGTAACAAATTATTGTACGTACATATGCCATGTCGGAAAATGTGATTTGTGAAATACAGCTTGCATAGTACTGTATCAACTCTAGGATGTGATAGACAATGATTCGTTGTGAAGACTTTCTTAGCAGCATGATCATGTTTTCTGAAAAATCTAGGAAATAATATGAATGCACCAGTCACACAACAAATATTATTCAATCTATAGTTGCATAATTTTGTATCCATGGAGATGATGAAATTAACACTGATGTCTTTGGAAGCTAAAGTGATTCACACTAATCTAGCAATACTGATATGAATAAAGGTTTCAGTGAAATGCACATTTATCAGGCACCATGTGTAAATGGCTCGGAAAATAGGAAATTCATTTATGAAGCAGGTTGCAGATTCCTTTTCCAACAAAGTGTAAACATTCAACGAAAAGTGCTAGGCATGCACAGATGCAATCACATACAATACAGACATAAATGCACAACAACTTGTGTCATTGTTGATATTTACATTATACAAATCAACATGCCTAATTCACGAAAAAATCATGCATAAAACACATTTCAATGCAACATATCACCGATGAAGCTTTTAATACTAAAATTTCAATTTGCATATATATATGTAGAGTTACTAATCGCACGAGTGGACGGTTGTAGAATAACAATTATACATGTAGCTTTTGTCTGCACCCAGTTGATTATCCGTGATAAAACAAATAAACGTGACATGTATCCTAGTGGTTTTTTATGATTCTCCCATTGTTTCAGAGTACACTTATCCATCATATTATACCAATGCAGCAGGTATTCATCTTAGCAATATTTCAGAAAACTGTCCACGCTTTTTCTGAGCTTCCCGCAGCTCATTGTCTATATTGCTGCCACACTTGTTTGCCATGTTGTTGAAGATGTTGCTATGCTAACGTCTCTTTGCTGCTTCTGTTTCAGTTGACACTAGTTTTGCTATAAAGTGGCACAAAATATCCATGATTTCTTTCATGATGCCCTGCTGCAAACGCTCCATGGGACAATGCGAATCCTTTATCTACAAATGAGATCAAACAAACAAGAAAAAGGCTTGACATCAGAACATGAACCATTCCCAGCATAAAGACATGAATTATTACTACAAAGACAAGGATTCATCATGTAGGTACATTTCAATTCAATTCAATTCAATTCATTTCAATTAATTTCAATTCAAACAATTTCAATTTTTTCAATAGTTACGATAAAAACATAAAAAATATTAGAAACATACAAATTATTAATTCACATAAATAAATTGTAACTGATTATGGGCTAAAGGAAATATCAGAAGGCATATCAGAATAGCAAATAAAAACATTGCAGAATTTGTTCTGAACTTAAGAATAGCAAAAATTACAAAGAGCAATAAATTAAAGTAATTGAAGGTAAAATTATACTGTGGTAATATTAATTCTATAAAGAATATTCATGTAGCACAAAAAACTGTGTCAATTCCAGAATAAAATGAATAAAAGAAGTTCAAGAATATACACCAGAAGGCATGTTTTGTTATAGCGCTATGAAAATTGAAAACTTTGAAGGAAATGTTTAGGATGCTGCTATTAATGCTTAAAAGTTTTTTAAAAAAATATATGAGTGAAATATACCAGTAGTAATGGCATCCAAAATTATGGTCGCGAAAATTAAAAGCTTTGATAGAATTTTAGGATGCTGCTATTAAATCAAGTACTACTATAAATACATATAAAATGGAATGTAACAACACATATGCCAAGCACATGTAAATTTTACAATTATTTGCTTTCATCTACACAGTGGAACCTCGTCATAACAAACTCCTTGGGACCAAGGAAATTTCCTCTTTATATCGAAGCATTGTTATACAATGTAGCAGGGCTAAAAACAATAGAATACACAGAAGTGGGACCAGCAAGTCAGGACTGATGTATATTAAGCATGTACCCATTTTTCCCCAAGGACTATAAAAGACTGGAATAGCCTGCCCCCTTCGGTAGTTAGCCAGCCATCTATACCCTCAAAGCATCACTTAAAGTTATTTCAAAACCAGCAACTTAAATAGGTGACCGTTCTCAACACACCTCCAGTTTGAACACCTTTATGGCATCTTTTGGAGGATATCAACCAAGTACCAATCAAAATAACCTTGTTATAATGAGAGTTTGTTATAACAGTGTTCTTTTTAACGAGGTTCCACTGTATTAGTAGTGTCAGATATGGTCTACAATTAATCCAATGTACATGGATAGAAAGTAGTCCACAAAATAGCTTCAAAAACCTGTGCTCATGAGATCTGAAATTTACGCCCAGACCATTTCCAGTGTAGATATGGTACAAAGACACTGAACCAATGAAAGCAATTTGGACAGTAACAAAGAGAAGCAACTTACCAAATAGACATAAATATTGTAGGTGAGTAGTTTATTCTGCACAATCAACAATAAGTGGTGTGGTGTATTCTGAATGCTGGATACCAAATGAGAAACTTGGAGCCATCCTCTTGGTAGCGGTGACCTGGTAAAATAGTAAGAAAAATAGTAAAAAATAGTAAGGGGGGATATAATAAAATGACGATGATGAGGGCTTCTTGTATACGTAGCGCTGATATCCGCCTCTGCCGGGCCCTCGCTCTAAAATATTTCTCAAAATGCAACACTTCTTATCAACATCAAATAATTATCATTATTATTATTATGATTATCATCATTATTCTTACTCTCTTGCTATTCTTAGGCTCATTCACATTTGCCGGTGTAAAAAGCAGCATTAAACCCTTTCCAGACAATTGACCACATTTTTGTGCTTTGGCTCAATAATTTTTTATTCAGAGCTCTAAAAAATATATATATACCAGATGCACGAGTAGAAAAAGCAAAAGTTTCTGCACACACTATGTCCATTTTGGTTGCATGACCATATTGCGTTTGATGCCAGGAATTTAAAAAACAAGAATAAGCTTTAAAATCCCTAAATTGGCAACACATTGAGAGGTTCAAAATCATTGAATTTTTATCGAAATTTGCAGTGTTTTCAACTTTTTGACAAAATCAATTATGATGTATATTATGTATATTGTGTTCGAAGACATAACACCTCATTAATACCATGTAGCACTAAAAGAAATATATTATTGTTGCCAATTTGAAGAAAAATAACGTGATCAATTTAGCCCTGAAATAATTCTTGTCCTGAAAGGGTTAAAAAAAAAATATATGAATGGCAAAATACGTGCAACAGAGTTCCTGTGCATATTCACTTAGATTTATGTTATACATGTGAGATACGGGAATGTGTTCAAGCATATTACATGTCATTAAGAAAATATTGCTGCGGTTGATTGTGACATACATATACATGTATTTGGATCAAGCCTTTTTCTTGTTATCATTTCTGATAATTTTGAAAAGTGCAGCTCCAAGTACTTTTATCAAAGCCTTTGGAAGGGACACAAAATAAGATTAGACCAAGATGCAAACTGATGAAGCGTACCTTCTCTGGACTGTGTTGTCCTGGGCCTGGTTTGCGCGTGCTGTCACTGGGAAGCTGGTTGCGCCCAGTCATGGAGTAGTTGGGTGACTTGTTCTTGTAGATGGATGGGTTGGTGACTGGGTAGGTACCTGGTCCTGGTGTCTTCTGGAGATCTTCACCAAACCCTCCAATCATGCTGCGCCCAGTCATGGTGTAAGAAGGCAAACTGGGCTTGACGCAGGAACGTCCTCCAAGGATGTTGGGTAACGTGTAGTTGTTAGGAGCTAGGAAATAAAGAAAAATAGAATAATCAATTTGATTTGATAAGGCTTGTTCCACAATATTCAACATTGCAGGAAGGAGCGGATACTGTACATTTTTAACAAGATATACATAAGAGTACATTTTACAATATATTAAAAATAATAACCTGAAATACTGCTCCAAAAGCCCAAGATACCAATAAATAATAATAGTTAACCCCTTCCATGACACCTGATTTTAGAGCAATTGTTAAAACTGAATTTCAAGAGCTGAAATATTAACTTTCAATGATTTTTTTCTCGAGCAAACTGGGCAAAGATACTGTACATGAATATTGCATAGGGGCAATTCCATGATTAAGTGGACATCAGGCCAAACTTTATTTTTGCTCTTTCTCAAATTTAGGTCGATTTTGGGGGTTTAAATAAATACAGGAATTGTTTTTACAAAGGGGTTTCATACTCACCAAAAACATTTTTATTTAATATGGCCCCTTATAGAAGAATCCGAACCATACACAAATTTAGATAGATGGGACTTCACACAGTTTTTTAGTCATGGACAGAAATATACTGCATATTTTGTGAATTTTTTGATTAGATAATTTGTAGGGCATTTAGTCACACCAATTTAAAAGAAAATAGGCAATAATAAGTTGTTGAAAAAGTATAAAATTCTCAAATATGTAGTACTGGACAAACTGTAACGTGACTAACTGTAACGTTACTAACCGCAACGTTACTAACCAAGGTTTTGGGCTCTACTTAAAACAAATTGAGAGATACAATCTACATGTATAAGCAATTTGGGGCAACATTTGTCATCATTTAAGAAGTAATACTGATATGGCTCCAAGTTTGAGGTACAATACAATAAGGAGGAATATTTTTTCAAAACCTTTGCTTTGTTTCTCATGTCCTTTTTTTGTAACGTTACTAACCGTCATCAAACGTTCTCATTACAGCTCTTATTTTATTCATTTACTTTTGATTTCTTTATGTACTGTAGACCTTTGTTAGGTGAATATATATTTGCAAGAGTAGGACTTCAGATGAAAAAGCTATTGAATTATCTGTATCAAAAATATTAAAATTTGATAAAGTGTAACGTTACTAATCATGGAATTGCCCATAGGAATCACACCACGAATAGTGGTCATATTGACCACTACGAATACAACATGCAAAAATAATTGGTATTTTCTGTCGCGTGTAGTAAAGGTATGGGGGGAAAATAAGATAAATATTTTAAATACTTGCTTTCAAATTCAGCCCTTAAAAATCTCACTCCTACCTCAAATGGCCGTTAGGAAGAACTTTTGATATTTTCAGCAAAATCCAAAGTTACAATCTTGTCCAAAACTGGAGAAATCCCCGCCGATTTGTTTCGCGATCGCGTGTTGTTTACATACTGCCGATGTCTTAGACTAAAATCGGCCAATACAATTTTTGTCCACGAAGAAACTCGGGATCGCAAGCGCACATCGATCTTTACGATCGCGCAAACAGAAAATCAGGACTTTTCCGTGTACGCCACAGGGACCGAATTTTTAAGGACAAAAACTCTTTTGGGGAGATGTCAGCGCCCGCGGCGACCAGGAAATGTACACAATGACTCCGATAGCTCGTTTCGCGAGAATCAACAGTAAATTACGGATTTGATTTTTGGAAATATCTTTTCCAACATCGGTGAGTTGAATTTATTGTATTTCTTGGATATTTTGTGGTCGGTTTTTGTAAATTAAATGCAGATTTTGAGTGAATGTTTGTGACTTTTGTGCAGTGGTGTTTTAAAAAGTTGAGGTGTATGACTGCCTACATTATACACACGAAGTATAGGAATGTAGCTATGAGTGATAGGAATACACATTATAATGAAAGCGTAGGTTTCTGTATGAGGAATAATTTCAAGCCATTCTGATCCTAAACGATATGTTCAAAACTCAAATTTTGGGGCATGATTTGCCGCCCACGGCATGGTAGGGTTAGTTACAATTTTTAAAGCATACATGTGCAGTATATATTTGACGGTGATATTAAGTAAATACAGACAATATCTTATTTTCTTATATATAGTGAAATTACAAGGATAGAAGATACTATTGTACACTTTGGAAGCAAAGGGACAAATATCTGAAATCACGTTGAGGAAATATAAAGGTATATGAAGACATACAAGTATTAATAGTAAAATAATGAGTGCCAATAATGAATGCATTAACAGCTGATATTGTATAAATATTTGGGATTATAAAATAATGTATCATGTGAATGAAGTTCATATACATGTACATACACATGTACATCACTCAGTGTATAATACTGACCATGTGTAGTAGAATTTATGTTGTTTGCTAAAACTGAACTGAACACAATATTATTGGATTTTCTGAAGAGGGAGGGAGAGAGAGAGAGAGAGAGAGATGCTTAAACTCCTGTCCAAACAGAGAATAGATATACATTTACATGTATTTGTCATTTTCATGAAAATAAGATACATGTAGATGAGTGAACTAGATCGAAATTCATAAAATGTATCAAAGTGTTTGTGTGTTACCTGGCGACTTGTCAAACTTGACTCCTTTTGTTCTGGAGGCGAGCGAGTGGGCTGGTGCTTTGAAGTGAGCACTTTGTCCTGCATTTTCTGGTGAGTAAGCTCCTGGGCCTGGTGTCTTGAAGGGTGTCATATCCTTAGTACGGCTATAGAGTGAGTAATGTGGAGTGCCATCATGTCCCTTCCTTGTCATCTTGGCGTTGAAGTTGTAAACGGGTCCAGGGCTCTTGTCCGGGTTGAAAGTTTTGTGGCGGATACCGAAGGAGAACTGGGGCATCTCCCTTTTGTTGATGGCCGTTCTATGTCCAAGGCAGCTTGGTAGCATCACATTGGGACCTGGTCCAGTGAAGGAGGCAGCGATTGGTCCACGAGGTTTGGTTGGAACCCAATTAGACATGGTTGCTTGCTCTTATTAGTTCCTTGTAATATCTGCAAGGGATAAAAGAATAAAAACCTAATAAGATGGGAAGATCTAATACAATTACAACTGGAAACGTCATCTGACATTAAACTGGGAAAGGAGAAAAAGGAGAAGAAAAAGGAAAAAGCTTCAATGCTATCTTGATACCAGTGACATGGCATGTCATGTCGCTCAATAAATATTTCTATTTGACAAACACAACTCCATAATATGCACACTTTCTTTCATATTTACCTTAGAAAAACTCTGAGAAAAATATATATTCCTGGTTATATATCCACAGGGAAGTTCCTTAACGTGTTTCCTTCTCAATTTAAAAATTGAAACCTTTAATAACAACTAACTGCTCCTATCTGAAGAAGAGAACTGCGCGCAATTAAGAATCCCTGCTTGCTGTGCCGCTGTTACTGTACTAACTGAATGGAGACGAAGCAGGCTGCTTGTGTATAGCCCCTACCAACAACACGAGTAGCGTCGGCCAATCAATAAAGTTACCAGGCAACCAGCATAGCAAGCTGCCTGCTATGCACCATCGCCCCAGAAACACAGGATGCTCTTTCTATTGTAAGCCCCTTCTATTATCTCTCTCTCTCTCTCTCTCTAAAAGGTTCATCCTCTAGTGGGGGACTATTCAAATAACATCAAAACCAGCCTGCATACATACATGTAAATGACACATTCTAACCCAAGGCCTTTGTACATGTATGTTATACATGTAGACATGTCAGAATGATTTTCTTCTTTTAAAAAAATTGATATCATTGAATAGTAATCATAAATGAATGTTAATTTGTAATATTACATTTCCTACATACATCTACATGTATGTATGTACCATAATTAGAATTCACCATTATCATGCTTTTGCAGTTCATGGGGTGTATTCTGAGGATCACTTTATCCCAGATAGAATCTGAGATAAAATACCCTTAAAATCTGTTTAAATCGTTATTCTGAGAACTATTTTAGCAAGATTTTATCTCATCTAAGACATGCTCATGTTTTGATGCGATAACCAATGAGAAATGGCGTTAGATTTCACTTTCATCATGCTCAGCCGATAAGTATGAATGCGCTATTTTACAATTTTCATTACGCATGTACATTTTGTCTTAACTAAATTTATTTGTTCTTAATCTTAAAAGAATTTTCATGTACATGCATCTTCCTAAATTCCAACATGAAATATTTGTTAGTTTGTGTCTATATCTCTCTTACAAAATCCAATTGACAAAACTGATTTTTCTCTTTAATTTGTTATACCTTTGCAAGTAAATCTTAAAACAAGGTACTGTACAGTACATGTATGTAGCAAAAATTATAGATTGAGATACATGTAAATTGTATTGTAAGTAACACAGAATGTACTTTTGGTTCGCAAAAAAAAATTGTGTATTTTGTACTTACTTACTTTGAAAGTACAGTATGTAGCAAAAATTATGGATCGAGATAAATTGTATTGTAACACAGAATGTACTTTTGGTTTGCAACGAACAAACACATACACACGGGATAAAATCCTCATCTATACAAAATATCATTCTGTGTTTCCAACCGTAAAATATGCCTTCATATAAAAAGTACTTTTTCTGAAACTGATTTTCATGGAAAACATACAGTTAAGAGTTCAAAGTATTGCTTTTTAGAAAATGATACATGTACATGTATGTACTTCTAGAAAGTGGACTATTAACTTGGCACAAGTTTGAAACTGTTTCAAAGTTTATCTTTCTGTCATTACATGTACTTAAAATTCCACATTGCCCCAGGTTTAAAGGGAAATCCAAGAAAAAAAAAAGGAAAAAGCAGAGAAGCAGATTGGTGAAAGTTTGAACGAAATCAGACAAGCAATAAGAATGTAATTGATGAATTTTGGAAATAATCACTTACATATATTACATGTACATACTGCATGGGAATTTCAAATTGGCTGAATTATCAGTAATGTCACTGTGATGTACTGCAGACAACTCCCCGCTTGCTCCAACACACAAAATGACTAAAATATTTTTCTTTTATGAGGACCTATAACAATATGCTACCTACAAAAAATGCTGAGCACTGCCCCAGAGGGAAGAGACGCTTACAGTAGGAAAAAAAAACGCAAATTAATGATATTTTTGTGTACGTCAAACGAGAGAGTTGACCGCCAGTACTGTATGTCACAATCGACTCACCAAATTGCCAATTTCAGATTCGTACTGATCTAGTGATCTCATTTTTCAAACATTCATAACTTTCTTATTCCTTGTCCGATATCTTTCAAACTTTCACCATCCTGTTTTTCTTATTTTCTGCTTCCACACAAATCATCTTATTACCAATATTGGATTGCCCTTTACATAAAGGAATAAACTCAAATATCCTCTGCTTAGAGTCAGACAGATATTATTATCATTTTGCTACAGTTAAAGGGATAGTCCACCCTGATTACAAGTTGGCTTTAAAAAAAGCAGAAAAAAAATAAAGAAACAGATCGGTGAAATTTTGAGCAAAATCCAATAAGAAATAAGAAAGTTGTGAATTTTTGAAGTTGTAATCAATCAGACACAAATTGGCAACTCCGTGACGTATCTTGCGAGCTCCTCTCCCATTTGCTCAATACAGAAAATTTCATAAATTTTCATTTCCTTAGTTTTTGATATATTTGTTTCATACAGGTTTTGTGTAAAAACATATGAGCAATGATTACATATATCTATTTAAAGGTGGATGTATGATTAAATATTTCCTTTTAATAGAGAAAATGGAAATTAATGATTTTTGGGGTACAGGGCAAGTTGTGTCCGATTGATTACCACTTCAAAAATTCATAAGTTTCTTATTTCTTATCGAATTTTGCTCTAACCTTCACTGATCTGTTTGTTTAATTTCTCTGCTTCTTTTAAAATCAACTTGAAATCAGGGTGAACTACAATATCCCTTTAACGACTTTCTGCCTTTCACCAGATAGAGGATATACATGTACATGTATTACATTATTAACGTACAGTTGTAGAAATTATCAAATACTGTCTTAAAGTATTTTTACCTCTTTTTCATTCATAGAGGTCATGTTCAGTAAGAATGACAATTTCTGAAATATTTAGAATATCTCTCCCATCTCTTTCTCTCTATTTCTGTCTTGATCTCTCCATAGATTCTACTTCATGTACTTTCATAGTTTCATTTTGCTGTTTGTCCATTGAGTTAATTTACTTTACTGCTTATACACATCCTGTATAATTATATTCCACAGTGATACATTACAGGCTACATGTCAATGTACATGTACATGTAAACTTCTCCATTATCACACTCTTCCTCATTCGGAAATCAGGACTACAGGTGCATTCAATATTTATACGTTCTCATCTTCCTAAAACCGTTCTATCAACAGTGATAAATTATTCCATTACCTGACAACACTAACAGACTTGTTGCCTAGCAACAGGTGATGCCAACTGAGAAGCCAGCCATGAAGGATTAACATCTGGCTTAATTACAGTAGGGACCCTATTACAGATACACATACATGTACATGTAATTATTTGGACAGAACTGAAAATCATTTTAGAAAAGAAAACAAAAATCCTTCATGAACATATTTGTTTGCATACATGTATTTCACTACAGAATCTTTGAATTTGGTGTTTTCTCTTTATCCAACATTTTGCCTTCAGAATCACTTCATACATGTACATGTAGGCCTACACAAGTCAGTGGCTTTTTTAAAGTCCCTGACCCCCCCCCCATCTCCACAATATAGATTCATAAAATCAAATACACATTTGGGCATACACTGTCAGACAGTCAACCAAATTTCCAAATTCCTATGGCACTTTACCAGGCAAGGAGGTATTACAGACATGCGGTCAAGCCTAATTAAAAGCCTACCCTTCGGCCTATCAGATAGTGTTGAAGGTTAGATTACAGATATGTACAGGTAAATAGAATTAATCTATGACCAGAGACAATAGACTTTGGCTAGGATAGTGTAACATTACCTTCATGCAATCATACATGCTTCAACGAGTCTAGCCATAACAACTTGTTTCAAATAGTCTCACTACTCAAGACTTTCGGTGCTCATGGTTAATTCCACGGTAACGGAAGGACATTTAGATACAGTTTGTGTGTGATTGTCCTTCCGTTACTGTGGAATTGACCTCATGTAAATTAGGCTTGGGAACGAGAGTCGAGTAATCGATTCTACTCGACTCCCGTTCCGAGAACCGAGGAGTCGAGTACTCATGCCCGGCAGTTTGCGCGGTTCCGAGTCGATTCTGTTGTGTAATAAATACAAAAGAGCCTTGGAATCGGCCCCAGAATGAGTGAAAGTTTTAAGCTCAATCTTGAATCCATACTGCAGCTGTACTATAAATGTGACCCTCCACCACAAAACGACCAATAAGTCGGAAATATGGGTTTTTAAAATTTCAACACATTTCAAAAGCTTAGATTGTAAGCTTTAAAATGATATATTTCTTGTAGGGGCTAAGCAAACCCCTTTAAATTACAATGAGAATGTCAACGTGTCAGACAGGCTAATGACCAAAACAATAGAGAAAACGGGCTCTAAAGAAGAGTGACCATTTAAGAGCACCTAATCTGTGTCCTATTGTTTGTCGCACAAAAGGTTGAGTCAAAACTCCCTAGCATACACTGTGAAGTACTAATTGGATTGGGTTGAAACTTTCCATACCTTCAGAATAGATATATTTCTATGTTTCTTTAGATTTTGAATATCAGACAGTGCATAGTTTTTAAGCTATACCAGAAAAGCGATGTGAAGTACAATCCCAGCAAGTTGACACACAGAGTTTGAATGTCCAGGAAAACATGGTCATTTTGAATGAGAGTAAAAACATATTTTAACAAGGTATTTTAACCTGAAATTTTGTCAGATGGTAGATTAATATATGAACTTTCAGAAAATTCAAAAAAGTTAAAATAAAAATTTCCACCCCAAATCACCTTTTTCAGCTGTTTACTCTAAAACTCCCATTGCGACTTATTGGTCGTTTTGTGGTGGAGGGTCACAAATATACTATGTCGTGTGCTTCCATTGTATAACATTAGGTCTCTTATAACTGTAGCTAACTTACTGTTTATCTGTGCATATATCCTAGGCTATGTTATTACACTGGCATTGTTTTTAGTATGTTAAAATATGTTAATAAAAAAGAAAAAAGGTGTCTTCTGAACTTTTGTTGTTTTCCTTGCCCGGTGACGCCCAAAGTCAAAATGAATTGATTAACATGGCACTAACATTAACAACAGAAAGTTAGATTTACATGTATGGTCTGATTTCTCTCAAAATTTTATGAAGATTTGTATATAATTTTTCTGCTTCTTATTAAACTTCAGGTCAATTATATAAAAAATGTTGATTTCCCTCAAGTCTGGGAACAACTTTAGTCCCAGCCCTTCCTATTAAAAATTTTCTTGTTTAAGCAAGACCAAAAGCATCTGTTAAAACCAAACAATTCAAAGATTTACCCAAAACATCCTACTCCTAGAAAGACAAGTAGGCCTAGTGAACCACAACAAGCAAAGGCTTCACTATATTCAACATAGGCCTACATGTACCAACACTGAGCAACTAAAACAATCATTTTTCTTGAGTACATTTCGTTACTGTTTTCACGAAGTGACGGCTGAGCGCGCAAATTAAAGAAAGCTAGTTTTGAATAAATCGCTTTCAGAGGTTTAAACCATAATTTCAACCTCTTTAATGTATGAAGGGTGAATAAATTTTATATCCTGGGATACCTAGGGCCTAGATCATATTTCAATGTTTAACTTGAGTTCTATTTCAATTAGGCCTAGCCTATTTGCATATTTTTTTTTTTTTTTTTTTATTTGTTTTTATTGAAACAATGGATAACATATGTACAAAGAAATAAATATGAGCATAATAAAAAAAAGTAGAAGAAGAAAAAAAAAAAAAAAAAAAAAAAAAAAAAAAAAAAAAAAAAAAAAAAAAAAAAAAAAAAAAAAGAGGTACGGTCACTGAACATAGCTGAATACATGGTATACTACACTCGGGTCATGGCTTACAGGGAAAATACAGACTCTAGCATCATATATCAAATACAAACTTTTGAAAATGTAGTCTCATCTTATTATTCTTGAGAGCTATCAGGTATTCTGATTTATATTTAATCTTAAAAAATGACAAAGCAGATTGAAAGTTTGGTTTTTCCTTTCTGAATTTACAACGATAAATATAAAAACGTGTGCACAAAAGAAAGAAGTTTATACATAAATAATTTTGTTGGTCTTTGCTACAACCAAAAAGTCTTTGAAAGGATGAGAGTTGTACCCGTGTCCCTAATTTCTAACTCAAAAGTTTTTCCAAACATTTCCAAAGAGGATTTACAACTACGCATTCAACCATAAAATGCTGAATAGAGTCATTTGATTGATTACAGAGACTGCATAATTCAGTGTCAGACCTCTTAATTTTATGCAGAAAATCGTTAGTGGCTATAGCCTTATGGAAAGTTTTAACATAAAAAGACCTTAGTTGGGTTTCAATTGTGCACTTGAGATTATTCCTGTGGACCAACGTCCATTCTTCATCATTTAAATCTATACCAAAAATGTCATTCCACCTTCTGCTTCTATCCTTGGGTAACAGTTGGTCCTTAAAGATTGAATAAGAAAATTTAGAGAGACTATTACAAGTGAATAACTTACTAACCACTAAAACATATGGGTCCCTTGAGTCACTGGACCACGTTCCAAACAAAGGGATAGACTTGATAAGGAAAGAATACTTCCTTCTATCACGAATTGAAATATTAAATTCCAATACCAATTCAAAAAACTCCTTAAAGCGATTACCATCAAACATCAAATCCTGTACTGTTTTAATACCTTTATCATACCATTCCGAATAGTAAAAATATTTCTTTGTTTTCAAACAAATATTCTTATTAAACCACAACACATCCATTTTGTGCATCTCTCTTAAATTCATGTTGGCCAACAATCTACTTCTAAACACATACCAGACCTTAATGGTTTCCCCAGCTGGAAATTTACATTCTTTAAAAGATTGTCAGGAGCACTTGCTCTAAATAAAATGAAAGGGTCTGTATGGAAATCAGTGAGACTTTTCATTTCAATTTGTTTCCAATCACTTTTAAAATCTTCATTCAACATGTGTCTTGACCAAACCAACTTTTGGGCCAGGGCAAATGATCTGATATCTAACATTTTCAAGCCACATTGGTCATATTCATTGTACAAATATTTTCGTTTTATCCTATCATTGCCGCCTGACCAAATGAATTTAAAAAAAGAATATTCAAGCTTTTTGAAAAACTTTTCAGGAATATGAATACACAGAGTAGTAAATAAGAACAACAGTTTGGGCAATACAAGAGTTTTCACAACAGTTATCTTCCCTATAAGGGACAATGATCTTGAACGCCAGCAATTCAAGGTCTGTTCGATATTCCCCAATCTCTGATTATAATTCAGTTCAAAAAGCAAATTTAAGTCCAAAGAAAACTTTATTCCCAAACAAGAAAAAGTTGAATTGTTCCAAACCAGTCCCTTTTCACTAAAAGGTTTTTCTCTGGATTTTTTTAGAGATCCCAACCAAATCCCTTCACTTTTCAATATATTAACCTTACAACCAGAGAAGGCCCCAAATTTCTCCAAAGTATCAAATAAATTATTAATTGACTCCAAATCTCCATTTAAAAAACAAGTTGTATCATCAGCGTACATACTAACTTTATGTTCAACTTCCCCAATTTGTACACCTTTTATTAATGGATTGCTTCTTATTGAAATACCCAATATTTCTATTGCAAGAAGAAAGAGGTATGGGGATATTGGGCAACCTTGAAATATTCCTTTTTCCAAGTGGACTGTTGATGACAGGTAGCCATTATTTAGAACATAGCTGCTTCTGTTATTATAAAACCATTTAATCCAAGTTAAAAAATCATGACCAACATCAAAACGTTCCAGGACCTTATACAAATATTCATGTTCAACACTATCAAATGCTTTCTCTATGTCTAATAGTAATAGAGCACCAGGAACATCATGAGCATTAGTGTAATCAATCAAATCAATAATTAAACGTATATTATGTGCTATATTCCTACCTTTCAGAAACCCAGACTGATTATTATGTATGACATCTAGCAGAAATGACTTTAATCTCAAAGCAAAACATTTAGCAATTATCTTATAATCAACATTCAATAAGGAAATCGGTCTGTAGTTTTTAGCATACATTGGGTCCTTATTATTTTTTGGCAAAAGAGAAATAATTCCGTTCCTTTGTGACTGAGACATAAAACCCTTTTCAAAGGAAAAAGTGTATGAATCTATTAAATAATCATAAATATCATTAAAAAAGACAACGTAAAATTCCTTGGGCAGGCCATCCAAGCCAGGGCATTTATTTGCTGGCATTGACTTAATTGCATTAAATATTTCAACTTTTGTTAATGGTTGATTGAGTTTTTCTTTTTGATCATTTGAAAATATTGGAATTTCTAGTCCCTCAAAAAAATGATCTGCTTCTTTGCTAGAATCCTCAGACCAATGTGAAGAATACAATGTAGAATAAAAACCATGTAATTCTTTCATGATATTCTGAGGGTTCACTATTAGAGAACCATCTGCATTTTTCAACATATAAATATTTTTCTTTTCTGTATGTCTCTTTTCAAGATTACAGAAGTATTTAGTGCTCTTCTCACCTTCCTCAGCCCACTTGGCACGGGACCTAACTATAGCACCAGCTGTTTCAAAATCATAAATATCTTCTAACTTTTTTTCTAAACTACCTAAAAGTTGCATTTTTTCATTACACTCTGCATCATTTTGTGTCTTAGTCAGCATTTGTCTTAAAACTTCGATTTCTGCTTCCAATTTACATTTATCCTTCATTCTCTCTTTCTTTTTCCTTGCTGAGTATTCCATGCAATAACCTACTATAGTGCTCTTAAAAGAGTCCCAGATGACATGGGGGTTACAGGATGAATTAGCATGGTCCTGCTTAAAGTCATTAATCTTAACTTTAATATACTTTATAAAATCTGCATCTCTCTGAAGTAAATGGCAATTTAATTTCCAATAACCTCTGCCCCTTTTGGGAACTCCAATAGATAATTCTACTGTGACCACAGAATGGTCCGATGCCAGACCATGAGATATAGAACTGCTTAAAATATTTGCCAAGATACTGTTTGACACAAATAGATAATCAAGTCTCGAAAGGGCAATAGGATTTTGTTGATGTCTTGTAAATACCCTGTCTGTGGGATGCTTTAATCTCCAAGTATCATTCAAATTATATTCATCTATTAAAAAGGAAAAAATATTTCTTGATCTTGAATTACTATGTTCAGCACAAGAGCCTTGATAGTCCAAGGGACCCATGGCTAAATTCAAATCACCACCTAGAACAACATTTGTTTGATCGCTATCATCAAAATTTGAAAACAAATCCAAGAAAAAATTGGGGTCGTCCTGATTAGGAGCATACACGTTTATTATCCTTAACTTTAATTTTCCTATTAAAGCATCCAAAATAATGACTCTGCCATTTCCATCTGAATATACATGAGATATTGAAGCATTTAATCCTGGTTTGAAAAGGATTGCTACACCTCTACAGTTCGAGGTAGCACTATTAACATATAATTCTCCACCCCACTCTAATTTCCACATCTGCAAATTTTCATCAAGAGAATGAGTTTCTTGGAGCAAAATTATATCATCATCTCTTTGGTGCAAAAATCTGAATATCTTTTTCCTTTTGAATCTGTCCTGAAGCCCTCTACAATTGAAAGTAGTTATTTTGAGAGACATTTATTACCATTCCTAAAATAAAAAAAGATTTTCCCAGATGCATATTTCACAATTGAAATTACAATGAATACCATAATGAAAATAAAACCAGATAGCCATACTGTGCTCATTATAGAGCTATCGACCCACTGAGTACATGTAAACGTGTGACAGTAACCAAAAATAAAAAGAAAAAGGAAACATATAAAAAAATTGGAAAGCAAAAAAGTTTGGCAGTCAATGTTCAAAAAAGGGTAGCATAAGGTAATCATAAAGACCAGTTATGGGATAAAGCTGTAAAATGATTGTACACCTTACTAAAATGTTTGTCATAAACTCTACACTGGCCAACTTCCTCCATGGCAAGAAATTAAACCTCAGGGCTTATCAAGCGGCCGTTGGCATCTCTGATTCTGATGGACGCAGGATAGACAAAGAAAGCTTTGATGCCTTTTGCCCTCAGCTCCTTCAACTTTGGCAGATTCTCCCTCCTCATATGCTGTACTCTTTTACTGTAGTCATCTGCAACATACATTTTTGCTCCTTCGGTTTTTTCCTTGAACACTTCAATCAGCTTCTTCCGGGCCGCTTCTTTCTCTCTGTACATCGAGAATCCAACGTGGATTGGTCGGGGTTTTCCCCGAGCCTTCTCAGCGGCTGCCGGTCGACCAGAGCGATGTGCACGCTGAACAGCTTTTGGGCCGGCAGCACCGGCGAGGAGATCTTCTACATACCGCAAACAATCTCCCTTTTCTGCTCCTTCTGGTGCCCCCCAGATCACGACGTTGTTGCGGCGACTTCTGTTTTCCAGATCATCGATTTTGGCATTTGCCTCCTCTAGCGCTGTTTTTAACATACAAATATCATCCTTTGCATTATCCACGTCAAACTTTAACATCTGTTGGGCTTGAAGTATTTCTGCAAACCTCGCCTCCTGCCGCTGCTCAAATTCTATGAACCACAGTGGGGCTGTGCTACGCGACCCCGAACCCGCCATGTTCGGCTGATTCGAGCTTGTCAAGGAGGGTCGAGAAACTTCAGGATTTTTCGCTTGTTTTTTCTTTACAGGAGAGTTTTCCACACTTGGTGGGTCACGAGACTTTGGACGGCCATTCATTGTTCATAAGTGAGCATAAAAGTAAATCAAAAGCTGAATTTAAACCGGTGAAATTTGAAAAATAAGCGAGCTTACCCACGACACGTGCGTCCACTACACATCCGCCATGCTTCCTCCCCTTTTTGCATATTTTATATTGGGGGGTGGGATGAGCTGTAAACATACCGTCATTTCGTGTAAATGTAGTAAGCACATGTCCCAAATGACCCCAAATATCCAGATATTTTAAACAAGGAGGGTCCCCTTTTTGTGCACTTTAGTCTAGAAAATCACGATAGAGCTCGAGGCATCAATGAATAATTATTACCATGATATTCATGAGCGCACAACAATTAACATATCAAGACAGTATTCGTGTCAGTGGGTTTTAGAATTTGTCACAGATGACCTTTATCTGCTCATGCTCAGATGGCATCTACGAACTGGCTTATTGACGGTTCACCTGCACATTTTTCATCACCAAATTGCAAAAACAGTAATCAATCAGACACCGACATGATCGCAGTGCAGTGCCAGTGTCATGACCATGAAAGTCCAAGCACACATTCACACTTACATTACTACAATACATTGACATTGACACAAAATTCCACCCCCAAAATGCGTTAAACAACAATATTCAACAATACAGATGAAAATCAATATAAGTTACCATCAATTTTTACATGGACTACTTACAATGAATATAGTAAACTTACCGTGAAAAATATACTGTTTTGGGGTGAAAACTACTCCCGTCTTCTTCTTCTGCTGTACCGTTACTTATTTCTATGCAATAGCCATTTGCACTGTGTGTACGGACCGTACTTTTTATATTGCATACATGTACTTTGTGCACATGTACGTAAACACAACACATACACTTGAGTCGCGTAGCAACCAGCACGACAACGCGGCAGAGCGCCTGCGTGGCGTCCACTGAGCATGCGTAGAAGAGTTATATTACTCATATACGCATGCCCAGATGAGAAAAGTTTTAATTTATGCAAAAACTTTCACTTCTGCATTGAAATTAACACGTGTAGTTGTTTACTTTGATATTAACGCAACTAGATCTATAAATGATAACGATTTCAAATCAATTTTTTCCAGCATTCATGTACTATAGAGTTAGTGCGTATGTAACTCTATGCCTAAGCCTCACCCTCACTTTGGAGCCTTGTGGGATCACGGGAAAGGGGGGGGGGGGGGGGGGGGGGGGGGGGGGGGGGGTCAGAGCTATAATAGATTAAAATGCCTACTACTCAAAAAAAATACTCGAATTTTAAAAAGCTCTACCCCTCCCCCCGGTTTCTGAGAACTTGTTGACTCTCCCTCATGTTGACCAATATTCATGTTTCAATTTAGAAAAAAAAGGAGTATTATGTATATTTATGTATTGTGTTGTACTGTCTTTCATTTGCTATTCTATATAGTCCTGTGCATTATTTTCTAGCTGTTAATAAAAAAGTAACCTGGGCCCTCTTGCATAAAAAATTGCGATTAAACGCAACTCAAAAACTTAAACACAACTTAATTTTCAACCAATCAGGATCGCGTATTTTGGACTTGCGTTTAATGGCAACTATTTATGCAAGACATTACATTTATACTCCCTTGGCTTGGAATCACCTCCATCCTGAAGTCATCAACAGTCCATTACCAGAGGCAGAGGTGTTCAAGTCAAAAGAGCCACCTACCATTCGACTATAGGCCTATTGTAAATACTATTTTGTTTAGTACATGAACATGTATGTATCCTGATCCTGAACTTCACTGGTCAATAGACCAGTTCGTAGTTAGCACATGCCCCAAATGATCCCAATTATCTCCAGATATTTTAAACAAGGAGGGTCCCCTTTTTGTGCACTTTAAAAAAATCACGATAGCTCGAGGCATCAATGAATAATTATTACATGACATTCATGAGCGCATATAAAAAAGTAACCTGGGCCCTCTTGCATAAAAAATTGCGATTAAACGCAACTCAAAAACTTAAACGCAACTTGATTTTCAACCAATCAGGATCATGTATTTTGGACTTGCTTTTAATCGCAACTATTTATGCAAGAGGGCACAGTACTTAATTTTGTAGGTTTATTTATATTCTATTTGTTTGTTGTGGCTGTTTTGGGTTTTTAATTTTAATTTTTTAATATAAATGAGGGTGATGTTGAAAAAGAATTTCATATACATGCACTTAAAAAAAATAATCAGGGACAACAGTGGCAAAGTTAAGGGGAAGGGGAGGGGCAGGGACACAGGTAGCATGAACGGCAGAAAGAAGCAAAACAGAAAAAGGAGAGAGAATGAGGAAGTGAGAGAGAAAATCATTATCTTTAAAATCTATTTCAGAGAACAAATAACTATATCATAATAATAATCTTTTTCTTAATTTCTGGTGACTTTATTATGCATTGCATTGCTACGTAATCAAGATCTATATACACTCCTGATACCAATTACCCAAACAGGGCCCCGTTTCATAAAACTTATTATCAATAACAACTGCCTATTTCTATGACAAATTCGCTGTCAGCCAATCAGATTCAAGGATTTCAGTAGCTTATAACAATTATTGTAACTTGTCATAGATAATAAGTTTTATGAAACTGAGAAGAGGAAGAGAATAAGGCACGATTCTTACAAGATATATAACATCATATTTTCAAGCAAATACTATTTTTTTTTAAAGAGCAATAAAATCCACTATTCGATGGAGTACTGACTTGAATTACAATGTAACAAAATGTGTAAACGCATTTATAGTACACCTATAAGTAATGTTTTACGCCAGGGGAGCGTTTCATCAAGCGTTTTGTCAGTGATTTTACCGACAACTGTTATAAGCTACTGAATTCTTTGCATCTGATTGGCTGAGAGCAAATTTGTCTGTAAAAATCACTGACAAAACGCTTGATGAAACACTCGCCAGGAATAGTCCCAAATCATCATAATTACCAGAATATAGGCATGAAGAGTTTACACTGGAAAAAATATACTGTTATTTTACACATCTACTGTGTAATTCAATTTTATACAAAATCAAGTTCTCTGAATGACCAGAGACTGTGAGTGAGGGAAGACATCAAATTGGAATTACTTTTATTTTAACTCCAAACAAACTGAAAAGTGAAGATACATTTGCATGAAGCTCTGCTTAGAAACAGCAAATGCAGCTTACATTAAATAAAAAATGGCTGATTACATGTACATGTATAAACAATGTCCAAATAAACATGAAATATTTGCATTTCAAGTCACAGTGTAACAATACTTGTCATACACAGAACAATAAAACACTTGACCTATTTACAAAGGGTGGAATAGACTTTATACACTAGGAACTACTGCTAAGCTAAAGGAGAGTACTGATCTATAGTATACTATCTACACGTCGAAAGAGACCAATTACAGTTGTAAAAAATAAAAGAACAGACTTAAAACACCATTTTCAACATTTTGGAAGATATCACATAAGTGATTCAGAAAACTATGATATACTGAAACTAACAAATAATTTTAGTGGTATTTCTACAAGTGTTGCTAGTGTTTCTACAAGACTTGCTATAAAAAGATTAATGAATACTTTCAAATACTGAGACATATATTGCCATTATGCGTGGTTTATTGAAGTATAGGATTAATATGAATTTAAAAAAACATTAGCTAAACTCCTGGATCTACTTCATATGTTTTCATACATCTTCTGTAAAAAGAAGCAAGAACTGCCATGGATTTTAGATTTCTTGTCACAAAAAAAAAAAAATTTAATTCGTGAAAATCAACTGTTTCAGAGTACACAGTAGTTTGAACGGAATACAAATTCAGTCAAAAAAGTGATATATTTTTCACCTATTACCAACATCATCTTCAAATGGAATGAATTTGATATACAAGCAACATAAGTAAAGTATGAACTTATAAGATCACATTACAACAAAAATTCTGAATAGAATTATCTGGCTTCATACTGAAAAACTGAAGTTTCAATAGTTTCGGTACTGAACAATATATCCTTGGCAACATGCATGTGTATACCTACGGTGGCCCTTTACCAAATTATCTCTGTAATCAACTAGAACTAGGGAGTATGTGGATTGAATACTGAAAAATATAAAACTAAAATATACATGTATCCCTATTATGCCCAACCACCAAATTACATATTTGAAAGAAGCATTTTCGGGAAATACATGAAAGGCAAGGCAACTGTAACTTCATTTGTAATCTTACATTCAGACACAGCAGACAGCATCTAAAAAAAAACTTGAAAATACTATTGAAGAGTCTATTGAATCTAAATTGTTTGGTACATCAACATAACCAAGAAGAAAAATTAACAATGGGTGACATATTTTTATTTAAAAAAATGAAAATAGTACAGAATTTGTAATTTTTCCCTAAAGCGCATTTATGGAGCAAACTAAGGGAGCAAATAAAAAATACTGTAAATAAAGAGGTGAATTTTGTTTTAAAACACTAAACTGAAATCTTTTCATAACGCTTTTTGAAGCAGTTTGAGATACGTGCAAAATTGAACCTTTTCATTCTATAAAAACTGAATAGTACTTTTCAATAAGCAATAAGAAGACATAAATGAAATCAATGATTAAAAATAGTAGAAAAGTCAACTACATGGATATAAATTTGACCCAAACAAAAGGATAAAAAAAATGTATCAACAATTTGTAAAACAGTGATCTGAAACATTCTCTGTTGACATTTGCTCTAGGCTCTAGCGTAAGGGTTTTTGCGGTTAATTCTCAGGTAAAGACCACCCCACACGAAACAATCAACTACGATCCGATTTTGGAAATAAATCGCAATAGCGTTAAATATCACAGGCATTTTAACAAATAAAACCTACCTGATTCAGGTTCTGAACAATAATATGAATAAGCAATATAAAAATTTGGTGCGATGTCAGCCTTTATGTCCGGAATAAGGGCCAAATCAGTTTCAAATCGTAGACAATCGCAGGACTGCTCTGACGCCACTACGATTCAGAGCCGATTTGGCCTTTCCTCAGACTAGAAGGCTCGTAAAAAGCCTCATTTCGATTTTACTATCTATGTAACCATTCAGAACCGCAATCAAACATATTTTATGTGTTTGACTGTTTATATCTAATGCTAATACATTTTCTTTCAAAATCAGATCATAGACCGATCGTATATATAATGTGCGGTGGGATTATGGGGTATGTATAATGTTGGATCCAAGGTTGGAATTTGAATAGAGTAAAAAATTCACCGTAGAACAATTGTAGCTGGAGCATGCATTGTACAATTGTAAAAATTTCAATGAAAAACTCTACCAAGACCATAGGAGCCATTACAGAAACATTCTCTGACAGTTTTATCATCTACATAATCTTGCTTCCCATAAAATTTTGGAAGAACTTTTCAACACATATTTTCAAATAATTTAAATAGTACTTTTAAAATGATCCCATATTCCGACACTGGTTACAGAAGAGCAATACGCTCTGAATACTACTCTCTCAAACCATATAACACACTTTCTGTATGGAAGGTACAGAAATGATGATGTAATGCAGTGCCTTCTCTCTTGAGGCCCTTTCAGACATGACTGAGTAAACCGCTTCAAGAAGAAGAAGACAAAAAGCCTGTGAAGCAAAATTGAGTGAGATATATCTATAGTGCATTTGGTATTTCAGTATCATATAACACATAGAGTAGTGTACACATAATGGGCCAATGTTGTGCACAGCTTTTTTTTTCAAACCCATGATACTGACTCTTGCCATCCATTCACACAAAAAGTTTTGTGCCGGCATTGTTTAGTTATTGAGTTTACGGTACTGCATCATGTGTGGAAGGGGCTTTAAGCTGCTCAAAGTCCTCAGTAGATTGTCAGGCTCATACTTCGGTTGACCTTTTTCCCGACCAGTCGAGAGTTTGACCTTCCTTTGGGAGGGTTCATAGCACACAGTCCTGTCTGGTTGGCGTTACGGGCCTCATTTAGCTCTCTGCAAAAGACAAACAATGAAAATACATGTAATAATGTTTTAAATGGAATCGGTAACTTTGTGTAGGTTTGATTTAATAAAATGTTGAATTTGGATGTCTGTGTTGTATAATAATGTTCAGAAGGATAAGTAAACAACCAGGAATATAAAGGTTTTGCAATATATGATGTTATTTTCAAGATATCTATGACTGAACACTGCCATTCATGAAACCGTAATGGACACGTTTCAGTTGAACACTGCAATTTATGGGGAGAAAAGGTCTGGCATTTCTGGTCACTTGGATATTTTAATTTTTACATGTACATGCATGACCAAACATATGAATTTTAATAACACTTTTTTGTGTTTTTAAAAAGAAGGGGGTAAGACTTTAGTTCCCATGCAATCATCCTCCCATCATCATGATTCCCTATTAGATGCAATGACTTTGACTGGCACATCCTCTCATAGTCCCATCTTTTGCAATCTATGCAATCATCCTCCCATCATCTTGATTCTCAATTAGATGCAATGACTTTTATTTGCACATTCCCTCATGGTCCCATCTATTATGACTGGGGCCTGTAACATAAAGAGATAAATCAATCTTACGATTGATATCAATCGTAAGTCTATGGCAAAAAGCATGTACTGAAGATTTACAACTGATTGTAAGATTGATCGTATCTCTTTATGTTACAGGCCCCTGATCTCATAAACCTACAATCAAAACACAACTAAACTTACTACATGTTACATTTGATAACCTATATCTAGGGCAGAGCTGTTGGTTAATAGCAAAAAGGGAATTTTTCTGGCCTGAATAACAATATGTGACCCTCCACCACAAAACGACCAATAAGTCGGAAATTTGGGTTTTTAAATTTCAGCACAGCTTTAAAGCTTAGATTCTTAGCTTTAAAGTGATATATAACTTGTCTTGCATAGACTAAGCAAACCCTTATAGATTACAGTGAGAATGTCAGAGTGTTAGACAGGCTAATGACCAAAACAATAGAGAAAACGGGCTCTAAAGAAGAGTGACCATTTAAGAGCGCCTAATCTGTGTCCTATTGTTTGTTGCACAAAAGGTTAAGTCAAAACTCCAAAGCCTACACCATGAAGTACTCATTGGATTGGGTTGAAACTTTCCAAAGCATTAGAATAGATATATTTCTTTCTTTCTGTAGAGTTTGAATATCAGACAGTGCATAGTTTTTGAGCTATAGCAAAAAAGCGATGTGAAGTACGATCCCAGCAAGCTGACTCAGAAAGTTTGAATATATCCAAGAAAAAAATTGTCATTTTGAATGAGAGTAAAAACATATTCCAGCATGGTACGTTACCCCGAAATTTTGTCAGATGCTAGATTAATAAATTAACTTTCAGAAAATACCAAAAACTTAAAATAGAAATTTCCACCCCAAACAACCTTTTTTAGCTGTTTACTCTAAAACTCCCATTGCGACTTATTGGTTGTTTTGTGGTGGAGGGTCACATATGTCTTGCCTGGACTAAACTTAACTTTATAAAGACAAATTGGAGTTCTAGTCACATGACTACACTGTGAAAGAAACTGTCCAGAAGCAACTAGGAAAGTTGATCATGTCTACATAAGGAATAGTGTAAACTGTGAGGTTTTGAAATTATACATATGATAAAATATTGACCCAATCTCTCTGAAAAGCACATGCACTGCACTCAGAAATGGGTATATGGGATTGCACACACTTGTGGCATGATTCAGCTATTTCTCGTCATATTTTGAATACGAGGGCATTTGAAGAGCAATCCATTTCAAGGGACATTTCTGCTATGATGTTTTTCAAACCCGACATACCAGGAATGAGAAAGCTCAAATTATTTTTCACCTTTCCCAGAACTCAACATTCTCTTTAAAACCTTTTCAGTACTTACTCTCTTAGAATATAAAGATAATATTGGGCCTTGGAGCTATGCCTATTACTGCTAAATAACACATTTACAGTGGAAATTCTAAATGATTGAAACCTTGACTTCAAGAACTTATTTTTGATTTGTGTTTGCACACTTAATAATTCATGATTCACAGTGATAAAACATTAAAATAAAAAATATGCTTGCTACAAATTTTAAGTAAAAGAAATTGTTTCATGAGGTCCAAAATTGTTTTGTTATTTCCCTTTACCCCTAAAGGGAAGGTTTAGTTCTGGGAAAGGTAAAAAATAATTTGAGCTTTCTCATTCCTTTTTTATGATAGTTTGGAAGATTATCATAGTAGAAATGTCCCCTGAAAAGGAATGTTCTTCAAATGCCCTCACATTCATAGTACGACAAGAAACAGCTGAAATATTCAGGCAGAACATTTGTGTGTAGTCCCATATACACATTTCTGCGTGCAGTGCATGTGACATTGTGGTGATTCTAAGACCTTAACAGCATACACCAATTCGTATGTGATATATAATCAATCCTTCCCAATTGCTTTGAGACAGTTTCTTTCACAATTAAATCTCATGACCAGAACCCAACTTAATCTTTAAACTCTTGCTTTGCCGTAGAGTTTTATGCTTATGGTAAGTTTCTTACCTGGAAAGAACTGCATTCTGGAATTTAGCGACATTGAGCTCTCTCTTAAGTTGAGTGAAGGATCGTTTACTGTTGGGGCATAGGAGAGGGTGTTGGACGAGAGCCGAAGCAGAGGGTCGCTGTGTAGGGTCTGGGTGGATCATCGTCTAATAAGAGAGAAAGAGAAGAAAACATTAATAAAATAAGAACATCGTGTGTGTGTGGAACGTGTATCAATCAAATATGATTATTTATGTCGTGGATCGACCTTTAACGTCACCATCCGAAAGAAGTGACTGAGATTCCAACCTGGTTCCGATCAGAGTCAGTTTGTAGGTGAATACAAAGAGCTACCCATAGATGTTACTGCTGGACCAACATTTGCAGTCAAGGCATTTTACAGTCTCCTCCTATCCACAGTGCACACTTGCTTTAACCATGAATATTACCTTGTTATATTAGGATCTCCTTATATCAGGGCTCACTGTAACGAGGATCTTTGTGACCATGGAAATTACATTATATCAGGAATCGCCTTATATCAGGGTAAAGAACAAAAGAACGTAAAGACCTGGGACCAGCAAAATTGCCTTGTTATATCAGGAATCTTGTTATATCGGAGCTCTTTATAATGAGCTTCCACTGTATTATGTACAGAGCTGTGATTGATATCATTCTCAAACTGCGTTGCAATTAATCGCAACTTTGTAAGACAGGTAGCCAAATATGCAATGCCCATTTCACTAATCCCATTCAATTGTGCCAAGATGCTTTTATGCAGTTTAATGCCTCACATCTGAATGGGTCTTCAGTATGTTACACATACTTGTCACACATCCATCTGGTAAGTTGAGATGTGTGAAAGAGGCCTCATCTGAATGGGTCTTCAGTATGTTACACATACCTGTCACACATCCATCAGGTGAGTTGAGATGTGTGAAAGAGGCCTCATCTGAATGGGTCTTTAGTATGTTACACATACTTGTCACACATCCATCAGGTAAGTTGAGATGTGTGAAAGAGGCCTCATCTGAATGGGTCTTTAGTATGTTACACTTACTTGTCACACATCCATCAGGTAAGTTGAGATGTGTCATTTCATTGTACTTTGCTGCAGCCAGGTTTTTTTTAAAGGCGATTCATCTGTTAAGTTTTTTTTTAAATATTAAACGCCTAATGTGAATGAGCCTTTAGTATATTACGCATACCTGTAATAGATCTACTAGGTCTGTCGAGATGTGTGCGAGAGGTGGAAGATGACCCTGTCGTATCCTGTGCCAGTCATCGCCGTTCTTTGGCAAGGGTTCACCGCCGGCTGCGATGTAGGCCGTCAGAGCTAGGGCAAAGATGTCTGCTTTGGTCAGGTGTGTGTGCTCCTATAAGATAACAAAGGTCATGATGCAGGATACATTGAAACAAAGATTGAGGAGTACATTCATATTTGTTGCAAACTCATTACAAACAATCTGCAAAATCGCTATACAAAATTTCTAGATTTTGTGTTGATTTTAACGAATAATTGCCCCCACTTTATTTCATTTCTGTGATTAAGCCTACCTTTCCTGACTGAATATAAACAAGAATGCAAAGTGAGTTATAAGGAGCGTAATATTCAAAGGCCAGGTTGATTTCTGCACACACTGTATCCATTTTTGTTGCATGACCACAATGCGTTTGATGCCAGGAATTTTTAAAAAGAGAATAAGTTTTAAATCCTTAAAATTGGCAACATATTGAGAGGTTCAAAATCATTGTTTTTAAATCAAAATTGGCAATTCATAAAACTTTTAAACAAAGTTCCTCACCATGTATTATATAATGTTTTCAAGACATTATACCTTATTAGAACCATGTAGAACTAAAAGAAAAATATTATTGGTGCCAATTTGAAGAACAAAATGTGATCAATTTAGCACTTAAATAATTCCTGTACTGAAATGTAACAAACCTCTTGAAGGACCTCGACTGGCAAGAACCTGACATCACCCTCCTCAACCTTAGGATTGGAGATTGAAGTCACATGACCCAAGTCACCTGATGGTTCATACATACTAAAAAAACGTAAAATTATTAATCATTTCATCTCACGTTTAACTTAACTGATGTATTAATCTATAAATCACTCTATCCAAAACTGCACATCCATTTTACACAGTCATTTCTATTTAAAGCTGTATAAATCCATTTCATTAACTTGAAATTGTAATTTAACTTTCAACAATTTAACCCTAATAGGCCCGGGGGGGGGGGGGGGGGGGGGGGGGGGCGGGCGGATTCGCCCCCCCCTCGACGTTTCGCGTAATATGTTCGCATCGCGGAAAGCAGTCACCACGCCGCTTCACTACTTTTTTCTTTCAAGTCTTGCGCAACTTTTGAGACCAAATTTGTGATGTCCGCGCGTGCGGTTCCGGATTTACGCAACATTTCGTTAGTGCATGTCAGACCCAAAATTGCTCAAAAACGTGATTTCGTGTACAAATCCAATGCAAATTGTGTTTCCAGCTAAATTTCATAAATATTTCATTATTTTTACTTTTACTGTTTAAAAGCAATTAATTTTATGTTGTTTATCATTAAAATAGTGTCGCCGACGAATTCCATCGAAAAAACGATAAAAAACAAAAAGTCGAAAAACAAAGAAATACATAAGAAATTTAAAAAAACAATAAAATACATAAGAAAAAAAGGATTTTAGCAAATTTTTTTTTTGGTTTATTTTATCAGAATCTGACAAAGGGTCTCTATTAAAAAAATTAGCAGTTTTGGGGCTTTATTTAATTAACTAGAGCAAACCATTAATTTTATGCATAAATTAGCATAATTAATTAGTTGTGACATTTTTCGGAGAAATTGACTATACAGTTTTGTAGATTACGTGGTCGGCGATGTGTGTGCCGATTTTCGTTGTGAATGCGCGGTGGACGGCCGAGATCTTAGGGGGGGGGGGGCGGAATCAGCCCCCCCCCCCCCCCCCCGGCTGTGAGATGGGTCTAAATAACCCGGCTCTATTAGGGTTAAATGAAAGTGATATTGATCAAATCTAATCTTAAGCAGAAAATATATTGGGCAGTTTCAAGGAGGAAAAGAAAGTTTATGCTTCCACATAACAGTATGGGTTTATTAATTTAGAGCATCAAAGCACCCTTAAACATTAACTTTTTAAAATCAGTAAACATAGCTCTATATTTATGAAAGAAAACTATTCTATGAGGGACAAACCATCAGGTTGAGATTTAATCTTAAAGATTAATATGCATTTGTGATATAGCAATTATCTTGCATTCAACATTAGACGCGAGTAGAATGAACAGGATTACCAATTTTGTAAGTAAGTGATGTGACAGGTGTGTTATCAGAATCCTCTGTCTCTCCTTCCTCCTCCTCCTCGATCTTCTCCGCCTCCGGCGTTGTGGAAGGCATCGGCTCCTTCTTAGAGATGAAGATATTGCCTGGCAACATAATCAAAGTAATATTTCTATGATTGCACTATCTGGAACAAAAACATGGATACTAGTTTTTCTCAAGGAGCCTGAAAAGAAACCTAATAAGTTGGACTGAGAACCCTGTATTCTTGATAAGCCTGGCTTAACGTAGGCCACTGATTTATGGAAGGCCATTCGTCATCCCGTAAGCCCTGTGTAATTACTACATGTATATTTATGTAACAAACTAAAGAAACAAAATTATTTTCTGGCATGAAATGTGCATCAGAAATCAATTCTATCGAGTCGGATTTTGTATTTGTTTTTAGTCCCAGAACTCTGGTGAGTTTGCAGGATTAAAAGAGGGTGACATTTGGCTCTCCATAATATGGTGGCCTAAATCTACAAAGTTAGGCACGGGCCTTAAGTTAGGGACCTTTCGAGAATATGGGCCATTATGTTCTACAAAGAGAGGTACATGTGAGGAACAGGAGCTGACAAAAGCATGAAAATTGGCATCATGAGAGAAAAGAATAATATTGGGGGAACATTTGACCACACGCTCAAGGCTTGGGAAATCTAAATACACATACTGGGGAGCGTTTCATGAAAGGAAGTTGTCGGATATTTTATCCGACAACTGTTATAAGCTACTGAAATCGTTGCATCTGATTGGCTTAGAGCAAATTTGTCGGATAAAATATCTGACAAGTCCTTTCATGAAACGCCCCCCAGGTAACACTTCTCTTACAAGTTCTTACATGCACATGGCAATTATTATTATTTGAGTGAATATATTTGAGACCTAGGCTGCCTGGACCGGTGACACGCCATTTGGTCCACCCTCCATATCTTGATACGTCAAATGCTAAGGTCAAGGGCATGATTTGGTTTTTTGTTCAGGTCAACATGAAGGTTAGGATTAGGGTTAGGATTGAGGTTATGGTTAGGTTTAGGATTAACATGGTAAAGTTGGACCAGAGCAATTCTGACGGGAGCAAATGTCATAGAACTGCCTGGACTAGGACCTGTTTGAGTTACAGTAAGACCTGTCCTTACCTGGTTTGATATCCATGTGGACTAGTCCTTGTGAGTGGATGTATTTGAGACCCTGGGCTATTTGGACTAGGACCTGTTTGAGTTCTACCTCTGTCATTCTGTGGTTGTTTTGTCTATTCGATGAGATGATATCTGCTAAACTACCTCCTGAAGATTAAAGAGAAGGAGAGGTAGAGAGAGAGAGAGAGGACCATTAATACCAAGACTGATGAAAAAATGAATAAAATCAGATCAACAATAAAACAAAGGATAGTTGAAACACTTGAAACTGAAACACTACTTTTCAGTTCATGGGAGCTGTTTGGGGCTTTGGTTACTGGTATGCCAAGAAAGAAGTCTCCCTGTCAGTGACCGGTGTATTTTTTCATCATGTTCCTAACCATGACTATTTTGAAACTTCCAATAAAGCTAAATTGCACTGATTGGAAAGGTACACTAATAAACATAAATGTAATGCTTTAACCCTATACCTGCAGGAAGCGGGTGATTGCTACATTAAGCCTAGATGATGAAGGTGAGAGAATTCAGAAGTCATTGGGTTGATGATCTTTCTTTTTTCCATTATGTGCATCCCAAAAGAGCAGGAAATCGAGGATGAGAAAAGTAAACTGTTTGCAACAACTACTTACCATTACAGTACTCATTCTGTATAATCATGTGACCAGCTTCCGACCATGCTGAATAGTACCTTACTACGTGTATGTGAGTTCCTAATACTGCATGGGCGTACACTTCATTCAGCGCCATTTGCCTGTAATAAAATAACACAAGAAGATGATAGATTTAAATGCTTCAGAGTCAGAATGGCGGTATATTATACCTCCGTAATTAAAATGAGATTTAACACCTTTATGCCTTTCAGCACTTTACTTTTGCCCTTGCAAATGAAATGGTTTAATAAAGTATAATAATAATAATAATAATACCACTGTTCTTGTATAGCGCATAGCACATTATAATATAACGTCCCTATGCGCTTCCAAAGGGTTTTGGATATTATTACCCTGGCATTAGCTCCGGCAGCCGTAATCAGCGCGCAGTGCATTTCAAGGAATAAATCCTGCCAGGTACCCATTTAACACCTGGGTGGAGAGTGGCAAATGTGGATTAATGTCTTGCCAAAAGACGCTAGTGCCGGGCTGAGATTTGAACCCTCAACCCTTGGATTGAGAGTCAAGTGAATGAACCACTATACCACGACACCTCCACATAATCAAAATCATGACTATGATCACTAGTAAGAGAAGATTTTATATCGCACGGTAATAATCAAAACAATTACCGGCAACAGATATTTTCAAATGCTGCACCCATGATAATATGCCTGACCCCGGTTCATAATTCTGAAAATGAAAAAAGGTTCATATTTCCGTAGCTTCGTAATTCTGAAAAGTTATGTAGGACTCTACTGCATTTTCGGAATTATGAACCCTTTTCACTTTCGGAATTATGAACCCTTTTCCATTTTCGAAATTACGAACCTTATTTAATTTTCGGCATTGCAAACCTTCAGAATTATGAACCCTATTTAATTTTCGGAATTACGAACCTTCAGAGAAATGAATCAAATGTTCGGAATTATGAACCCTTTTTCATTTTCAGAATTATCAACCCCCTTCTATAAGAAATTTGTGTTTCGGACTTACGAATCTTCGAAAAAACGAGTTAACTCCCAGCTAAATAATACTCACTCAAAAGCCGATCCAGCGATGGGTCTCTTTGATTTCTTGATGGCATAGAAGCACCCGTCAAGCTTGTTGATACACTTGTAGACGGACCCAAACTCCCCAGAGCCGACTTTACAGACCTCAACAAACTCTGCCTCATACCTAGAGATGTCACTGTCTCGCAAAGCTATCCTCTGTACAAATAAAGAATAATCATCAAAAATAACATTTATGGATGAATAGAAATAATTTCAGCAACTGTTAAACATAGCTTTAAACATAAAGCTATCCTCTGTACAAACAAAGAATAATCATCAAAAATAACATTTATGGATGAATAGAAATAACTTCAGCAACTGTTAAACATAGCTTTAAACATAAAGCTATCCTCTTTACAAATAAAGAATAATCATCAAAAATAACATTTATGGATGAATAGAAATAACTTCAGCAACTGTTAAACATAGCTTTAAACATAAAGCTATCCTCTGTACAAATAAAGAATAATCATCAAAAATAACATTTATGGATGAATAGAAATAACTTCAGCAACTGTTAAACATAGCTTTAAACATAAAGCTATCCTCTTTACAAATAAAGAATAATCATCAAAAATAACATTTATGGAAGAATAGAAATAACTTCAGCAACTGTTAAACATAGCTTTAAACATAAAGCTATCCTCTGTACAAATAAAGAATAATCATCAAAAATAACATTTATGGATGAATAGAAATAATTTCAGTAACTGTTAAACATAGCTTTAAACATAAAGCTATCCTCTGTACAAATAAAGAATAATCATCAAAAATAACATTTATGCATGAATAGAAATAACTTCAGTAACTGTTAAACATAGCTTTAAACATAAAGCTATCCTCTTTACAAATAAAGAATAATCATCAAAAATAACATTTATGGATGAATAGAAATAACTTCAGCAACTGTTAAACATAGCTTTAAACATAAAGCTATCCTCTGTACAAATAAAGAATAATCATCAAAAATAACATTTATGGATGAATAGAAATAATTTCAGTAACTGTTAAACATAGCTTTAAACATAAAGCTATCCTCTGTACAAATAAAGAATAATCATCAAAATTAACATTTATGGATGAATAGAAATAACTTCAGCAACTGTTAAACATAGCTTTAAACATAAAGCTATCCTCTGTACAAATAAAGAATAATCATCAAAAATAACATTTATGGATGAATAGAAATAATTTCAGCAACTGTTAAACATAAAATTGAGTTCTGGTCCCGAGATAGAATTGTGAAAGAAATTGTTTCAAAGCAATTGGGAAAGGTTGATTATATAGCACGTAAGAATTGGTGTATGCTATAAGGTCTTAGAATCACCAAAATGATAAGAAATCAAGTTAATCCTGCTGAGAGTCACATACACTACACACAGAAATATCTATTGGACTACACACAAATGTTCAGCCCATAAATTTCAGCTGTTTCTTGTCACATTTTGAATGTGAGGGCATTTCAAGAGCAATCCTTTTCAGGGGACATTTCCACTATTATAATCCTTCAAACTAATATTTAAAAAATGAGAAAGCTCACAAAATATTTTTTTTTACCTTTCCCAGAACTACAAAATTAGACAGGTACTGTACATGGCAGACTAAGACACCATTTTAAAAATAAAAGGTGGAATGTGGAATAACAACCGCGGAAGGAGATCTACAATGTAGGAGAACAGTCAGTCTGCAGGTCCACAAAAAGTGGCTCCTTTCATCCAAGTCATATGCATGACCTTAGCGGTGCCTGAATACATAATGAGGAAGATCAGTTCGAAACACTGCTTTTGTTCAGGCTCTAGTTGCTCTAAATCTGCATCAAATCTGACAGTTTTTAGTATCAAAATAAAGGAGAAGAACCAAACTTTTATTTCCTGTATTTCATTTTAATGGAAAACTGTGGAAAGTTGGTGAAATTTCGGGTTTCAAATAAGATAAAAAAATACAATTTTCACCATTGAAAAAATGGTTATTTTGCAAGTCTTTTTTGTTTTGAGCCCAAATAATTTTTACATCATATCAAAGCTGAAGATCTATGCTTCATGAAAATATCATTTATCATGAAGGACACATTTTAATCAGGTCAAGAACACACTTTTCCTAAGCCAAGTGCAAATCATCTGCCTAAAACCAAGAATACTGCACTGTGATTGGCCAGATAGACTGCCCACCCTCTAAGCAATGTCAACATTCCACTGCTGTTTGCCCCCTGGGTCACTTGAAGATCGCTTAAAGGTCACCCTCCCCATGTGGTATTCTGTTCAAAACAACAGGGCTGGCTTGATTTTAGCCTTATTCAGCCAATCAGAAGACTGGATTTGGAGCTTTTCAGAAAATCAAGAAATCTCGTCCTGTACCTTGGTGCTTCAAAGTGTGTTCTTGACCCAATTAAATGGTGCCCCATATTATGAATGACATTTTGAGAAAGTGTAGACTTTCACCTTTACTATGGTATAAATTTTATTTGGGCTCAAAATAAAAGTTTTTCACAATGATCAACAGAAGTGGGAGAGCTAAAAATGTGTTTTGAAGCAACTTTTTCTCCCTAAATTTCACATATTTCTCCCCAGTCTGTTATAAAAAAGAATGAACAAATATAAATGTGTGACATTTGATCCTTGCAATTGTATAATAATCAAGAACTTCACTTGATTGTAAAGTATTTAATTTGGTCCAGAAATAAAATCTCACAATTCATGAGATTTCACAGGATGACGAGATTTGGCCACAAGAGGATCTGAATGAATTCTGCTTGTTTGCTCATTAGCATACAGACCTGCTGACTGACTGAAGGACATGCCAACCTTCAGTACTTTTTGTTATCTTCATAATTCATTATAAAATTCCAGAACACTACTATTTTAGGGTAGGTCAAGACACTGTTTAAATAAGGACCCAATTACTACAGAATAAATATTTCTTTTACTGTCAGCTTTAAACAAAAACATGATATCAACCTTGGACCAACCAGGCTTTAATAAAGAGAACGTTGAGTTTTGGGAAAGGTAAAAATCATTTCTGACCTTTCTCATTCTCTTTGTGTCAGTTTGGAAGCTTATCATAGAAGTAAATGTCCCCTGAAAAGGGCTGCTCTTCAAATGCCATTATGAAAAGAGAAAACTGAAATATTCGGGCCGAACATTAATTCCACATTTGTGTGCAGTCCCATATATATATATATTTCTGTGTGCAGTGCATGTGACACTCAGCAGGATTCCTACCTTTCCCAGTTTCTTCACAATCTAATTACATGACCAGAACTCGACTTTACCTTTAAACCCAATAGAAAAACCAAGCCGTAGTCCTCTATGAGTACAAAGTCTTGACAAAAAGTCATATCATGATTTCATGGAAACATCTGATCAGAGAAGCATATTACGATTCAATTGAAAGTTTACCTTGGCTGGGTTTTCTGTGAAGCTTCCATCCATGTCATCATCAAATTCATCATCATCATCAAGAATACTCCTGAAAAAGAGAAATTAGAAAATTAAATGTACAGTGATGAAAAGAATAAACATAATAGGAATGATAATGAAATGAGGTAAAATTTCACTATTGTAAAAATAATGCAATCCCACAATAGTTCCTTACAATTAAAATTAAGGGGAAGAAGTATAAAACATTTTATTCACAGGATCCCTTGCTTAAAGATTGGATATTGACAAAGTGAGGTTTCCTCTCAGCATTTTTGATATTTTTTGTACAAGAGGCAAGAGCTCTATTTTTTAACTCTTCAGAGTTGAATCACTGTTTTTTTTTCAATGTCAAGGGACAGGATATGTGACAAGACAAACAAAGATGTTCTGTGAAAATCTTTTTCATTTACCATTTTTCTTTCATCACTATTCAGGTATTTTGCTGTGAATATTTTGTTTACGTGGCAAACAATAATGTGAAGGGTACCAGTACAAGTTTTAAATCTGGATGAGCAGCCTGAGCCAACAATGTACATGTATTGTGGGAACACTCAAAGGTCACAGGTCATTTCAATAGCCACCCATTAAGCTAACAAAAGACCCTGCCATCTAAAGGCATGAAAAGAAGGATTAGGCAAAGTGTAAAGGCATGAAAGACACATAATGGCTCATGGGTCAACTTTAATTAAGATAACAAAAACAGGGGTTCCCAGTAAATGAACTTTATTGAGGTTTAGGAGTAACTTCAAAGACTTCTTTTAGTCCAACTAGAATCTTATGAGAGAACCCTGTAACAGATTTCTTTTGTCATTTGACCATAGTGAACAAAATGCTTTTGGGGTTATTTTAAATGGGCACCAAAGGGGATAGAAAAGAAAAACGAATTAGGGTGGAAAGATTCATATATTTCACATGTTGTGTTGTGAAATTGTTAGAGGAGGTGACAAGTTTAAGGGGTGGGTAGAAAAAGAGAAATCAATATGCCTAACCACACATACGTGTGTAGCACATGATTGATATTAACAATGATACTGTTGTTGTTTGGGAATTTTAAACAAGTAAAAAGCTCTTGATGCATAATAAAAGACATAAATAAAAAAGAAATAAAACTTAAAAGACATCTTCACAAGAACAAAAAACTAAAAAAAAAGTTTGCTTTTCAGACATGCATTTCTAATGCTTATTCAGACAATAGGAAGAATAACTTCTTCTGGTGTAAGCCAGCTCGCACTTGGGGTCTAAATTAAACGCAAGTCAATATGCAAAGCTTACAATTGAAACTTAGCCAAACTGAGTTATTTTTTAATGCATTCTAACTGCAACCCATGCAGTGAACAGTTTAAGAAAACAGAGCAATTAGCCCTTACAAGCTTCAAAAGAACTCTGATAAATAAAAAAAAGTCATTGCAAGACATGGCTGCCAGGGTATCTCATTTTTGATCCCTTGTGGGTGTTTTTTTTCTACAATGAGCATATCCCCTACCCTGGATACTTGCATTCACTTCAAATTCTGGAGCAACAGAAATCTTTTTTGTTTGAGCAAAGTCATAAAATGTCACAAGAATACCATACTGACGCCAAAAAGGGGACATTTCTTTGCTACTGTCCAATAAAGTGACTTTTGACAGAAATGAAAAGACCAATTCATGATATTTCCAACAGCCTCAAACACCTTTCTACAGCAAATGGAAGCCAATATCAAGAGGGAGCAAATACATCAAGGTCATCAAGCTTGTAAAGCCCATACAAGTTCCATTTTTCAAGCAATCAACTGTGATAAATTTTATGAAAAATACAACTGTAGACCAACATACTTGAGATTTGAATTTTTCGAAAGTTATGGGTACCGGCAGGTTTGACAAAGCGAAGCCATGCAGTCCAGTCTGTACCAGTTGCAGCTTTAGCAAACTGTACTGAATGACCTTTGACATTTGCATTCGAAGACTAGAGTCAATTACTTTATCTATTTGACTCATGTACGATGCATAAGTAAATATAATTCCATTTTTAAACTTAAATGACTCATGCTACACCACTACAATACACTGAACATATGACCTTTGACTTTGACATTCACATACAGTAATTTTTATCAAATGACTCATGCCCTCTCTTATAGAAACACAAGTGAAGCAGATCTAGTTATAACCAGGCGGTGGTCATGTTTGAAGGATTTTTTTTTAGACCCAACTGAACTTTGAAATTTCCATTGTTGGCTTTAAACAAATACAACTACCCTTGATATACATGTAGGTCAAATCACTCCTTCCGTTCATCATCTAACAGTTTTTGGGAAAACAGTTTAAATTAAGCCCATGGAAAAATGTTCAGATGGGTTATATGGTCATTGTCAGAAAATTTGCTCATTGCAAACATACTGTAATTTAACATACAGGTATACAGTATATGTATGTTTTATGCAGATGTAAAATGGCGGCTGCGTGCGACAGCGCGCTGTCGGCAACGTAGAGTCTCAATTATGGTTCTATCGCGCGCCGACGCACGCAGCCACCATTTTACATCTGCATGACAAGAGGAGGCATGGATACACAAACAATGGTGAGTTCTCGGCCATTTCTTATGATTTTTAAAATATTTTTTTGTACAAATCAAAAAGACATACTAATACAAAACGTTTCCCAAGGAGAAAACGCTGTGGGGAAGGGCCTGTCGGTCGCGGGAGTTATCAGAAAAGTGTTATTTCAGGGCATATGCCACATTTTCATGTCCTGCTAACCTGTGCGTATTTAGATTGCTGGGGGAAAACGCTTGGCATCGTGATGTAAAAGGCGTATAGCCAATTTTTTTTTTTTTTACACACAACGCAGCAACACTGTTTTTGTCAGCTCAGCGCGGGACTCTAACTAAGCCTCTAACCCATTCGCACAAGTATGGCGAAAGTCATATTCAGAGCCCGACAATGATCCGACTGCGCCACATCGCCTCCTCAATTTACCCAGAGGATGCTCAAAACTCTAACCCTCAAATTATTTTGAAAATTTATGGTGGTTCTTTTAATAATTATTGTGGTTCCCCAGGGCATGTCATGTCCTGGAAAATGTTTTTCGAGGTATGTCTCAAGTTTACATGCCTGGGGGATTTTTCGGTGCTCCTAAGCACAAATTTGCACTCCACACCCATGAATTTTGAGCCCTGCTCAACAGCAATATCTAAATATTACGCCTTCCAGATCTGCTGGTAAAATGTAATGATTTCTGCATGTTTTTTCAACATCATGTATCTATAGACATAGTGCTTGATGTTAGGCCAAACAAACACAATCAGCAGTTTCTCGTCCTCTCCCCTTTTTCAGACCGCATCAATTTTGTAAAATTTTGATATTTTTGCCCTGAAATGAAATAAATATGAAAATTAGGACATCTAGATGATGAATAAAAAAATCATTAATACATAATAAAGCTTCCCTTTTTTTCAAATGGAATTGAACTTTCATTTTTAAAAAAATGTGTTGAAATTGACCCTCTTGGAGTTTTATGTATGTGTGGGAAAAATATCAAATGGGCTATTATTGGACACAATTGTCATTGAGAAGTTCAGTTGTATCTGCACTGTTTTTTCAATTCAAAAGTGTAGAATAATTTAATACTATTGTCTAAAGTAAAGGTAAATGGCCTTCTCGTGAAATAAGCCACCGGTCATTGAGTGCGTACACAAAGTCAATAAACTGCACAAAGTGCATGCATGGTGGCTTATTTCACGAGAATGCCGGGTAAACTAAAGAATTCACCTTTAAGCATGTTCAAAACAGGTACCAGTATTAGTTAGTTGACATTTCAGCCTTTGATTTTTGAACATTACATGGTTAAGTTGGACTGATTTAATAGAGATCAACTAATAGATTGGAAGAGGTTCATCGTGGTGAAGAATAATTGAATTTGAAGAGAGTTAATCAGTTGTCTCACGATGCGCAAGACTACCTACGTTTACGTTTGCGTTTGCACATCGTGAGACAACTGATTAACTCTCTTCAATTATTAGAGATCAACTGTTCATTTTTTTTTTTTGGGGGGGGGATAAAATTTCCTCGCAGGCAAAGCACACTCATCATAGTTACAAAATAGTACATGTACCTCTCTTGTCGAAGCCTTTTCTTGGTTGCATTCTGGAGCATGGCTGATGGAGTGAAAGGATTGACGTTCGCTACATTCTGCTGCCTTGTCTTTGGAATTCTTGCGCTTCTTCTCTGCAAACGACTCAAGGTCGGAGCTGTGTTCGGCCTCGCAACAGGTCCATCACCATGATCATCAGTAGTAGTAGGCCTAGTGGGTTTCTCACTGAACAGTCTACTTGCTAAAAGTTTGTTGCGTCTTGCACTAGCATTTGCCTTCTGAATAAGTGATTTGGGTGTGTGGGGCGAGTCGAAAAGTCTCAGGTTTCGAAGCCGCTTGTGCGGGGGAGGAGAACCGACGGTGTCACCTCCACCCGCGGAGGAGGCGGGGCTGCTTCCGCATAGCATGGGAGAGGGACTGCAACTGGAGTCACTTGGCCGTCGAAAATGAGGGGACGCCATGGAATTTTCGCCATCATGGAGCCTTGAATTTGGTCTACGTTGTACCCGACGTCTAGCAGGACTGCTTTTTGGAGTTGCCAAAGCAGGATCCCATTCGGCTGTCAAGTTCAGCGAGTCATCACGATCGTCTGAAAACGAACTTGAAATGGGACTTTGATCAATCGCTTCCTCCTGTATTTCGTTGAACTCGGAATAAGCTGCAAAACTCGCGTCACTTTCGCCTTCTGACCCAAGAACATCGCCAAAATCTAGGCGTTGGGTCGGAGATCCGTGAACACCTCGATGAAATAAGGAATTCATTGGTGTAGCCAGCGACATCATTCATGGAGAAAAACCGTTAGATTTTGATGAAATTAATTGTCTCTTCCCGTTAATATAATTCAGCGATGATGGCGTGTCGCAATTATGCATGCAAATGATGTAAATAATAACACGTTGCATGCATGCATATGGCGCATACCTTGTACGTATGTAAAGTGTGCACGGAAAGCACGTCAAAATGGCGCGCCTGTTTTGGACAGAATCACATGAGTAATCACCAGCCAATCACATGCCAGATCGGACGAGCACCGCATGATGTAGTCTTCACTGTCGAGATTTTCTAGCGCGTTGTTGTTATTGTGTGTCATATGATACAGAATCAATAAAAGACATTTCGGCGAAGTCACTGTGTACATCTAGCTTAGCTTAGGAGACAATGAAAACAATACTTGGTAATCGTGTGGAAGGATGCGTCATGCCTTTATATGGGAACAACAAATCTTTAATACGCTACCTTACCTACTTAAATCAGCAGGATTAGTCACTAAAAATACATTGGCATGTATTGTTCTTTAATTAGTATGGGGTATAGCTATAGGACTACTGAAACGCCCTTTCAAGAGTTCGTCATCTTCACGTGAACACCTTCGGCTCGGAATTTTTTGCTCTTTTTGTGTTGGCTTTGTAGAAGTCTTCAACCTTTCCTACAGCTTCTTTATTTCCTACTTTGATTTACCAGACCAATCCTCTTCAAAAGATAGTACAATGTTTCCTGTCGGGCCTATTAAAGGGATAACCTCAATTAAAAAACAACAAACCCCAAAATAAATCATCGGGCTTTAAGTAGCCTACACGATAAAATATATTTAGGCCTAATTCTAAGTTGAACAATCACCTTACAAAAAATTAAAAGGCACATGACAGGGAGAATGGCAAACGAAAGAGTTTTACCATAATTTATTTATCCAGGATTCGGGTAAACACTTTGAATTTCCCTCTTTTTAAATATAAAAGATAAAAACGTTATTTGAAAATGATCTGCTTTACAACTGGGAAAAAAATACTGCCAGAAAATCAAAATCACGTGAACCAGGGAGCAGAAATGGGGAAAAAATACCTTGAACGGTAATCTTCGGAATTTTTTTTTTATTTTTCTGACATTCTTTTTGAAAGTAAAACATTTCTTGATTTTGCAATCTATCAATATATTTTACTGAGGTTTTTTATAACCCAAATGAATATTTAAGGCCCTTAAATCAAAGGAATCGACGGGAAAGAAAGTCATGTCGCGAGTTCCTTTATAGATAGAGTTACGTCATGGAAGTCCTATTTTAAAAAAAAACGAAAGTGGCGTTCGAATATACCTGTTTACTAAGTGTTCAAATTTATGGATGTTTCTTTCCTGGGGACCTAGTAACAAATATGAATGAACTACAATACTTGGAATTCAGTTTGCATACATTACTTGTTGCTATATCTGGCAAGCCTCTGGCAAGCTTTCAGGTTGTCAAGAACAACCTTTGTTTCAAAAGTATGCATAAAATTTGAATCACTTAGTAAACAGGTCTATTTCTATTTAGAACGCTCATGGCGTATTGGCGTTCAAATCACGGGTTGTCGTAACTCTTCTATAAAGAGAATCGAGTCCTATCAAAAGTAGCGCGACCTCTATCGGGGTAAACATTTAAGCTTTGCGATTGTTCTGAAATTACGGCGTCTGGGTTGCGTCCGGGTTCAATATAGTTCATTATACCTGTGTGATAACCTGATGAGTGCAGGTCGAAAAGCTTCGTTATCATGTCTCTTTTTCGTGCCATATTTAAGTTTTATCTTTACTCAATGAATAAATCGACGTGAATATGAAAATTTACACTGAAGTTATTAGTTAAGGCTTAATTCCAACATTAATTTCAGGGTTTGATGATGGTTTGAATTGATAATGATCTGTGAGAATTATACAGGGGACTGATCCAAGATTTCACACATGAATTATGACCCCCCCCCCTCTATCTACTAGACTCCAACTAGACCCCCCCCCCCACACTCTTTTCACGCCACTGTCCATCGTAATATTATTTCGATCACAGATAATGACTGTGTATTTTAAGGTCAATTATTATATTTCCAAATACTAGTACATGTACACAAATATGTCTTGCATATTGCCAATTACCCAATATACCGTGGTTATTTTATGGATCATGGCTTGCACCTGAGTTACCCTGTACGTGTACATAATTATGAACAGCGTTGCAATGATAAGCGGCGGTAATTTTGAAGTTTATTTGTTCAACATTTACATCAAAATCAGTTAAGATTCTAACAAGCTGAAGATGAGTCATTTACAAAACAATACGGGTACACTGTAAAAAAATAACTGTAAAACTACAGGTTTCCTGGCCCTTGAAATTACAAGTTATTGCCGTCATTTCAATTTTACAAGGCTTCTTTTTGTAAAACAACAGCAAGTTTGTTGGTTTACCGGAAATGAAATCAGCATTTATTTTCAATCGCCCGACAGAAAACACCGTTAAAAACATTTTCTCATATTTTAACAATTTACCCTGTTAAATTATCAAATATGTGGAAAACACTTATATGAATATTCATGAATTTTTAGTAAGAGTATAGTTTGGGGTTGCCCGATTTAGTAACTTTCACAAAAGGAATTAAAAAAAACTATAAGGTGCATATAAAAGATTGCATTAAATTAAATCTTTCGGATGGTGACGTTAAAGGTCGGTCCCAGACGTAAATAATCATAATTATCTGATTGATACACGTCTGTAAAAACCCAATCACACACACACACAATTAACTAGATAGGATATGTTTAGGATAGGATAGGATAGATTAAAGTAGAGAATAGGATAACATAAAGCATGGCTATACACTAATAACTGTAAAACTACAGACTTTCTGGCTTTCCTTGAGACTGACTACAAATTATTTTAAATTTACAGTCTCTTTCCTGTAAAAAACGGAAATATTTTTTACAGACTGTAGTTTTACATGAGGCTGTAAAATAACGTGCACTCCTGGCGTTTCGACTGCCAGGAAATTTCCTGTAAAAATACCCACATATTTTTTAACAGTGCATATGTAGATAACTTAAATCAAGTATAATTTACGTTATTATGAGTAGAAAGTTTTGAAAGATGTACATGTTAATATTATTATTAGTAGTATTATTTATTATAAAGTATTTGACATCACCTGTGCCTGGGAGAGGTAATTCGAACTGAATCAATGTAACCATCTGGTCTCTCCTCCCGTTATAACTGGTTGGGATGTGCAGAATGTACAACTGCACCGGGGTTTCCCCTTACTCTTCTTCAAATAGTGCAGTGGGATCTTATCGTGCAAAGTTGGTGACCATCCTTTACACGGGGCCTACATTTAACGTCCTATCCGAGGGACGAAGTATTTTCCACTGTAACATAGCCTGCGCCTATGAAACAGGGGGAGGGGAACGTTAACACACAACGCAGGCGACAGTCATCCGCCCGGGTGGATTCGAAGTTTCTGAACAAACAGCAGCTTTTGCATGATTATTATTCTCTAGCACTACATATTCACACCTGTGTTAATAATTGGTACACGATTTGGCTGGAGTCTAAGTAAGTCTGATTAATATTTGAAAACAAAAGCAATAGAAACAGAACAACACAACAAAACAAAAGTGAGATAAAGTTTATTTATTTCGTAAAGTTTTATGCACTGTAGGCTCTTGAACTGTAATTAGTATTGTTCCAGATTGCATGTATTGGGGTGATTGTGTGTGTGTGTAATTGGTTTTTTACAGACGTGTATCAATCAGATATGATTATTTACGTCTGGGACCGACCTTTAACGTCACCATCCGAGAGACGTGACTCAGTCTCGAACCTGGGTCCGCTGAATCAGTTTATAACTTCCACTGGTAGCTGGATTACAGGCGCACGCCACAACGCCCAGTTGTGATCAGATTCTGTTGTGATGTCATAATAAAGGCCGCGCACGATAGTTTGTTCAGCTGATTATGACGTCATAGAGTATTTAGGTTTCTCGGCCACAGAACTCCTAAAGACGTAGAAGGCTCATACCCATTCACAACGCACAGATCGCGGTATCGCCGTAATACCCGGTGTAGGATTCGCTCGAGTGCACACGCCGCCATGTTGCTTAGTCCTCGATCTTTTCAACTACCCACCAGACCGTGTGCTTCTCAATGCCTACTTATATTATATCGGATCTTCTTTATCGAAATAAAGGGCCTTGTGCCTTCATCACCTGAAATTTTGAGTTCTGTGATCTCGGCTTAATTAATGATACGCGCCAAGTTCCCCAAAATGTAAACAAACGCGCAGTGCATGATGGGAATACAGCTAGTCGATCGATGAGTCATTAATTACTAGCTAGTAAGTGGACAAAATAATTAGCTCTGGGCCTGCAACATAAAGAGATGCAATCAATCTACGATCAATTGTAACTCTTCAGTACATGGTTTGCCATAGACTTACGACTGATATCAATCGTAAGATTGATTGTATCTCTTTATGTTCGTTTAGCAAGTGGAAAAACTGCGAACTTACGCATTTTGATTTTCATGATTGTGTTTGCCGTTTTTGAGTAATAATAATAATAATAATATTGGATATTTATATAGCGCTCATATCCACCATATTAACAAAAGTAATGTAGTCATATTTTCACCTCATCCATAGGCAAACGGGCACATTTTCGCAAGGGGGCTGATGCCTTGCCCGAATACAATACAGTTTCTTTTAAAAAAAATCGAGCGAGCAAAATCCTCGACACTTTGTAGTGAATAGGTTCAGAAATAGTCGTATGTGGGTGCCTCGCAACGGAGTCCAGCAGAGGATGGCTCTGGAGTATAGATCTCTTTGGTTATACAAACACTTTGTAATAGCATAATCTGACATCCACGCATGCACCATCTTTAAATGTACCAAGTGATACGACCGGGAGATCTACAGGATATCCTACACTCCCGTACAGATGATGATGACTGTGTGCCATTCTAGTCACTTCTTGCAGAGTTTTTAATTTCCACTCCATCTTGTTCTAGTACCTTCTATACTCTCACCTCCAACATAATGTATTTGAAGAAAGTGAGACACTGATCTTATGATGTGACCAAAGTATTTTGCCTTTCTTTCCTTATAACTATTCCTATCAGGGTAGGTTGTTTAGCCCTACCATGCGCAATATTTCTTTGTTAGCTTTTATCTGTTTCCGTGATATTCTCATCATTCTCCTACCTCGGCTAGCTACAGCTATACCCACATTTCAAAATTTCATATTTACAACGGGTGATATTTACACTATTCCAATTTCTCTTGCAACACCCTTTCATCTTTGAGATGTTTGATGCTTGCAAGCGAGCAGTGTAAAACGAGAACTAAATTCAGAGTTCAAAGTCCCCGAACGATAAAATAGATATATCAGCATGCACAACAATAAATCAATATTTTTTGCGGTGTCATGTGCATGGACTTCCTAGTTGCTAGGTCCATGCTTTAATCACCCTCCCACATCTCCCCCCTCTCTCTTATTCTCTGATCCCGTCCTAGCTGTCTCTTTATCTTCTTCCTTTGTTCACCCTCTCCCATTTTCGACTGACGCTCTCTCTCTTGATCACATTCTTACTCGATCCCACCTCTCTCTTTCTCTCGCTCCCTCTTTCTATGTAGCTATCTACCCTTTCCCTTTAGTTCTTCTCCCTCTCTTTCTTTCTCGATCACTATTTTCACTGTCGACCTACCCCCCCCCCCCCCTCTCTCTCTCCCTTTGTATCACTCATATCTGATGATGACAATCCAAAATAGTGGATTTTAATTCCATCAATTTATTGATTTGATTTGATTTATCTCTACACCCGTCTGGTTCACTTGCCCCCCACCCCCACCTCCCGGCCTTCTTCACGACGCGTTTCCAATGATTAAGCATACTCGCTTATGATAACCCGTCATCTTGTTTACATAATGATATGCTGCAGTCGTACAACAGAAGCGGATAGGTCGTAAGTATATGAACCCTCTTACACTAATCTGAAACCACGATCCAATGTTCAACTTATGCACAATGAGTTGCGTGTATACCAATTTGATATTTGAAGCAATCGCAGTCTCTAATTTTTGACTTGCATTTCTACTATATCTGTATATTGCGTTACAAATATATTTTAACGCAGGAGTTCTGTCCTCTTTCTCTATTCTCTCCCTACACCAACCCTGCATGCCCGACAACGATATTCTAGTTTGGGATTTCTCAAAGCATTAATCTGGTGATAAGACTTAGGCCTCGAGGAAGCTACATCCACTGCTTGGCGTCTTATGATATAGATATCATATTTCATAAGTGACTCGACCTATTTCCCCAAGCATACAGATCGGCAAGATTTGCTGCGGGGACACAAGAAATAACAGCATCAGCATAATAACCCCAGGATATTTATAATGGCGTCGCCTCTACGCTGGGGCATCTGCACGGGAGGTGAAATCTCACACGACTTCGTCGCCAGTTTACAAGGTCACTCCGACACCCATCCCGTGGTCGCGATCGCAACACGTTCGTTGGAGAGATCGCTGAAGTTTGCAACCAAATTCAAGATTCCCACCGCGTATGGTAGCTATGAAGAGCTAGCTCAGGATCCAAATGTAGGTGAGTAGATTTTGTTTCATTCACTGACAGGTCCAGCTGGTGAAATGACATTATTGTCAAGAGGAGGGGGGGGGGGGGGCACCGATCTTAATTTGAGGATGAAATACAAAATGGATAAGTTCACTGACTGACAATGATTTGGGCAAGATGGCATAGTGTCGTATCGTATTCTCGCAATTTTTATCTTTCCCGTCATTCGACCGAGGGAAGCGACGCATGAGCGTGCCACACGTGCCCCGTAACTACACCACTTTTTATTGTATAATTTTATATTATCCAGGGGCAGATGGGGGGGGGGGGGGAATCGGCCGCGGCCCCCTTTTGAAACCCAACTGACATACCTTAAGTACACAATAAAAAAAAATGCTTCCTTAGTAATTGTGTACTTTTCCGGCTCTGTGCCCCCTCTTTTACCAGCTTTACAAAATTCTGGATCCGCCCCTGTTTTCCATCTCCTTCCCGAATGATGGAAGACCCTTTCCCTATGTTTCCCTTTAAATCACTACATTATCTTAGCTTACTTGCCAATTCATTCATAAAATGAAGATTCTGTTTACATTATATATTAATTAAAAAGTTGAGGATTATGTCTCGTCTGATCCCATCATAATAATTACCCTATTTAATCACTGCAAATGTGACAAAATACGCATTTTCCGCGAATATATCAATGATTATGCAATAAGTAAATGATTCAGGGTATAGAGGCAGCCTAATTCTCTTTCGATGTATATAGATTGAGAATAATTATAAAGGATAATCAGTAACGGGGGGGGGGGGGGGCTATATATCTCGAAAATTGCCCTCCTTTACAATATAATATGCTGCCACCACTGCCATTTGAACAATCAAATTGCAAGGGTATTGATTTCCAACATGTTTTCTTCTATTTGGCAGACATCGTTTACATAGGTGCTATTAATACAGAACATCCCAGACTGAGCAAGTTGTTTCTCGACCATAAGAAAAATGTTTTATGTGAAAAACCGCTGGCACTCACTCTACGAGAAACCCAGGATATCCTGAAGACAGCCAAGGAAAATAATGTGTTCTTCATGGAAGTAAGTGACTTTCAGCTATTAATTCCTCGATCTTAATTCATGATGGAATAACCATTTATTACACTCTTTCTTTCTTTTCTTTTTTTTTTGTTTGTTTGTTGTTGTTTTTTGTGTTTATACTTTAATTCTTTCAAACTCATTTAACAGTATATAGATAATCCTGTTATGGATCCAATGATGTTATTTTATATCTCTTCAGTTTTTTTGGAAACCATTTATTTCTCTCTCTTCCTCTCCCCCCCTCTCTCTTTCTCTCTCTTTCTCCCTCTCTCTGTTTCTCTTTCCCTCTCTCTTTCTTTCTTTCTTTCTTTCTTCTTGTCCTTAAAGCGCGTAGAGATACAAATGATTTGTCATTATGTTCTATACAAGCACTGCATTTTTTGTTGCTGTTAGCTTTTCACTTTGCACTCCTGTGATAACATTTCCTTATTACTTATTTTACTTCTTCAAGGAAAACAAAATATGGTTTGTTTGCTTTGAATGTCATGTGATTACAGTGGCGGCACCAGGGGGGGGGGGGGCATTTGCCCCCAGTCAGAAGCTTCCCCCCCCCCCACTTGCCCCCCCCAATAATTTTCGGAGTGAAAAAAATTCAAAGGGTGAAAAATTGTTTTTGTACGCCCTTGCCCCTTTTTTTTTTTTTTGCTTGTCAGGGAATTATGGAGGGAAACTGGGCCCCATAACCCCTATACTGAGCGTTTTTTGGAAGTTTGGCAAAAATTTTTTTTTTGTCCCTGACGCGACTTTTTGAGAAGCTGGCGAGACCAAAAAAATACGGGTCTACGTTTTGACATAATTTGACACATATACATATTTGTTGTACCCCCTATGTTACTCAATCCTGCATCTGCCACCCCAACATTTTCTTTTGCCCCCCACTTGCCCCCCCCCCCCCCCCACTTTAAAAATCCTGGTGCCGCCACTGTGTGATTACATATATCCAATCAGTGGAATGGCAGCTAGGGGAGGGGCTCGGGGGTGGACAACCGGAAATATAGTGCTATAAAACAAGATAATTTAGTGAGGGGTGTGGGGGTGACGATGCCTCACTCCTCTTCCCCTTCCTTCCTTCTTCTTTTTTTCCACCCTTCGATTGAGGAAGGGGAAGGTGCGCCCGGTGCCCCCATAGCTACACTACTGAAAATGTAAATCATTGTTACAATTACATTTTCATAATCCTGTATTTTCCCAGGCTGTATGGACTCGTTTCTTCCCTGTCTGTGCGAAGATCCGGGAACTCGTCTCATCCGGGCAACTTGGTGACGTCAAATCTATGCTTCTAAATTTCGGACTCGATTTGCCCGACCGAGAGAGAACTCTTAAAAAAGGCAAGGGACAATGCTTGCTTAAAGTTTTTAAGATAAATTGAATTTATTCATATTTTCACGTTCAGATTTTTTTTTTAATGAGAAGGAGGTAGTCCCATGTCATTGAATATTATCTACTTTGTTTTCTATGCAAATGTTCACAATTTTTTTTTCTGAAATCGATATCATTAGTATATTACACTGCATGGAATCAAAAGAAGATGAAATTGCAATTTATTAAACAATCGATATCATTGTGTAGATTCCCTCAGAGTCTTATTTCTTAGATTCTTAACAATTTCTTTCGAGAACCAAAATATCGCATTAAAAAGGAAGAAGAGGCGGGCCGAAAAAAGAAAAGAAGAGGGTGAACCGACTCTGTCATTTCGGTCATTGTGGCAGATTTCTTTTTTTTACGCTTGGTGTAAACTGACTTTCATACCTTGAAGCATCCAAGGCCAGGGAGGTTGCTCCTTTCTGAGGTCGACCGTGCATAAATTATGAGCAACTATCTCGTGATGAAAGTCTTTACCCCTCCCTCCCACATACCCCACCCCCTCTCTTCCGCCGATCACATAACTGCCAAAATACGACGGTGTAATTGTTATTTTCCATTTGATATTCTTAGAAATGGGCGGGGGTGCCCTCTACGACATGGGAATCTACATGGTACAGATGACGACCATGGTCTTTGGGGAAGCACCGACATCGTCACACACTCACGGATTCCTCAATGAACACGGTATCATGACAATATAATAATTATACTATACTATTCTTTCATTATGGTGATGATGACGATGATTAGGATAATCATGGCAATGATGAAATATGATATTAATTGTTAAATCATGATTATTAATATGCCGAAAGATTTGTTTACAAATTAATGATTATTATAGTTTTATTGTTATTATAGGTTTTCACGGCCAATTTCGTATTGTTGTCAGTCCATTTGATAGTGCATTCATTCAATTTAGCCAAATTTAGCCAAGAGTACACGTTCGGTATTTTAATTTCATTATTTATTCGTTCAAATTAATTTTTGGAGCATTCAGATTACATTTAACCTCATTCTAATTAATACTTTTTCAACTGAAATTCATTAAACAAGCATGAATTCGCAAATCGTTCATTCAATTTAGAATTATGTAGTCACGTGATCACAAATCCAGTGCGCTCGTTCATTCAAATTCATTTCTAGGCATCCAATTTAACACGTACTTAAGTCAATTTAGCAGACGTCTTTAAGCGTTTATTCTTCTACTTTTTCAATTCTTTCATCATTGTTTTGTATGAGCATCAGAATATTTCATATTTTCGGATTATTCTTTATTCCTGTATCATCTTGGCAACTTTTCTTTCAATGGTGTATTGTGTGTGCGTTTCAATTTACATCGTGATTATTTCTTTCATATGTCTTTCATTATTTGCATTGGGTGGGTGTTACATTAATGCTAACCATCATTAGGAATAAAGAATACAGTTCTTAGATCAGTTCTAGCCATCAATTTGTTGGCGGGCCAGGCATCTTGGGAGGTATGTCTGGGTGTGGTTAAACCACCGGATGGCTTTCTCTTGCGTTATTGCGTCCGTATTTCGTCGAGCTGCCTGCTGAACAAGGTTGATTCTCCACTCCTGCATGTTGACCCCAGCTTCTTGTGCTGCTTCTCTGTCGCCTACCCTCTGCTGCAACTCCGGGCGGGCCAGATCTCGTTTGATGGCTGCCTTAAACGCAGAATGGCCATCTCCACGCAGTTGAGAAATGGAGAATCCTTGGGCTTGCATCACCAGGTAGCTGAGCTCGTTGTCTAAAATCAGGTACACGTCCTCATCAGGGGGGAAGACATTCTCGCATTCATGAGCGGTGGTAGCCAGGAAAGCCTCGAAAGTTTCCCTCGTCACCGTTTCCACTGCAATAGTGTGGTGGACGAGCCCAATCTCACTTGAAACTGCAAAAGTGACATTGCACTGCCGACCGCGTTGGCCATGTACGACCCGACGTGCAGGGACCCCGCGTGGGGCTCTTCCAAAAGAGCGTCTGGTCCAGAAGTTGTAGCCGGTCTCATCAATGTAGACACAGTGTGCAACGACACCCTCGGCCATAAACCACTGTGCGTACTCCATGCGCGTGTCTAGGATTCTCGGTGAATTTCTAGCATCTGGGACATCCTCGGCCAGTTTCGTCGTGATGAGCATTCCGTCAAGTGCTCTAGCAATAGTAGAGACGGATACCGGGGGCTTCTGCTGAAGAGATGCCCGTAGATCTATCTTCAGTTGCTCAAGGGTGACTAAGGGGTTCCTGCTTACAGTGGCTTGGAGACGAGCTCTCATTTCGTCATCCATCTTCACGTTTCGCTCGCCTCCCCTTGGCAGCTTGTTGCGTCTCCCGGTCCGGAGATATGTGGCCACAATTGATCTGGCCGTTGAGCGCTTTATTCCGAGCGTGTCGGCCAGTTCTAGGTAGTCAAGGTTATGTCCCTCAAATGCTTCTATAAGTCTTTCTCTATCTCGTTGAGATATGCGCCTGTATCTAACTTGTGCTGCCATGACTGTACCGAAGAAGATGAAGGGGCTCTGTCGTACTGGTATATATATATATATATATATATATGCCTTATGGGCTTTTATGGCATGTATGAAAGAAGAGGGTGTTACAGAACAACAAATTCGAGTTATATACTGCTTAACAGTGTGTGGCCGAAACAAAAATCACATTTAAATACATATGTTCTCACCTTTTAAAATGGAAATAATACTATGAGGTAATTTGACTGAAAATGTTGGGAATTTGGATGCCCATCCACGAAATTGAATGACTGAAATAACCCCTTCGACCGGTGTTGGCGAATTTGACTGAATATAGAGCAGTGTCAATTTGAAGACCCCTTTTATGAATTCAAAGGCACATGTGCAGATTTCATTGTTCGAAATGTTAAATTGAATATACAAGTTGCAATTTCGAAAGACAGAATGCGCCGTAACGAGGATTTTTGCTAAATTGAATGAACTTTCTATCAAACACTCTGACAAACGTGCGAAATTGGCCGGGAAAACCTATATTATAATCATTATCATCGTCATTATTATTATTATTATTATTATTATTATTATTATTATTATTATTATTATTATTGTTGTTGTTATTATTAATTCATGACAGAGACAGCGAGAGAAAAACAGAAGAGAATTTTATGAGAGAAAGAGAGAGAGAGAGAGAGAGAGAAGTAAAGAAAGAGGGAAGTAGAAGAGAGCGATATACAGAAAATAACATACATTAAAAAACATATTTGTAGCTGAAGTGAAAATGAGAATGAAAGATGAGAAAACTCATAGTACGAAATGAAGTGAAAAAAAATATGTAAGAACAAGGGGGAAATAGAAAAAACATATATTATGAACCCAGTAATGAAAACCTCAAATATCTTGATTTATTTTTAGTGTACATATTTAATTTCTCTTCTTCAGGAGTGGATGAGATGTATACAACTGTGATGAAGTTCCCTAACAACGCCATGGCAACGCTCTCCTGTACTTACAAGGCAGATTACCCAAACGAAGTCACCATCGTCGGGTCGAAAGGTCGCCTTCGAGTAAGAAAGCTTTTACACTAGCAAAACCTGTCGTAACTACAGCATAATTAAAAGTGTCTCTGTACAACAATTTTTTTTCTTTCTCATCTTAATGTCGCATAAGTTAACGTAGCAACATAAAAAGCAATACAAAAGTTCGACAATTGTTTAGAACGAAAGCTTGATAAAGACTCGGGGTCTACTTCATAGGCCCAATGGATATTTCCCCTGGGGGTGGGGGAAGGCTGCGCCTCTTGCCGGAATGTCATCTTTTCAGTTTTAAATTTTGAAAATGTGAAAATTTTGAAAATGATAATAAGAAAAATTACACAATATTAGAGCACTCGCAATTATGAGGATATTCTGGCAACTCACTGCATGAATATTGAGATGATGGTTGTTTTGATTTAAATAATCCCGATGGGGTGGGGGGCAGTCTCTCTCCATTCTCTGTCTCTATCTGTCTGTCTGTCTGTCTCTCTCTCTCTCCACTCTTCCTATGTCGTTCTTTACTTCAGTAGCTGTCTTCACCATTTCTCATTTAGATTCCAAATCATTTCTGGGCTCCCACCGAGCTGATATGGTCAAGCCCCAGCGGAGAATCCATCGAAAACTTCCACTACCCTCTGCCTGAATCCACGGCGGAATACTCCCTCGGTCCCCTGTGGGCTGGTATGCTCTATGAAGCCGATGCAGTGAAAAGGGCAATAGAAGAAGGTAGGATATGATGAAGGCTATTCATGACATGAAAATTAACTCGGAATTGAAAATAGAAAGTGAGGTATTTAGAGGTGTCTCGGTCACATTTATCCGATAACGATAATGATAACGAGATTTGCAATTAAACATGGGAACATGGTAACACACATAAGCATGAAACGAAAATATATAATGGGCATGATGGGTGAGGAGTGGAGGGACCCGCTTAGTTCGCGGTCGTGTGGAGTTGGCGGCTCTTTGTCGCTATAGACTGCCCTCTTCTATTCTATTCGCTTCTCCTTTCTTCTTTCTCTCTGTCCTTTTTGTTTGTTTGTGTGTTTGTTGTTTGTAGGGGAAGGGGGGGGGGGGGGGGGGTTATCGTATAATATTCATTCAGTACAATTAACTTGAGTGCATTATCTACTATATTTAATTATATTATGTACTACGGAAGACTGTATAATATCCTTTACTTATGATATGTTATGTAAATGAACTAAAAATGAAGATGTATGATTTTTCATTTGTACTGGATGAATGCAATAAAGAATGATACAAAACAAAAACAAATAAATAAATAAAGGTAACACCCTACTAATGATGAGTACTCGTGAGTATGCTCTAGGTCTAGAGACTAGGGTGTACCTTAATGAAAAAATCTCGTTATCTTTATCGTTACGTGACCAGCACTTAAGTCGCAGCCGTGGTCCAGCTTAGACGTTCGACCAGAATTGGACCATTGTGATGATGTCTCTTTTTTAAAAAATCCCCCAACTTTCTAATTAAAAAAAATAACTAATACGGTACTTGAGAGAGAGAGGTCACTTCGCCGCCCGAACATGAGATGACGGTTTCCTTGCAATTGGTAATCAAAAATATGTTCTTAATTTCATTTTTTTAAATTGTTCTTCGACTATTCATTCTTCTCGTGGTATCAGGTAAGAAGGAGCACGCCCTCATGAGTTGGCAGGAGACAGAACTGATCTCTTCTTTGATGGACAAAGCTCGTCGAGATCTTGGTATCGTCTGGGTTCACGAAGGACAATCGCCAGTCGTCGTTCTCGCATAGATCTTTATTGAGTAAATTTAACCCTAATCAACCTGTGAACATTAATAGCACTGATGATTTTATAATACCTATAATACCACAGATAATCTGAACATTTTCAATGTACCTTTTCTTAAAATGAATTTTGAAAAACTCTACGCGTGGACTATAAAGTCCTGTTTCGCGAAGGAAAACATTGGACCTCGGTCTAACAATGACCTAACTAGAGTAAGTCCATGGTCTAACTTCCTGTGTTAAAATCATCTTTAGACACGCATTAACCCATCGTCGGGTTACTAGAGTAAGGGTATCAGACTGACAAAATATGTATGAGATTTATGTATATTTGGTTTTGAAATGTAAACTGTGGCACATTAAGGGCCACTGGCGGAAATTATCAATCATATAATTGTATGTCTGGCAAGAACATAGAAATATTAGATTAAAGATGAATTTGAGACAGTATAATTGTTTATACTGAACTGTTTATATTGATCTGTTCAATGTCTGTAAGAGGAGCGAATATTTAGAATTGTTCAAATTTCAAATATAATGAGGATATCTAAAGGTCAAAATCGTATTCATGTCCAGCGTTATTACTGCAGATGTAACTGGCTTCGTTCCTGGTACCAAAATTAATTATCAGGAATCTACTTACATTGCATACCTCAGTATCTCACAGGTCGATTTTTATTTTATTCAAAAGATGTATTATGACTTTTTGTGCATTATTTTATTATGTGCATGATGCTAGACCAACATTATCGTGATTGTGACAAACAAATTGTGCTTTCTAATCTGATCTAATTCTCTCCTTCTCCCCCTCATTATCTCTCTCCCCTCTCTTTCACTCTGTCTTCTCATTCTCTCTTTCTCTCTCTCTCTCTCTCTCTCTCACACACACACACACACACACACACACTTTGCCCTCTCTTCCTCTCTCTCCATCTCGCTCTGTCCCCCGTTCCCCTCCCCCCTCTCTCTCTCACACACACACACACACACACACACACACACATACACTTTGCCCCATCTTCCTCTCTGTCTCTCAACCTCCCCTGGCTCTCTCCATCTCGCTGTATCCCCCCGTTTTCCTCCCCCTTCTCTCTCTCTCTCTCCCCCCTCTCTCTCTCTTTCATTCTCCCCCTCCCTCCCTCTCTCTCTCTCTCTCTCTCTCTCTCATTCTCCCTCTCCATTACTGTCTTTACCTTTATTTTACGAACAAAATATGAGACATGCAGTCTTTAAAAGGAATGACATTTTTGGAAAAACCGAGAAGCAGTGTACATAATCATAGGCTATATAAAACGTGAAAGAAATATAGCAGAATTTCGTAATTTCGATTACCGTAGGTTTTATTAAGAAAGGATTGTGCATTCACTAACAAAGGTAAACTGTTGCGTTTCATATACCCCACATACTTTGGGTAAAATGTATAAAAACAGATACATAAGAGTCGAGTTTGTTCTCCTCTCTGCCATGTCTGTGTCCCGATGATAATCACTGCATGGCAACTTTGTGTATATACGCATGCACGCATCATGTATTAGAACTTTGGCGTAAAAATGCGTAATTTACGGGGATGTTCAGGAACAGTGAGGAAATGATTGCGGATTTAAAAAGAGCATGTGCTTGCTTGTTTGCTTTGTTTTTTTTTTTTTTTTTAAAGCAAGAGAGTTCACGAAAAATAAGTCCCTTTTCAAAAAGGAACCTCCGACTCGAATAACATAAGCCCAATTCCGCTATGTACGATGTAAACCTATGCATTTTACATTGTTTGAAGTGGAAATAAATGAAATGAAATGAAATATATTATTTTTGTGAATGTGTACTCAACTAGCCAAATATAGGCTTATAACCAACTTTGTACCTGTTTTCCCGACTAAAGGGGTCATATTTTTTTTAAATAATATTCCTGATATTATGCAAAATAAGGGCACATTTTGGACTCCGCTAACGATCATGTATGAAGTAAAACCACCAGGGTATGTATACGTTTTTAATCGAAATGAATGTTTTGGTTGTAGGAAATAGACTAAATGACTCGCAACGAATTGAACGATCTCAAAGACAAAATAGCCACTATATTACAAATAACTCACTCAAGTCGATGGCCCCTTTCATTATCAAATGATGACAAATACGTAACGTTTTCATTACTATGTGCCCGCATTTAGCATAATAGTAAACTATCGAAATCTGCTTTGTACGCTCTGGAGAAAACTTGCAGTTCTACTTTATCATAATCATCCGTAATTTTTAGAGCTAAATAAATGGATCTTTATGCAAGGAATGTTTTCTCCACGTTTAAGGAAGAACAAGCACAATGTTTTGTGATCCTTGGACTAACATGACTAAAACTCAGGAAAAGGGTTCTGTTTTTCTTTTTCTTTTTCAAAGTTGGTGACGTACACAACATATGCTAAGATTAATTCCGTTTATTTCTTTGATGATCTGGCTCTGCATGTGCACAATTTATTTTCTGTGAAATGTACATATACGACAAGTCTATCATCTCACCCTAAAAATGTTTATATCAGTGTAATTCACGCCATCACACGTATGCGGAAAAGCAACTGTCCATGTCGAAGTGCCCCAATATTACGAATGAAACCACGCATCGTTTAGTTCAAATAATTTTACAACAATGCGTATCAGAAGGATTATCTAATTTCTACTTTATATACACAGTCGTAATGATATATATGAAGTATAAAAGTAGTACTGACGGAGGGGCCCAGGTTTCACTTGTGATCGTTCCATGTCATACGCAAGTCTCGTCTCGCGTGTTCTAGAAGTCTAGGCATGAGCTGAGTAGACTTCCAACTCATCAAGGGATGTTCCTTCATACCTAGTGAAGGAGAGCAGAAAGAGATTTTAGCAACAAGAAAAAAAATTCAGTTCAAAGTAACCTTTATACCATAAACAAAATAGAGTTTCAGTTTCTTGTTTCATATTTACAGTGCTTTTACAGTATAAATAGTACAAACAAGATAAATGGTACAAACGAGATAGATGGTACAAACGAACATGAAATATATTGTCAGAGAAAATAAATGAAGGTGAGTACCTCATATCTATATACGTTTGCATGCAGCAAAGACTTGGCTAAAAATGACAGTGAAATATGGAGCTATACGCCTGGTGAATTGTAGGCTCCAAAGATATCAAGTTTGTATCATACGTAAGAAAGCTCAAATCTAAGTTTGAAATTTCTAAAGAAATAAATGAATAAGAAATCAATAATATTTGGTACACGCAAGGTTAAAGAATCCTGTACGGATATACATACGTTAGCGATCACCTGTTAAGCTCAGAATGGCAGCTTATAAGGTCACCATGCCATCTGAATCAGGTGGCGGTATGCAATTCATGTATTTGTATGTGCTACTGCAAAATCGGAAAATAGCGTTGAACACGGACATAATACATGTTTACTAATGAATAATATAATGAATAACCAAGAATGCGCGGAACAATACTGTTAATCTTGGTTCAAAGTTCTCAGCCGAGCGAGAAGTTTCAATCACCTGCGCATGCTCGAGGCATCATTATATTCGGCTTACTGACCCCATTCTGTGCCGTCAGAAGGAGTTCGTATTAACACTTGCGTTATTTTAGCATTTGTTCTACCAAACGGCTGTTACTAAGTCTAACCTTGTTTAGCGTGACAGCCAATCATAACGCGCCATTTAGCGTCCACTGTTCTTTCGGCTCTATTACATTGTTTCGTTTCTGGCGTTCTGCTCATTCATGCGAATTTACTCTGATGAGTGCATGTCGAAAAGCTTTAGTATATTATGTTCCTGTTCAACGCTATTTTAGTATAATTATTATGTCCGTGTTCAACGCTATTTTCCGAAATGTATTTTTAGTTAGATATATTTCATTCAGTTATGAAGTAAAACTAGCAACAATATTTTTGTTAATAGACAAGGAAACAAACCTCTCGCTATTGCTTGTCTGCAAGCTTCAGCCTCGTAGAACATAGCCGACCATTCCTAGCCGAATTTATAAGTCTGATCAGAGAAAGGATGGGTGAACTCAAAGAAGGTCGACTCTCCATCTTCGTTGATCCACTCAAAGCTTGATGGATGCCACAAATTATTTGGTATCTATCAACATGACCAAGAAATATCACATCAACAATAGATTTCTTTAACTAAAACACACAACAAATACATGAAGGTTTTACAACAAAAGAAATCGTTTGCAAGTGGAAGGACCTTAAAGTAGACATACGAAGATAATAATACTTTTTTAAAGTTCTATGTCGCTGTTTTACTTTGAGGCCGCCATCGACATCAAGCAAATCGCTCATGATGACGGTCTCCTGCGTTCACAAATCCTGTTAATTGTAAAATGTTAATTTCCCATATTGTATACATATTTTCTTTGTATTCAAGAAGTAAATTGTTAATGTCTGACAATATGTTTATATATTCTTTTTAAAATCCGTATTACTATATTTTGATCATGCTATTGAACGCAGAAATAAAATCAATTAATTAATAAATTTCTATAAATTTGGTATCTACGGCTACCATATGTTAATTTTAAGTTGTTAATTTACAAAACATATCACACAAATCTTCTGGCTATTAGATACCCGCAGTGGAAGTGTTGAAAAATAGCCTCCTCTCTTTGCCTAGAAAACCATTTACGGAACAGGTCTAATATCAGAAAAGGCTACGCTTGGAAAACATATGCCCTGCTAGTACTTATACAGTATATAATAAAAAAAAAACATATACATGAAATTCATTTGTACATTGCATAAGGCAGAAGGATAAAGAAAAAGAAATGGATCAAAAGAAGAAACAAAAGTATGGAATACAGGACAAAATAAAACATACAACATAATTATTTATAGTTTCTTACATGACCCAGCTACTTTATCAGTTTATGCAAACTTTCCAAAAAGGAATCGTCACTAAATTTGAATTGCCACAGATATTGCAAAACCTTTACCCAATGGCGTAATCTACATAACTTTACCCTAATTCGTCCTTTTGTCCCAACGATTGTTACGTCATTTTGACAGTCAGCCTTGGTCGTACACGTCAGCGTGGCCATAGCGCCACCTAGGTACAGCATCGTCGTCGTGTACGTTTCATCCACACCTGAAATGAACCACACAGATATAAAAAGTTATTAAATCTTGATTCAAATGTTGAATCAAAAGATGTTTTGATTTTATAGTGTGTTTTGAAAAGTAAGTTCAATTAAACTTGGCCAACAGCATATGTTAGTAATTTTATTTCTTATTTCTTCATTTGTTTTATTGGTTTTAATTACCATCAACCACTGCCAACATAAAAATGTAATATTTCACAAAGTAAATAAACAATTGCAATGTGCAACACCAACCTCCTTTGAAAGTGACAGGGCAATCAACTAGTTGATTGCGGTTGGTCGTAAGGAAGAAGAACACAAAATACAAACACTGAAAAAAGGGGTTGGAGACGGAAGCGGTTGGAACCAGTACATACCATCTGCGTTGAGAAAGCCATGAGTGAATGACGCGACGGGAGCTCGACCGAACACCATGATAGCCCAATAGACCATGTAGCCACCAAGATCATACAGAGCACCTCCTCCAAGATCTACGGAAGATGATCAGACATCAGTTACCGTGGTTTAATATTCTATTTAACATTCATTAAGACATTTGGGTTAGACATTTGGCACTCCTCACCAAGGTGTAGTAAATGGGTAACCTGTAAGCAATGATTGCTTGAATGCTTTTAGTGCCTTCGGGCAGCTTGGCTTAAAGCCTAGGTAATAATAAGTAGGCCTATTTTTGTAGGCGCCTTGGGTAGGTTCCGCTCGCTATTCATAAGGACCGCTATTCATAAAATATCTCTATTCATTTAACACGCGTTATGCATAGCGGTCCTTATGAATAGTTATGAACAGTGGTGGTCCTCATGAATTTTTTTAATGGTTTGCTCGCTATTCATAAGGACCGCTATTCATACAAAACCGCTATTCATTCAGTCACGCGTTATGGATAGCGGTCCTTATGAATAAGTGGTCATTATGAATAGCGGTCCTTATGACTTATGACTGGTCATTTTAATGCACTCTAAAAAGGACTGGTCAAAAAATGTACCAATGTGATTGGTCAACACCATATGGGTTATTTCCAAAAATATGTTGGTCACAATGTTCCAATTTCACTGGTTAATCACTAACCATTTGAAATATTGCTTATTCATCAGCAAAGTATTGGTCCGACTTCACTTGGTTAAACGTTGGGCCATTGTCATATAATAATAGGAGTAGGGTTAAAGTAGGATGATAGGTATGATATGCTATACGATAGGAGAGGATAGGTTATAGGTCATAGTGAGCAAAATATACAAAATATGTTAATATTACTTGACATTAGCTTCCTTTTTTTAATCTTTGAAACGTGGATGGTACACGCGCATCCGGCAGAAGTATCAACCCCGTCCGACGGGAAATGACCACGTTGCGTGGTCGGAAAAAATGACCCCGTACGTTTTGACGGGGTTATAAGGTAATGATCATTAGTATGCGGGGTCAAATTATGCGGGGTCAAGTTATGCAGAAATGACCACGCAATCGTGGTTAAATTTTGACCACATTCGGGGTCGAAATGTAACCACGCTATGTGGTTACTTTGGGTGACCCCGCATGGCGGGGTCAATGTGACCCCGCACGGGGTTTGTGCATAGTTGATCCCGCATGCGGGGTCATTTGTAACCCCGCTTGGGGTTATTTTTAAGCCCGTTTGGGACTGTTATTTTTAAGAGTGTACTACTACGATTACTAGTACTATTACTACTTCTACTACAATATACTACTACTACTACTATACTACTACTACTTCTACTACTACTACTACTACTACTGCTGCTATTATACAATATATAGGAGTAACTGAGTGTATGGGGTTTTGGAATCATCAAAATTATAACAAATGATCGAGTTCTGTTGAAAATCATAATATATAAAGAAAAACACTGCCCACATATTATATTGGACATACATGTAGCATGCAAATTAGGTCTATATAGTTTCAAAACATTTCTAGTTACATGGGCATTTTAAGAGCAATTCGTTTCATGTGATATAGCTACTGTGATATTTCTTTACTTAGGAAAAGAAAGATAGAGAAAGTTCACAAAACACTGAACAAGAGCTCACCTGTCTATTCTGACACCGTGAATCTTGTCCGTTTAGCCTATATAGTTATTTTCCTCCCTCCAGTGTAGGATAATTAAGCGGTATTTGAAATTTCCGGATACCGCATTGCACCAAAAACGTTATGTTCTGCAAAATATATCGTTGTTAATAACTAGCGTAGCTAGCTGCCTATTACACCAGATAAGCACATCTGTATACGTGAAAGAGATAGAAAAAAATGGGTGACATTATTAGACAACGTTCATAAACATCCATAAAGATAAACATCAATATTTTCTCTCCGGAAATACCATCCGATTTATGAGTATGATGAATCGAAGAACGTCCAGCAATATTCTGAAGTCAATAGACCATTTTCATAATGTATTAAAATATAATGCCTCCTTCTTTGTCAAATCTCTTGTAACAAACTACTTCTTTTACCCGTATGAGGTGTGTCTGACCTTGCCACACTAAATGTATGCAATGTTTTGACATAATTATAATAATCTGGATAAGGTAAAATAAATAGTAAGTCACTAGGCAAACGTATAATATTTCGAAAATAACCTATTCCAAAATCATCGTAGAAATCCGTGTATTTCAAATGTTCATTTCAAACAGATTGGAACTAGTAACAACATGAAGTCCAGCAGGTCTTCTCATCCGCCAATGTTGCCAGGCTGTTGGATATCACAAAACGAAGTTTACCAAACTTTAGTTTTTGTAGCCAAATAAATTCATGTTTTTCAAATCACTGCCAGTGTAGGATAAAAAATGGCGAACTTTGAGCCGATAATTTCCGTCTACAACACTTTAATAGGTGCATCCGCGACTGCACCTTTTCGTTGTTATCACGTTACGAGGATTGTTTTTAAGGGCTAAAACCACTGATTGGTTCAAAGAAGTACAACTTTGAGTCGATTTTTTAAGACCTATTATTTTCTATCCTCTTTTATTTCCACTTATGAGGTCTTCAGAATGGAAACATTCTTAAAGATGATAACTGCTGCTGTCAGAAAGCTCAGTGAAGAGCTTGGATCGTAATAACAAGAGTGTAAGACGTAGCGGTATAATGTGAAGTAAAATGGGCTTGTACATAGGATTATAGTAGGAATCAGATTAAGAGAGCTAGGTCTGGAGGGCTTTGAAGGGAGTCAAGTGTGACTGTATTTATCCTCTTAAAAGTGATTGAGTGGGGCCAAAGTACCGGAGTCCTCTTCAGGTAAGTTGTAGTAAATTTAGACATGGTGATCTTCGCTATAACCCACGTGACTTCGCACAGTAAAATGTATAATATCTGTCGACCTTAAATAATCTAGATATCATTATAAATCTTATCATATCAAACTTTAACTACAAAAAAAAAGTAAAAGACCTGACGTAAAAATCTAAAAGATTAATGATAATTACAGTATTTTGAACCTTTATTCATCGTTTCAAAGATGGCATGCCTAGTTCTGAAAGGCAAAATTTACCCCTCCCGATGTCATGAATAACATATATGAAACAACCCTCAACCTATTTGGCATGTTTGGTGATTTGTGGTACAATGTCTAGTGATTTTCCCATTTCATGCTTTATTCCAAATAGTTTATTCTAAGTAAATTGTGGTATACTTAAATCACTGATACGTAAACATAAAGGCAAATTCATTGTTAATATTAGGGTCAGGATCAAGTACCCTTAAGAATAATGATTGATGTTTAACCGAAATGCATGTGTCCCTTTAGTTAGTACATCATTCTTGGATCTGATTTTCTGATTATTGTTGATTTATTTGTCGCAAACAAACGTTAAATAACTTAATGAGACGAACATTGTTTGATCTTCAGTACCGGATACTGTAATGAATCAATAAATCAAGGTGCAAACAATCGATCATCATGAAATACTTCTTGAAAGGATATAACATTGTATCATCACATAAAAGGTCGTACGTTAAACATAGACTGATGTAATCAAAACAATCCATTACAAACACACAATTGAAATAAAATCTAGGGAGTTACATAGTTTGAGATAACACTGATTTAAAATATTTCCTATAAAGCAATAACTGAAATGCATTCTAGATAGCTTGTTCGTGAAATATTAAGCATGATGACGGACAATAAGAATAAATAAACTTACAAAACGCAAGCGAGGAACAGGAACTCTACTTGAACTTCATGTACGCAATGGAGTATTCACGCCATTTGCTAATAAGTCAATGAGCGTTTCATTTGTTTTTAGGGTACATAATGACTCGTATGGAGTTATGAGTGATCTTTATATAGATTGAAGCCAACTGAAGATGCTATTAGCACTGACGGATCTCGGGGGGGGGGGGGAGGGGGGGGGGGCGTGGTCACAAGTGGCAAAGTAGCAAACCTATAGTACACAATTCATAAAAGTTGCCCTTTATCAAATTTTCGACCCTGAGACATGCGATAATTTCTCTGTGTGTGTGTGTGCTTATTCAGAAAATTGTTTAAATTATGCCTCCCCCTTTCACTCCTAATTTCTGTATCCGCCCCTGGCTATCAGCACAACCTTAGCTATAAGAATCGGACTTTGATCCGTAGTCTGGCTAGTCCAGGTTCTGTACGTTTTTTCTTTTTTTCCCCCTTTCTTTTTATTCGCCCTCTCCCTCTGCTCCATACCACACAGATAGCGACTCCTCACTACTCGCGCGATCCCCACAAATTCACACCCGTCGAAAAAAAACGTCCAGGCGAGGGTCGATATGATATACGAATGGACTGTCTACGTTTTGACGTTGAGGTTGTATAATTTTCTAAACGTACGTAGAATATAACAAGCGAACAGTCCAGGCAGTGGACTATAGTCTGGCACGAGTATCGATCAATAGCTCTTAAACAAACACAATGCAATACCAACGATTAATCGTCATGCCACTTGCTGATGTATAGGGGTATAACAGGTCCCTACGCCTTAGAACCCAGTTAGCATACCTCCAGTACACTTATTGAAAACAAAAGGAATGTGCCCCTCTTTACAAATTTTCCACCCAAAAGGGACCGCAGTGATGTAATAACCCTTTTGTTTGCTTGTCAGATATTTCTGAAATTTGTTACATATATATTTGTACATGCATGTACAGTTTTAGCGCACGAGGAACTGTTGCAGACGCGCAGTAGAATATATTTGCATAAAGTTTTTTTTAAACGATTTTTAACTTTTGTTAAACTCTTCTCGATAACAAATCGTAGAGGCTGCGGAGCCCGTGAATCCGCACGAACATCTTACAGCCTCTTACAGCGCGGAAAGGGAGATACGGGCAGTTTACGGGCTCCGTAGACACATCGCAAGCTACGCATTAAGCCTTAGTCACAACTGCCCGTACGTTTTTTCAGGACGCACGGTTTCTGCGTCTTTTCGGGGTTGGAAAAAACGTAGAGGTCCGTGGCAGTTCGCACAGGGAGTATAAGTATTAGCGTGGTTGCGCAGGCTTCATACGCAAGGAGCACGTATGTCTTGCAGTTAACGTGCGGCACGCAAGGCGTCAGTACGCCTCAGTCGGAAATTTAATCGTGAGTGTAACGTGCAAATGCCGTGCGATTTGTATGTGCTCCGTGCAGATGACGCAAGGTTCACGTCCGTTAATCGTACACCGTACGTGTTGCAAGAACGTACGGGCCTGTTGCGCCACATTCACGCCGGTAGTAGGGTGAATGCAAGATGAACGTACTAAAACCGTACGGCGACAGTTCAGTCGGCGGTGGATTTCCACCCTCTTAGCCCCACGTGTTCTCTTCTGACCCCTGCCTCTTGCTCCAGGCATTGTGATTCAAGAGTCAGTCCTGATTTAGAAAATGTCTTGAAGAAACCTCGGACCTCCTGAAGACACGGAAAATTCAAAGCGAAAGTGTGGGAACTCTGTTGCTCGCACGGTTTTTATACCGGCCCCAAATTGGCCGTACGTTGCACGCACGTGTTTGCATGCGCCGTGGGTGGGACACACGAAGCACGCAAGTCACATGTATGTTTTCAGCTATGATTGGATACCCGCGTGACACGCACGTGGCCTGCAAGAAGCGCATGCGCACTTGCGTGACCATCACATGCGTGCCTCGTTAGTGATGCCTGCGGTATTCGCGCGGTTTTTACCCCCAGCAAACGTGCCACCCACCCACGCTATTCGCACTACCCTCTTGCGGAGACTGTGAGTGTTCATTACGTCCTGTCCACGGGCTGCCTGTCGTAGCGAGAACGCAGAAAATAATGTGCATACACATTTTCGGCCTACGGCTTTAGCGTGCTGTCTGCGAACTCGAAATTCCGTACGAACAACCTGCGTCCCCCTTGCATTTTCCCAAATTTCTGCCCGTAAACTACCCGTAAACCACCCGTACAAGCCCGTACGGGCAGTTGTGACTAAGGCTTTAGATGTTATGGGACATCGTCTGCTTAGACAGGACTGGCCCCTAGTGTGTCGTCACACATCTCAGCAGCGTTCGAGGAGCTCTTCAGCTGCTATATCGGGGGCTGTATTTTACCATTTTATAATTGATAATAATCATTACTTCAAATGTTTCCAAGCGTTGAATTTGGATAACCTTGTTTAATTTATGCCATATATGCAATAAAAAGTATTAAGCCAATATTTAATTTGATGGAATTTTCTTGTAATGTGATCTTTAACAACCACAGACATATCAATCAGTACATAAACAGTACTCATCAACAGTCCGTACGAACAACCTGCGTCCCGCTTGCGGTTTCTCAAATTTCTGCCCGTAAACCACCCGTAAACCACCCGTACAAGCCCGTACGGGCAGTTGTGACTAAGGCTTTAGGAATGAAGAAATGTCATCTTTTGAGAATACAGCCCATTCTTATCATTCTTTTTTTAAATTGTATGCTTGTTTGATATAATTTTGTTTGGCGCATGGTTCTTCATCGCGCTGAGAAAATTAATGCAAAATAATTCACGAAAAGAGAGAAAAACCGAGGGAGAGGGGGGGGGGGGGGGGGAGATAGAGGAGAGAGAGAGAGAGAGAGAGGGGAGAAAAAGGAGAGAGATAGATAGAGAGAGAGAGAGATGTTTTTCTTGAAATTAACTCTTCAAGGTAATTAAAATGGATCTATAAGCTACTATGACAGACAATCTATCGTGAAGACTACATCAATCTGTCGCCCTCAATACAAAATATGCGGAAAATGATGAATACAATACAGCCATTAGGGTCAAAGGTACGAAGCGATCACTGGAAAAAACCCACTTCTATAAATAGTACGCACCAACAATGCATGAATATTGTATTGACGGAGGTCCTAAACATGCTAAAACAAGTGTAAACACTGTGTTAATATACTGTGCCTGCATGGGTATTCAGGTTTTCACTTGAACAGAGATAATATATACAGTAATTTTCTTGAAAGACAGTCATTTTTTCAATGAAGGATACTTTCTCAACAAACAAGAGCACTTTTGGAGACTTGGTCAGGATTGTGTGACATTTGCATACTGCGTAATTTCAGAAAATTCACAGAACCTCTGCCAATGGTTTTTAGCTTGCTTGAAAGCCTAATAACTGACTTTCACGCTGGAGGTAGTTCATACTTTAAATTTCATAGTATCATCATATCATTGCATAACAGTGCATGAGTCTATTCTTTGTAACTGGTGAGAGATTGGTAACTTGTATCAATGGCTGACAAGATTGAAGAAGAGAAAGCTCTGAGCTCTTCACAGAACCTGATATGTCCACTTTGTCTTGATATCTTCGACGATCCAACCGACTTGACTTCATGCAAACACACCTTCTGTCGGAAGTGTCTCAATAAATATGACCTGTCACACCAGGATCTTGATCACATGGTCTGCCCTCTGTGCAGGAAGGTCACGAAGCTGTCTGCGAACCGTGTCAATGATCTCCTCACCAATGTTACGGTCAATGGACTCGTAGACGATTACCACGGCGAATGTGGTGGGGTTAATGCAGTCCTTGAGATGCGTCCAAAATGCACTGCTTGCAAGCTTCAGCAAGTTGCTGTCTCATTCTGCAGAACATGTAATAACTACATGTGTGAGAAGTGTCTGAATTGTCATCAACATCTTATATCAGTCTTTGAAGGTCATGAGATCGTATCCATTCAGGATATCATCGAAGGGAACGTCAGCATTGGTCATTCCTCTGAGAAGTGCTCCACCCATAAACAAGAGAACAAAGACATGTTCTGCGAAGGATGTAAGGTGCACGCCTGTCTCAAGTGCGTTATCATCGGTCATCGTGATCACAAAATAAAATCTCATGAAGATTTCGAGATGGAATTACAGGAAGAGGTGAGTGTCCATCACATTGGTTTTTGTTTATTTGTTCCCATAAGTAAATAAATCATTTAACATTGAGCCTTCTGATATATGATAAAGATTTATATGAGTAAACTATAAATTTCGTATTATCACTTACGGGTTAGCAATCGTTAAAAAAAATACCAAACGTGCTATTGGAAATTTCAATACGATATTGATAATTAATTTAGAATGATTTCTTGAGAACGAAAATCATGATTTAAAACAAAATCAATTGAATAAAGGTTGTCCAAACATGTTTTTGATACGAGGCTCCATAGTACTGAAGTATGTGACGAAAGAGTTGGAACAGAAAAAGAAAATTGCTTTTAAAGAAAATTCATTGATTGCATTTTTAATTCAAAACGTGGGGTGTGATCTCGACTAAACCTGGATGAAGAAAATTTTCCCCCTTTCTTAAAACAAAATGATAATACATGATGTTTTGATATTGATATGCTTTCATAGTCGATTCCTTTAATTTGTAGCGTATTTGGACCTTGCCTACATGCCGGGGGAGGGAGGGGGAGGGGGTATAACACCCAAGCCTATGGTGATCCTATATGTCCACGTATTTCAGCAAGAAAGTGACTTTTCCGGGGGGGGGGGGCATTGACGTTGATATATTTCATCTCTTCTCTTATGCTTTTGATTCATGAGATTTTAAGTGCAATATGACCATTATTTATGCTGCAATTACAATAAAATCTGAAATCTGAAATCTGAACTTCCTCAGTTGAATTTTTATTCTTGGTCGAGAAATTTGTAGTGGGGGGGGGGGGGGGGGGGAACATTTTCCCCCTTGCCCCATCACATAAGCTAGTGCTTGTGCTCTCAATACAGGCAAAATGTATCAATGGCAGATTGGAAAATAAATCTCTCTCAGGGAACATGACCATGATGACTGAAAACCCCTGTGAACTTATAATTTTCAAATGGAAGCAAGTTTATATTTCGCACTATTGGTAGACCTGTTACCGTTTTATAATGTCAACATTCATGTTTTAGGTGAACGATCTTGTGCAGCGCTGTGCATCTAAGAAATCAGAACTGGAGAAGAGCATTCAGAATGTGGAAGCACAACGCCATGAAGTACACACTGCCATACTGAAACTACGGGAAGATGTCAACCAAGCCTATAGCGTCAAGGCCAAGCAGCTTGAAGAAAATCAGCGAATTATCATCGACCAAATCGATGCGTTAAAGCGTAGTTTCGATGACGATCTCGACGCCTTGAAATCAAACGATCGACAGAGGATCAAGAGTATTAGTAGTTCGATAACACTGGTGGCTAATGACAGACTGGGTCGTCTTGAGACAGATAGTCTGTCTGCTCATACCTTGCTTTGTGAGGAGCTGAATGACATGCTGAAGGCGGCTACTGATCACACTTCTGCAGAAGCCATAACAAAGAAAGCACTGAAGAAGAGGTTCAAACCTGCAGATGATAATCGTCTTGACCTCGGGAACATCTCAGAATCAGATCCTGAGTTAAAAGTCATTCAGTGTGTCGATCTACGGGGATGGATGTGGGGGATGACCAAATACTCTGATGACAGTGTGGCTATTGGATATGATAATGCATATGGTATTGATATCTTTGATTCATCTGGTAATAAGCAGCAGTATACAAACATACCAAGCGAAATGAAGTGTTATGATCTTGTGTTTCAACAAGACAGGTCGTTATGCATATCGACGAGTGATAAAGAAGCACACATATATTCTCCCAATGGCTCCAGGATATCAACCATCCACGTGACAAGCAATGGCTGGTTTCTCAGTCTAAACAGAAGTCCATCAGATGAAATCCTCGTAGCTAACAGGGGAAAGCAAGTCTACATCTATGACCCGACGGGAACCACACTCAAACACACTGTACAAACAAAACACAACAAGACCTACCAGGCATCAGCAACCAGGGAGGGTCTGATCGTCACAAGTTCTTGTGATATCGATCCTAGCGTAGTGACGGTCTATGACAAGGATGGGAATGCTGGTAAGTCTCTACAAGCTCCAAGCGGTGTCTACCTGTATGCTGCCGTGGACGAGCAGGACAGGGTGTATGTAGCGAGTGTTGATCATAAGAACGGTAACGTGGTGATCAGGCTCTATGACCTTGATGGTCTGAACCTGAAGGAGAGAGTCGAGTTCAATCCTCTTAATCTAACGTTAGGGTATTCTTGGTGTTACTTGGTTTCCCTCTCTCCAGACTTGCTCGCTTTTGCTTGTGGCTATAAGTTGTATTTTATCAAATTATCTTTGTAATCCAGAGTATCTCTATATAACCGTTATGTGCGATGTTTACACGTCAGCTCTGCTTCAGAATTGTGCTCTATGTAATTATATGATTCATATTCCATTGTCATTGTGTAATAACATACATAATACTCAACAAAATGCTCAGTCTCTCGATAATTTCAAGTGCACGCATACATTTTTTTTTTGCAATCCAATAGAGTGATAATAGCCGACTTGATATTTTATGAACCTTCATCTTGTGCATGCAAACTGTGATACAAGGAAAGGATATTATCATACACACAATGTCCAAGGAGATCTGATAATGATGTAGGCTATGATACATTTGTGTAAGGATAGGTGAGGTATAGAATCCATTTCGATGCTATTTTTGCAATTTTTTTTATTTAAAAGGTCACGTTCTAGTACTACAAATCAAGTAAATATCAACTTGGATATCCATTAATAATTGAAAGTGTATAAATTTAGATTGAGAGCATACATGCCTACTCCCAATTAATAGGCCCTACTCTCTCTCTCTCCCTAAGAAGAAAAAAAGGGTGAATTTTCACTGCTAGGGAGTATGTCAAGAAATCACTTGTTTAGGAGTGAATATCGAGTGCTCTTTATTAGAAAAGAGTTGAACCCCCCCCTCCCATTTGCATTCCCCGTGAAGTCACGTCAGTGATCACTCTTTTTTTTTTTTTAGAAATGAGGTATAAAATCATGTAAGTAAAATAGTTTAGAGTGTTCAAATTCACTTTGATTTAATACCTTGCGGCTGAAACTGACCGAAATTATGAAGAAAACAAATTATATAATTTTCTTTTTATACAAGTAGATAGTCCTAAACACTCCATGATCCATCAGGAGTAGGTCTACTCTCTTTCTAGATGTAAGAAATTGTTCATATATAACCAAGTTGACCTTTACTTGACCTTCAGTATCAGAACATGACCTAAACTTGCAAAGATAACATTAAACATGGATGCTACGCCTCACTAAATCCCTAAAGTATCAGACAACATTATTGGACATAGTGTGTAACCTATACTTTCGTCGCATCACAGGTTGCATGTACATGCAAGATGAGCTACAGTATTAGAGTTCGGTATTAGCGCACATAGACAATTAGTACGTAGATCAGTTTACACGTTCTAAGTAAGTTGTCTTGCGGTGCTAAATGTGGCTACAAGCGGCCCTTCAGATTTTGTAAATTATGGAAATTGCTTTTTCAGTAACAGAGCTGAAATTGTTCAGAGACCACTTGGGATCACAAATTTAAAAAACACCTTCAACGAAAAGAACTTGACTAGGTTCTCTATGAGCTAAATAGGACTTTAAAATGGACTATAACATCCCTCTCTCGAATAACATGTATTTTATGCCTTGTATGAAATATTTTCTCATTGATATTTTATGTTAGCATGAGATAGGAAATACTGACTATATCACATTGCACCTTAGAGAGAGAGAGAGAGAGAAAAAAAAACTATGTTTAATAACTTCCTGTATTATCAAGTCGCCTATATTCCACACACCGGTATACATTACTGTAAAATTGTAATACTATACAAGACCATGATATAAAACTGTTTTGTGGTGTCGTGTTAAAATATGTTTCGTGATCGATGAAAAAATCGATAATTCAGGTCCAGATGCATAATAATCAAAATAGACTTATTGTTGAGAAAATACTTATTCACCATTATCATCAACACAACAGTACACATAAATGAAGATTGCCAAGGATGTTTATTCAATGGTTTATTATGTACACAATAGCAGATACATTTTGCAGCCTGGTGGCTGAATTGCATGTTCTGTTACAATCGCATGAGTACATGTATAAATACAAATCTAAGGCAGTTAGTGCAGTAATGGTAGGAACGGTAGTAACAAAATGATAGCCAGGCAAGGAGGGAGAGGGAAAGAGAAAGTGAGAGAGGGAGAGAGAAGATTAACAGAATGTGTAATCCGTGGCTGTACGGAAGAGAGGATAATGATGTGTGACAGACGAGGGGAAAGGAGCAAGGTTGAAGGTGGAGGGATAGAAGATAGCATGTCAGATCTTTTAAAGAAGTTTAGGAACAGTAAGTACCGGTAGCTAATATTGCGAGAATTAAATGTATGACAATGACAACGCATATAAAATACAAATGCATAGTTGCATATTTACATATTCGTGTAGTAAATGTACAAAGCATGCACAATTGTTGACATCAGTATTGAGAAATATGTGGATTCTGTGATAGGTAGAATTGAACATAAGCTTTACTGCATATTATGTATATACTTTTGTGTATTGTCTGGATATTAAATTAAATTAGAGTAGAGAAGTTTGGTAGTTGTGTGGAACGTCTCACATCCCTGCTACTCAGCCATAGAGAGTGACATTGGAGAAAAAGAGGCATTCCTTCGAAATCGTTTTCCACAATGTCTGATATAGCCATTAAATGCTGCGAGAACTGATGTTATGAATGATTAGTTTGCCATGAAGTACAAAAGACATTATTAACACAAAATAGTATGAACTTGGAAAGTTCTGTTTCTTTATATATATGTACACTCTTAGAAATGTTGGGTAAATGCCACTGGGTAAATGAAGATTGGGCATAGGTTGGTTAAATCTTGCTCAACTTTTACATGCATTTACCCAACATTGGCCAAAAATAACAATGAAATTGGTAAAGTTTACCCAAAAGTTGGTCGGACTCATAAGGACCCTCATGTTGGGTAAAATTTGGGTAAAATTTTGCCCAATATTTCTAAGAGTGTACTAAAGATGCGGAGTAGTGTAATCATATCATCTTGTAAACATGTACCGTATATAGTTCTATTTTACCAAGTAATTTCACTTTGCATATTTCATGATATTCTAAAACATATTGCAAACATGTTCAGTATAATTCTATGTTACCATGTAATTTCACTTTGCATATGTCACGATGTTATAAAAGATCTTGTGTTACAATACTAGGAGATTAATGTGGAATTTTAATCCACGCAACTACCGTTTCCTTTAGATTTAGTTCAATATAAAGTATTAGAATTAGCGATTTATGACGAGGAATCAGGCATATCTCGATCTGAATTTGATAATGGCGGAAAGAGAATGGAGGCAAACTGAAGAAAATCAAGATATATGTCCTAATAATGAAATTATAAAGTATAGAAATGACATGACTATTAAACCTCCATGCTAATAGACAATACATAGCAATGATCACTACAAAATCACTACAAAAGCTCCATTTTTATATCAAGTGATATGTTTATTACATGTCAACTTAATATGTATATAGCCATGTTTAGTTGGAGGAAAATTGCAGATTATCATTACTCATGTATGTTTTATCAAAAATATTTTCATCTTAGTTTTTTGTCGTCGGAAAATTGAAAATAAATTTTTTGATATTTGCATGGTCATATAGAAAAAAAAAGAACACAGTTATTCGTTGTCTTGTATTACTTATTTATTCTGTATTTCATAGAAACAAATATCCGAATCATGTAACATGTGTGACGTCACTCTTACCCAGGAGATAATGGGTAGCTGTTAGGATTGCCTAAAGTCAATGTGACTGGGCTTTTTATCTCCATTACCCTACATGCATGCAAGTGAACGGTGCAAAATGGTAGAAATGCTGCCTAAGGTATGGAGATGGTGCACATAAGTTGTGTGCAGGCTTGAAATCCAGTGACCAGGAGTAATAGTAAAATAACATTGTAAAGCGCATTTTAGTATTAAAGTAATGCGCTCTATAAATGTAACATATTATCATATCATCATCATTATTGATATTAGCATTGCCATTATTATTAGTAGTAGTAGTAGTAGTATTGTTGTTGTTGTTCTTGTTGTTATGTTCATACATTTTCTTTTCTATTTTTTAATCTTTAAATAAACAATAACTACCAGTTTGCAAAGAAATTAGAAATTCTATGTTTGTATTTGTAACAAATTTTAAATGGCGAGTTTGAAAGCGCATAACTATTTTTTTCTTTATATTGTTTCGTTTTGTATCATCAAGTTGTGTGAAATTAAGAAAATTGAATCAAATTGCCGCCTTACATGATCTCCTCATAATTATTTGCATGACCGATGTAGGGTGGGGATTTAAAATTCACATGATCAAATTCACTCAAAATATGTTGATAAATTTTCTTACATTTTCAGTGACATTTTGTTACATTCCAAGTCAATTTTAAACAATTCAACCAGTGGTGTAGCTACAGGGGGCATGAGGGCACCCCCCCCCCTCGAATAACGAAGAAAAAATGAGAAAGGCAATGAGAAAAGAGAGAAAAGTAAAACGAGGATGGGAAGAGCATGATGAAAATAGACGACTGGACCCCGTTCAGAATCCTCCCCCAAATCAGTGGCCTTGTAAATTTGTATTGCAATTTCGAGTAAAACCGGTGTCCAAGCTAGTGTCCCTGTATTAGAGAGTTACGACAACTGGGGATTTGAACGCCATTTTGTTTCCACTATTACGTAACATTTTTATTCAATTCCGATGAGCACCTGGATGTTCTCAATAGAAAGAATTCGAACGCCATTTTGTTTCCAGAAAAGTGAGACGTCCATGTCGCAACTCTTTAATACAGGGACACTAGTCCAAGCGATGTCAGTTCCCCCTCAATGGTTGGACTCATGCTACCCCCTATGAATTCAGCCATACATTCATTACCATATTCATGATCTACTTCACAGAAGGAGAGTGTTTAAGTGGAAGGGGGTGGAGGAGGAAAGAGAGGGAGGGAGGGAGAGAGAGAGAGGAGAGTAGAGAGGGGAGGAGAAATAGCAGGAGAGAGAGAGAGAGAGAGAGAGAGAAAGAGCAAAGCCCATCCCACACTATACCATTAGTCTGCGATCCGATTTTGGAATCTAAGAACATTAGATATAAATATTTAAACACATAAAATATGTTTGATTGAGACTCTAAAAAGTCATATAAATAGTAAAAATCGAAATTACGGACCTATTCAGAGCCTTCTAGTCGGAAGAAAGGCCAAATCGGCTCCGAATCGTAGTGAGGTCAAAGGAGTCCTGCGATTGTCTACGATTTGAAACGATTTGGTCCTTATTCCAGATATAAGGCTGACATCGCACCAAATTCATATGTTGAGTATTCATATGATTGTTCAGAACCTAATTCAGACCGATTTTATTGTTAAAATGTCCACATTTATTGCAATTTATTCTAAGAATCGGATCGCAGTCGATCGTATAATGTGCGGTGGGCTGAAAAGCTAAAATGAGAGAGAGGGTGTAGGGAGAGAGATGCGGAAATAGAGAAGAGGAGAAGAAAGAGAAAGAGAGAAAGAGGGGGATCGAGCAGCGAGCGATTGAGGGGGAGGAGGAGACTGGGAGAGAGGGTGTGGAGGAGAGAACAGGAGAAGACGAAAGAGAGATTCAGAAAGAGAGCGGGGTGGAGAATAAGAAGGATAAGACGGTGTAATTGTTATTTTCAATTTGATATTCTTAGAAATGGGCGGGGTGCCCTCTACGACATGGGAATCTACATGGTACAGATGACGACCATGGTCTTTGTGGGGGAAGGCTGCGCCTCTTGCCAGAATGTCATCTTTTCAGTTTTAAATTTTGAAAATGTGAACGTTTAGAAAATGATAATAAGAAAAATTACACAATATTAGAGCACTCGCAATTATGTGGATATTTTGGCAACTCGCTGCATGAATATTGAGATGATGGTTGTTTTGATTTAAATAATCCCGAGGGTTGGGGCTGCAGTCTCTCTCCTTTCTCTCACTCTGTCTCTCTCTGTCTCTCTCTCTCTCTCCACTCTTCCTTTTGTTGTTCTTTACTTCAGTATCTGTCTTCACCATTTCTCATTTAGATTCCAAATCATTTCTGGGCTCCCACCGAGCTGATATGGTCAAGCCCCAGCGGAGAATCCATCGAAAACTTCCACTACCCTCTGCCTGAATCCACGGCGGAATACTCCCTCGGTCCCCTGTGGGCTGGTATGCTCTATGAAGCCGATGCAGTGAAAAGGGCAATAGAAGAAGGTAGGATATGATGAAGGCTATTACTATTCATGACATGAAAATTAACTCGGAATTGAAAATAGAAAGTGAGGTATTTAGAGGTGTCTCGGTCACATTTATCCGATAACGATAATGATAACGAGATTTGCAATTAAACATGGGAACATGGTAACACACATAAGCATGAAACGAAAATATATAATGGGCATGATGGGTGAGGAGTGGAGGGGCCCGCCTGGTTCGCGATCGTGTGGAGTTGGCGGCTCTTTGTCGCTATAGACTGCCCTCTTCTATTCTATTCTCTTCTCCTTTCTTCTTTCTCTCTGTCCTTTTTGTTTATTTGTGTGTTTATTGTTTGTAAGGGGAGTTGGGGGGGGGGGGGGGGGGGGGGCTTTAATCTATAATATTCATTCATTGAGTGCACTAGGTACTATACATGTATTTAATTATATTATGTATTTCTGAAGACTGTATAATGTCCTTTACTTATGATATGTTATGTACATGAACTAAAAATGAAGATGTATGATTTTTCATTTGTACTGAATGAGTGCAATAAAGAATGCTACAAAACAAAAACAAATAAATAAATAAAGGTAACACCCTACTAATGATGAGTACTCGTGAGTATGCTCTAGGTCTAGAGACTAGGGTGTACCTTAATGAAAAATCTCTTTATCTTTAACGTTACGTGAACAGCACTTAAAGGAGAATTACGCTCAAAAATAAAGACGATAGTGTTCAAAGGTGTTATTTATTCCTACTTGTTAGACTATATGGCTTCGCGTCAAAATATACGAGATCGATACGAATCAAGATTTTCTGAGCAAAATTTACCATCTGCTAGCAATATGTATCGTCTGCTAGCAGCACATGGGGGCTGCCATTTTGTTTATGTGTACAAGAAGGTTTTCTTAATCCAAATGCTCAATTGCCTTTTTCAAAATTAAAAACCCATTTGTGATTAAAAATATAGAATAGATATGTCAATTTATTTTTAAACTGAAGATTTCCTTATATATTTCTGTTGAAAATCGATATTCGCTTAATAGAAATCTATTTTCTCGATACTGGATGTATGGGACAGAGCAAATTAATTCAAATTTTATGGATGCTTCTTCCCTGAGCATCTATAGCGGCAAACTATGCATTCACCTGCTTTCGGATAATGGACTTGAAAAGTCAGAATGCATGCTGCATATATTATGTTCTGCTCTGTTTGGCAAACCCAAGAAAATAGATTTTTGTTAAGCAAAACCAGACAATTTAAAAGTATCATTATAAAGATTTAATTTGTATACATGTAAACACCCACTTTATATTTTCCGTCGCATATGGGATTTTAGGTAATGAAGAAAATCAATTTAGGATTTGGATTCAAAATATCTTCCTGACTGGAACATTTCTCAATGGTTCATGTACAACTCCAAATCAGCAAGAAAATGGCAGCCCCCATGTAAATGAGTAGGAGACGATACCGGGTGTTGGAATATCTTTATTTATACCCTTTTCTGATATCTTATTAGAAAATGATTTAGGCCAATAAATAGGAATATATTACATCTTCTAATATAAGTAAATTTGTAATCAGGGGTTAATTCTCCTTTAAGTTGCAGCCATGGTCCAGCTTAGTCGTTAGATCAGAATTTAAACCATTGTGATGATGTCTCTTATAATACAAAAAAACCCCTAAACTTTCCAGTTAAAAAAAAAAAAAAATACGGTACTTGAGAGAGAGAGAGAGATCATCTCGCCGCACGAACATGAGATGACGGTTTCCTTGCAATTGGTAATCCAACAAATGTTCTTAATTTCATTTTTTTTTTTAATATTTAATTGTTCTGCGACTATAAGCCACTTCGGGGATGCAATCTGAGCATGAGCAGATAAAGGTCATCTGTACCAAAATTCTAAAACCCACTGACACTAATATTCGACATGTGCTCATGAATGTCATGTAATCATTATTCAATTATGCACTAATGGTGCATTCCATGATATCCAGGTGGAAGTATTCTTTTTAAAGGGGGAAACAAAAGCTATTCATGAGGCACCTCTATCACTCCCAGAGCTATTTTTCTGAAGTGCACATAAAGGGACCCTCCATGTCTAAAATATCTGTGGATATTTGGGGTCATTTGTACCATGCGCTAACCCCGAACTGGCTTATTCATTATTTTCGTGGTATCAGGTAAGAAGGAGCACGCCCTCATGAGTTGGCAGGAGACAGAACTGATCTCTTCTTTGATGGACAAAGCTCGTCGAGATCTTGGTATCGTCTGGGTTCACGAAGGACAATCGCCAGTCGTCGTTCTCGCATAGATCTTTATTGAGTAAATTTAACCCTAATCAACCTGTGAACATTAATAGCACTGATGATTTTATAATACCTATAATATCACAGATAATCTGAACGTTTTTTCTATGTACCTTTTCTTAAAATGAATTTTGAAAAACTCTACGCGTGGACTAAGTCGTGCTTCGCGAAGGAAAACATTGGACCTCGGTCTAACCATGACCTAACTAGAGTAGGTCCATGGTCTAACTTCCTGTGTTAAAATCATCTTTTGACACGCATTAACCCATCGTCGGGTTACTAGAGTAAGGATATCAGACTGATAAAATATGTATGAGATTATGTATATTTGGTTTTAAAATGTAAACTGTGGCACAGTAAAGGCCAGTGGCGGAAATTATCAATCATATTGTATGTCTGGCAAGAACATAGAAACATTGGATTAAAGATGAATTTGAGACCGTATTGTAACGAAATTGGGTTTAATTTCGTAGAAAAGCTTAAGTTTTGGTTTTGACATGATCGTTTTGGCCGATTACCGCATTGAAATAACATTTTATCAAAATGTGAGATCGATCATGTTACGTTTCTGAGAAAAGAGGATGTTTTAGTTACACTTTAGCCTGTAACTTTTGTTGTTGTTATATTTGATTTGATTTGTTGTTATAATATGAGTTGATTATTGCATGTGTATTTAATTAACCACTTTTATTTGTACATGTAATTGCATATGTAATGGTGTATTTGCTGAATAAATGTCTACGGCTGAGTCATTCACTGTATGCCAAGTCAGCGCTCACCGAGCCTGATAGTGCGGTGGCTGATACATCAGGCTGGCTTGGTGTGCGGGCCAAATGATTCAAATGATGGTTTTGCACAGTCTTTCCAATATTGATTTGGAAGATTTCGAGAATAACTTGTTCAATCGCTACGCCAGTGATTGATTTCTTGGCTTTTGCCTGGCCTTCTTAGCACCTCATCGCAGGGAAGCTGGTGGATGACAATCTACTGAAAACGAGGTCTGGACATGGTCGTGCGGTGCTGCGTACTTCTGGACATGGTCGTGCGGTGCTGCGTACTTCTGGACATGGTCATGCGATACTGCGTACTTCTGAAGAGTAAACTAGCAGAAATAGCGCAGTAGTGACGGTTTGCAGAGAAAGCAAGGAAATAAGGTGGTATATTTCGGCCAAACGTACCACGTCCTCAGCTCGGGCTATCCTGACCGAAACCGCAGCTGGAGGAAGCAGCGTCGATTTCGTTACTGTATAATCCCTGAACTGTTTATTGATCTATTCATTGTCTGTAAGAGGAGCGAATATCCAGAATTGTTCAGAATTCAAATGTAATGATTTTGTATAAAGGTCAAAAATCTTATTCATGTCCAGTGCTATTACTGCAGATGTAACTGCAGCTTCGTTCATGGTACCAAAATTAATTATCAGGAATCAACTTAGGCCTATTGCATACCTCAGTATCTCACAGGTCGATTTTTATTTTATTTAAAAGATGTATTCTGGTTTTTTGTGCATTTATTATGTGCATGATGCTTACCGCTTATAATGAAGAGTGAAGCTTTATGTGCCAAATAAAAACTCACGATTAAGATCAAATAAATATTTCACGATTCTGACAGTTTGGTATAGTATAGTCGTGTATACTCTCCAATGATATTTAGTTACCCCAACCTCAGAATAATGTCAGTGTACACCCCCTCCCGTTTGTGAAAATATGAATAAAACATGCAATGTGTCTGCAGAAAACCGCGGTGCTGCCAAAATACTTTATTCCCCCTTTATTAATCAACTTCTGGCAACGCCACTGATCTAACTTGCTGCTCCTCCCCCTCATTCTCTCCCTCCCCTCTCTTTCACTCTGTCTTATTCTCTCTCGCTCTCTCTCTCTCAGACACACACACACTTTTCCCCTCTTCCTCTGTTTTTCAACCTCCTCCCTGGCTCTCTCCATCTCGCTCTGTTCCCCCGTTCTCCTCCCCTTCTCTCTCTCTCTCCCCTCTCTCCCCTCTCTCCCCCTTTCTCTCTCTCATTCTCCCTCTCTCTCTCTCTTATTCTCCCTCTCCCTTACTGTCTTTACCTTTATTTGACGAACAAAATACGAGACATGCAGTCTTTAAAAGGAATGACATTTTTTTTGAAAAGCCGTTGCACTGTATGTACACAATAGGCTTTATAGAACATGAAAGAAATAAAGCAGAATTTCGTAGTTTCGATTAGGTTTTATTAAGAAAGCATTGTGATGTTTCACTAATACCCCACATACTTTAGGTAACATGTATAAAAGCAGATAGTGAGAGTCACGTTTGTTCCCCGCTATGTCATGTATAATGTGTACCGATGATATCACTGCACGGTGACTTTGTGTATACGCATGCAGGCATCATGTATTAGAAATTTCGCGTAAAAATGGGTAATTTTCGGGGATGTTCTGGAACAGGGAGGAAATGATTGCGGATTTCAAGAGTATGTGCTTGCTTGTTTATTTTTTTATTTTTTTTTAAAGCAAGAGAGTTCACGATAAAATGTGTCCCTTTTCAAAAAGGAACCTCCAACTCGAATAACATAAGCCCAATTCCGCGAAATATGTTATTTTTGTGAATGTGTACTCGACTAGGCAAATATAGGGTTATAACCAACTTTGTACCTGTTTTCCCGACTAAAGGGGTCATATTTTTGTTCTTGATATTATGCAAAATAAGGGCACATTTTCGACTCCGCTAACGATCATGTATAAAGTGAAACCACCAGGGTCTGTATACGTTTTTAATCGAAATGAATGTTTTGCTTGTAGAAACTATTACCAATAACTCACTTGAGTTGATTGCCACTTTCATTATCAATGATGGCAAACACGTAACGTTTTCATTACTATGTGCCTGCCTTTAGCATAATAGCAAACTATCGAAATCTGCTTTGTACGCGCTGGAGAAAACTTGCAATTCTACTTTATCCGTCATTTTTAGGGCTAAATAAATGTATCTTTGTGCAAGAAATGTCTTCACCACGTTTAAGGAAGAACAAGCACATCTTTTTTGTGATCCATGGACTAAAATGACTAAAACTCAGGAAAAGGGTTCTATTTTCTTTTTCAAATGTGTACACAACATATGCTAAGATTAATTCCGTTTATTTCTTTGATGATCTGGCTCTGCATGTGCGCAATTATTTATTTTTCTGTGAAATGTACATATACGACAACAGGTGTATCATTTCACCCAACAAATGTTTATATCAATGTAATTCACGCCATCACACGTATGCGGAAAAGCAAGCTTCGTTACTGTCCATGTCGAAGTGCCCCAATATTACGAATGAAATCACGCATCGTTTACTTCAAATAATTTTACAATGCGTATCAGACGGATAAAAAAAATATGCTTCCGTATTATCTAATTTCTACATTATATACACAGTCGTAATGATATATACATTCTTGCTTTTCAAACTATATAAGTCGAGTGTGACCGGGCCCGGTAAAAGAGTATAAAAGTAGTACTGACGGAGGGGCCCAGGTTTCACTTGGGATCGTTCCATGTCACACGCAAGTCTCGTCTCGCGTGTTCTAGAAGTCTAGACATGAGCTGAGTAGACTTCCAACTCATCAAGGGATGTTCCTTCATACCTAGTGAAGGAGAGCAGAAAGAGATTTTAGCAACAAGAAAAAAAAATCAGTTCAATGTAACCTTTATTTACTATAAACAAAATAGAGTTTCGGTTTCATTTTCTTGTTTCATATTTCACATTTACACTGCTTTTACAGTATAAATAGTACAAACAATATAATTGGTACAAACAAACATGAAATATATTGTCAGAGAATAAAAAAGGTGAGTACCTCATATCTATATAGTTTGCATGCAGAAAATAATTGCCTAAAAATACAAGTGAAATATGGAGGAACCTAAGGAGAAAGCTATACGCTGGTGAGATGTAGGCTCCAAAGATATCAAGTTTATATCGTACGTAAGAAAGCACAAATCTAAGTTTGACATTTCTAATAAATAAATGAATAAGAAATTAATAATATCTAGTACACGCAGTGTTAAAGAATCCTGTACTGATACGCCAGCGATAACCTGTTAAGCTCAGAATGGCAGCTTATAAGGTCACCATGCCATCTGAATCAGGTGACAGTATACAATACATGTATTTTTCTTTTCTTTAGTTAGATATATTTCATTCAGTTTTGAAGTAAAACTAGCAACAATATTTTTGTTAACAGACAAGGAAACAAACCTCTCGCTATTGCTTGTCTGCAAGCTTCAGCCTCGTAGAACATAGCCGACCATTCCTTGCCGAATTTATAAGTCTGATCAGAGAAAGGATGGGTGAACTCAAAGAAGGTCGACTCTCCATCTTCGTTGATCCACTCAAAGCTTGATGGATGCCACAAATTATTTGGTATCTATCAACATGACCAAGAAATATCATATCAAAAGTTCAATTGGATTTATTTAACTTTCAGTAAACACACGACAAATACATGAAGGTTTTACAACAACAGAAATCGTTTGCAAGTGGAAGGACTACGAAGATAATAAATGTCTATAAATTTTGTATCTACGGCTATAGCATATGTTAATTTTAAGTTGTTGATTTACAAAACATATCACACAAATCTTCTGGCTATTAGATATCCGCAGTGGAAGTGTTGAAAAATAGACTCCTCTCTTTGCCTAGAAAACCATTCACGGAACAGGTCCAATATCAGAAAAGGCTACGCTTGTAAAACATATGCCCTGCTAGTACTTATAGTATATAATAAAAAAAACATATACATGAAATTCATTTTGTACATTACATAAGGCAGAAGGATAAAGAAAAAGAAATGGATCAAGAGAAGAAACAAAAGTATTGGAATACAGGACAAAATAAAACATACAACATAATTATTTATAGTTACTTACATGACCCAGCTACTTTATCAGTTTATGCAAACTTTCCAAAAAGGAATCGTCACTAAATTTGAATTGCCACAGATATTGCAAAACTTTCACCCAATGGCGTAATCTACATAACTTTACCCTAATTCGTCCTTTTGTCCCAACGATTGTTACGTCATTTTGATAGTCAGCCTTGGTTGTACACGTCAGCGTGGCCATAGCGCCACCTAGGTACATCATCGTCGTCGTGTACGTTTCATCCACACCTGAAATGAACCACACAAATATAAAAAAGTTATTCAAACTTGATTCAAACGTTCATCATATGTAAGTCAAGTAAATGGAAGATGTTTTGATTTTATAGTGTGTTTTGAAAAATAAGTTCAATAAAACTCGGCCAACATCATATTTTCGTAACTTTATTTCTTATTTCTTCATTTGTTAAATTTTTTGTTTTATTGGTTTTATTTACCACCAACCATTGCCAACATAAAAATTTTATGATTTCACAAAGTAAATAAACAATTTCAATGTGCAACGTCAACCTCCTTTGGAAGTGACAGAGCAATCAACTAGTTGATTGCGGTTGGTCGTAAGGAAGAAGAACACAAATACAAACACTGAAAAAGGGGGGTGGAGACGGAAGCGGTTGGAACCGGTCGGAATCAGCACATACCATCTGCGTTGAGAAAGCCATGAGTGAATGACGAGACGGGAGCTCGACCGAACACCATGATAGCCCAATAGACCAGGTAGCCACCAAGATCATACAGAGCACCTCCTCCAAGATCTAGGGTAGACGGTCAGACATTAATTACCATGGTGACATACTAAATCAATTCTATTGAACATTCAATAAGACTTTTGCCACTCCCCACCCATGTGTAGTACAGTGGCGGATTTAGGGGGTGGGGGCAATCGCTGCCCGCCCCCCCCCCCCTTTGTAAGAAAAGTATACATGGCATGTGCCTCCCATTTTGACTGTTCCCCTTCCTTTTAGAACTGAGAACCCCCTTTCTTTTTTGCTTGTGAGAGAATTTTAGAGGAAAACTGGACACCATAAAATCGTCATACCGAAGAGTGCAATTTACTAACTCACATATTTTATCGTTGAGGTCTGTCCTATAAAAAAAGAAATCGATGTCCGAGCGATCCTAGCCTTTTTGACAAGGCCTCGTGACTTGGCTATTTTCCTCGTCATGATGTGCCTGAGATGAGACTAGCCGGCGACGAAAAGAATCAACACGGCCCGGGTGAACGCGCGATCGAGCGACTTTAGTCGCGAGGCCTTTTGGAACCTGGGTTTCCATCGTCCGATATGAATTATTCACGAGTTGACATTCGTATGCTAACACGCCTACCGAGGATTATCGACCAATCACAACGGTATCTGCGGGTCTTGCTTGCTCGGGTGCCGAGCGAGCTAGCTAGCTCGAGATGAAGGCGAATTTGCATACCAAATATATACTGACCTCATGCGAGATATGTTCGCTGATTGGCTCCTATACCTATAAGGTAGCAGATCCTCGCTAGGAACAAAGGATAGCATAAGAAATACAGGCCAGGTTCCAAAAGGCCCTCGCGACTCGCGTCGCTCGATCGCGCATTCACCTAGCCTTTTGACAAGGCCCTCGTGACTTGGCTATTTTTCTCGGCAAGTAAGCTAGTAGTGGCTGCATAACAAGACTAGCCGCCCAGCCCGGTGAATGCGCGATCGAGCGACGTGAGTCCGAGGGCCTTTTGGAACCTGGCCTGTATTTCTTATGTTATCCTTTGTTCCTAGCGAGGATCTGCTACCTTATAGGTAGGAGCCAATCAGCAAACGTATCTTCGCATGACGTCAGCATACATTTGATATGCAAATTCGCCTTCATCTCGAGCTAGCGCGGCCCGTGCAAGCTACTAGTACATCAATCATGGAAAGCAAGCCCGCAAATACCGTTGTGATTGGTCGATAATCCTCGGTAGGCGTGTTAGCATACGAATGTCAACTCGTGAATAATTCATATCGGACGATGGAAACCCAGGTTCCAAAAGGCCTCGCGACTAAAGTCGCTCGATCGCACGTTCACCCGGGCCGTGTTGATTCTTTTCGTCGCCGGCTAGTCTTATCTCAGGCACAGCATAATGAGGAAAATAGCCAAGTCACGAGGCCTTGTCAAAAGGCTAGCATTCACCGGGCTGGGCGGCTAGTCTTAATTGTTATGCAGCCGCTACTAGCTTACTTGCCGAGAAAAATAGCCAAGTCACGAGGGCCTTGTTAAAAGGCGAGAGCGATCCCAACGAGACGATAAAATCGTTGAGAGCCAGGGAGGCTCAGTAACATAAATTATCGAGGTCTGACCGACAACAACGATTTCAGATTCATTATTCACATAAACAACAGGGGAGGGACTTGGGAATGATTTATGGTTATAGTTATAGTTATCTTTATCGATGAGGTCGACTGACCAGCTCTTTGTAAAACACACCGCACACTATACGATATGACTCCGATTCGATACTTGAAATATTTGAAATAACATTTGATTTGAACACAAATGATCAAGTTTTGGAATAGTCGTATGAATAACCAACTCGAAATTTTGGGGGTTCGCAAGATTCCTTGTGTGCGGGAATGCCAAATCGGCTCCGAATCGTAGTGACGTCAGTCCAATCTTGCAATTGTCTACGTTTCGAAGCCGATTTGGCCTTTACTCCGAATAGAAGGCTTACAGTGCACTAAAATTTTGATTGTAATATTCGCATTATTATTCAAAATCTTAATCAAGAAGATATTGTTTGTTTACATTTCAATATCAAATGTAATTGCGATTTCTTCGAAAATCGGATCGCAGTTGGATCGTATAGTGTGCGGTGGGCTTTTTCAATGTTTTCAAACTATTGTTATACCTTTCTTGAAGATGCGTTCAACATGAGCGATGTTTTGCCCATAGTGTGCCATATTTAAGAGCTCTGACGTCACCAAGTTGCCCGGATGTGATGATCTCTCGGATTTTCTCACATGCTGGGAAGAAGGCCGTCCACATTGCCTGGAAACATGATAAACCCAAATAAATGATATCATTTCTGAGGCTAACATGTCATACCTTTCAAACTCTATAAACTCTATAAATAGCAGTTGCTATAGTGCAAATTAAAGATCTCTCTTTACAAATCTAGTTAACATTCTGAAGAGCTATCTAGGAAATATTTATCCGTTGAAGAAAACCACGAAAATGGGGGGGGGGGGCTAGATACACATACACATTTTCAGCTAGGAAAACCAAAATGATAAGTGATTTAAAATCAGACAAATAAGACATTACTTTAAGGTGGAGTATAGCCAAATTGCTCTTACGAACCTCATAAATGATAGATAATTTCTATTTCCTCCCTCGGTCACATGTATTTTTTAAAATCAATATTATTTATACTAAAAAAATTATTAAACAAACAACATGAAATGTACCTCCATGAAGAAAACATCATTTCGCTTTGCCGAATTGAGGATCTCCTGTGCGTCCCGTACCGTTAATGTTATTGGCTTTTCACATAACACGTGTTTCTTATGCTCCATGTAGAGTTGACAGTGCTTGTAGTGCTGCGTGTTAATCGAAGCGACGTAGACAATGTCTATAAACAAGGAAAAACAAGAAAGAAGTAATACTAATCTAGTAAAAATTAAATAGTTAGATCGCTCGTCTACTTTAGCGTAGACACTTTTAAAAATATCTTAATGATGACTGTCTGTCTTGAACTGTAAACTTAGGCGTAACAGACACAAACTCCTGGCTTAAAAGGGTCTTAAGCCTTCTTACATACTGTTACGCTATAAATCACAGAGTTAGGCATTTCTACTCGCCTACCCCGAAGTGTCAGCTTCCTAACCTACTACCTTTTACCCTACTCTAAGAAACATGGGGTCGCTGCTCTTAATTAATAACCACAGTCACGCCGCCAGACCGGACCGAATCCTTGCCATTGGTGGCAATGTAATGTTTTATTGGGTCTGTTGTCGGTCTGGCATCGGTCTTATCGGCGTGACTGTGGTATAAGATGAATGAATTATATCATTTGAATATTGTGTACAAAGTGAACAATTTACTGGAAGAAAATAAGTGTTCTTACCAACTCCAAACCAACTTCGAACCGACTCCGAACCAACCGACTCTTGATTAATCATGGTATACTGTATACCTTTGTTCGGTTTCTTGTCGGTCTCTTGTCGGTGTGGCATCGGTCTCGTTGGGGTGACTGTGGTATTACTCTAAAGGAATTATATCATTTGAATACAGTCAAACCTGCTTTAGTGACCACCTGTATAGAAAGACCACCTGTCTATAAAGACCACAATTTTTGTTTCCCTTGAACAATGTTTCTCATTGAAATGTGTATTAAAGGAACCTGGCCATAAAGACCACCTGCTCATAAAGACCGCTTTTCTTGTCTCCCTTGAGTGGTCTCTATAGACAGGTGTCACTGTATTTTGTACAAAGTGAAAAGGTTAATGGAAGAAAATAAATATACAACTCCAAACCGAATCCCAACCAACCGACTCTTGGTCTACCGTGGTACTGTATACCATTGTTCGGTGTCTTGTCGGTGTCTTGTCGGTGTCTTGTCGGTCTGGCGTCGGTCTCGTAGGTGTGACGGGGGTTTTACTATCACTTACTTACCTACACTAGGATCCTTCGCAAGTTCCTCGTAACTTCCATACGCCGTCTCTATCTTAAACTCGTCTGCGAATTTCCTCGCACGATCCAGCGAGCGAGAAGCTACGGCGACGACGACGTGCTGGGCTTCATGTCCCACGAGACTGGCGACGAAGTCGTGGGCAATGAGGCCAGTGGCACATATCCCCCATCGAAGCGGAGCAGGAGATTCTAAAACCACACTTAAGTCAATTTGTTTAACTCTGTGGTCCACATCAGGGTTGATATCGCTACCTCCCAGATCAATAAGGTTGGTCTCTGGTTCTGATATCGCCATGTTACTGTGTTAAAAATAAAGAAGTGGCTTTGGCCCTGTAACACAAATCTATATAGCAATTGATCGCACGATCAATTAATCAATGCTACGATATTTTGCGTTCACTTGCGTATAAAATGACATAGAAATCAATCACAAATTAGCAAGCACTTGCTGATTTGTCTTACAGTTACGACTGATTCAATTGGATCTTAACTTGATTCATTCTCAACTCTTTTCAACACAGGGCTTAAGACCATAATCCATAGAAATGTGTCATCAATAACAAGTTACCTTAATAATTGATATAAGCTACTGAATATGATGCTATAAGCTCTACTGAGGATAAAAGTTATACATGATGAATGATAAGCTCCTGAAAACGATGCATTTACTTTGAATATCAAAAATGAAAAATGCAATTAAATAAATATGTATCTTTGATTGCCTGTCTGTGAAAAAATGTTTGGTTGATTTTTATCAATTGTTACTTGTAATGAGGTTTATGAAACGAGGCCCTGGTCATGCGATGGTACTAATATTACTACTTTTACTACTATTACTACTACTACTGCTACTATACAGTATATAGGAGTAATTGAGTGTATGGGTTTTGGAATTATCGACATTATAACAAATGATCGAATTCTGCTGAAAATCATTTATAAAGAAAAACACTGCACATAAGTATATTGGACAAAATAGCATCCAAATATGGTCTATATAGTTTCAAACCATTTCTAGTTACATTTGGAATATGGGCATTTCAAGAGCAATTCGTTTCATGTGATATAGCTACTGTGATATTATTTTACTTAGGAAAAGAAAGATTGAGAGCTCACAAATCATTTTCACCTTTACCGGAACTCACCTTAAGTGTCTATTTTGACACAGTGAATCCTCTCCTTTAGCTAGTTATTCTCCTCCCTCCAGTGTAGGATAACTGAGCCGTGTTTGAAATCTGCTGAAAGCAAAACAGTTATGTTCTGCAAATTACCTGGTTGTTAATAACTAGCGTAGCTGCCTATTTCACCAGATAAGCACATCTGTATACCTGAAAGAGATATAAAAATGGGTGACATTATTAGACAACGTTCATAAACATCCATAAAGATAAACATCAATACTTTCTCTCCGTAAATACCATCAGATTTAATAAAATCGAAGAACTTCCAGCAATATTCGGAAGTCAATAGACCATTTCATAATGTATTAAAAATGTAATGCCTACCTCTTTGTCGAATCTCTTGTAACGAACTATTTATTTTACCCGTATGAGGTGTGTCCGACCTAGCAACACTTAATGTATGCAATCTATTGGCATATAATAATTTGGATAAGGTAAAATAAATAGTAAGTCACTGGGAAAACGTATAACATTTCGAAAATAACCTATTCCAAAATCATCGTAGTTTTTCAAATCACTGCCAGTGTACGATTAAAAATGGCGAACTTTGAGCCGATAATTTCCGTCTACAGCACTTTAATAGGTGCATCCACGACTGCATCTTTTCGTTGTTATCACGTTACGAGGATTGTTTTTTAAGGGCTGAAACCACTGATTGGTTGAAAGAAGTACAACTTTGAGTCGAGTCTTTAAGACCTATTATTTTCTATCCTCTTTTATTTCCACTTATGAAGTCTTCAGAATGGAGGCATTCTTAAAGATGATAACTGCTGCTGTCAGAAAGCTCAGTGAAGAGCTTGGCTCGTAATAACAAGAGTGTAAGACGTAGCGGTATAATGTGAAGTAAAATTGGCTTGTACATAGGATTATAGCAGGAATCAGGTTAAGAGAGCTAGGTTTGGAGGGCTTTGAAGGGAGTCAAGTGTGACTGTATTTATCCTCTTAAAAGTGATTGATTGGGACCAAAGTACTACCGGAGTCCTCTTCAGGTAATTTGTAGTAAATTTAGACATGGTGATCTTCGCTATAACCCACGTGACTTCTCACAGTAAAAAGTATACTATCTGTTGACCTTAAATAATCCAGACATCATTATAAATCTTATCATATCAAACACATCAAGATCATCATAATTATCAAACTTTAACTACCAATAAAAAGTAAAAAGGCATGACGTATAAATTCAAATAATAATTACAGTATATTTAACTTTTATTCATCGTTTCAAAGATGGCATGCCCAGTTCTGAAAGGCGAAATTTACCCCTCCCGATGTCATGAATAAACTATATGAAACAACCCTCAACCTATTTGGCATGTTTGGTGATTTTGTGGTACAATGTCTAGTGATTTTCCCATATCATGCTTTATTCCGAATATTTTATTCTAAGTAAATTGGTAGTATACTTAAATCACTGATACGTAAACATGAAGGCAAATTTATTGTTAACATTAGGGTCAGGATCAAGTACCCTTAAAGGTTGACTAAATTAGAGAGAAAATGGATGCTCTTTCCATGTAGATTTGCCTTCTAATCACGAATCTGCCAATCGATTGTCCAAATTATGTCTCGTTTTGGCGAAAAAGGGGGAAAAGTAGAGGTTTTGGGACCGTTCCTTAAAACTCGTGAGCTGATTGGCTAACCCCCAAGTGACGTATGAAAAGTAAGAGGCACAAGATCTGCAGGCTGCAGCATATAATATTGTACACAGAATGCGGTATTTGACCCCTCTGTTCAACGGACAATTTATGAAAAAAGGAAATTAATCAATATAATCTTAGGAGTGAATAATCATTAGCAATATATTTTCTACAAGATCAGAAAACGCTTTTGCCCAAATATACAGCTCTTGTTTTGTTTTTTAGCTTTTCTTTTGAACAATGTTCTCATCCATCTGAGCTTGCCGAACGAAAGTTTTGCATTGGTCATAAACGCGTGCACAGCCGTTTTATGCGTCTGTATGTACAATGTCCTACACATTTTTAGTACGGCAGTGACTATGTTCCCCTCGTACATAGCGACTGGTGAACGCTTTTGTTTTGTTTATTTCACTTACGGGCTTTTTTTTTTTACTTCGCTTTACATAATACGTTAGTACTGACTTAGATTTTGGCTGAATTCGAGTAACTTATATAGAGAGAGGAAAAGTGCCCGCGATTCCGAGTTGGAGGACTTTTCTGAGCCATGCAGATACGAACTCTGATTTATCAGATGATTTATCAAACCCCGAAGGCAAAGAAGCTCGAGTGGCAAGGGGAAATTCGACCATATTATATGTTTGAACCCCTCGCAGAATACGGTGAAGGGCCGTGGGTGAAGTTACTCCAGGGAGCTCCAACGCGTTGGAGCTCCCTGGAGTTACGGGTGAAGTAGACCGAAAATGCTGTCTCTCGTTCGACGAACGAGAGACAGAATTTTCGGTCTACGGGTGAAGCTGCTGCAGCTGCTGTCGTTGAAAAACAGATTGGAAGACTTGACTCCAAGTCTGATCGTTGGAATAGCTGAATCTTTTAGCTAGCTTATCCTTCTCTTCATGCCAAATTCGGAATACAGGCCAGGATCCTCAAAATCATCTTCGGCAAAGTGATCGCTGCAGATTGTACTCCACTCACTTGGCCGGCCCTTGCCACTCTGCGACCCACTATTTCCGTAGATTTTCATCTTTAGGAAAATGATGTAGGCTTATTTTTAGGGGTCTTGCTACAGCCCGCATACACCGATTAGCCATTATTGATGAAACTGTGTCCCAAAATCAAAGTTATTGTGAGGAATTAAACACACGAAAATACGCAATGCAAATGGTCGATGCGGTGAATATCATGCTCGGCACCGGGCTGGGCCTGCCGGGGGCCTCCGGGCGCGCACGGTATAGGTTAGTGGAATATTTTCCCTTACTTTTCATGCGTCACAGATCACGTGATCACGATGTCGCTTCGATGGGTTTTTTTTAGGGGCGGGGCTTATGACTGTGTAAATCAGCAAAAATGTACTTTTCAAATGATTTTAAAATGTGACTGAATGCATACAAAATTGTGTGATGGATATTTTTTGGCTCCTGATGACACCTTCCTACGAAAAATGGGCAATTATATTTTTATTTGAGTGGCCCTTTAAGAATAATGATTGCTGTTTAACCGAAATGCATGTGTCCATTTAGTACATCATTCTTGGATCTGATTTTCTGATTATTATTGATTTAATTGTCGCAAACAAACATTAAATAACTTATTGAGACGAACATTTTTTGATCTTCAGTACCGGATACTGTAATACATCAATAAATCAAGGTGCAAACAATCGATCATCATGAAATACTTCTTGAAAGGATATAACATTGTATCATCACATAAAAGGTCTTACGTTAAACATATAGACTGATGTAATCAAATCAATCCATTGCAAACACACAACTGAAATAATATCTAGGGAGTTACATAGTTTGAGATAACACTGATTTAAAATTTCTCCTATAAAGCAATAACTGAAATGCATTCTAGATAAGGCTTGTTGGTGAATCATTAAGCATGATGACGGACAATAAGAATAAATAAACTTACAAAACCAAGCGAGGAACAGGAACCCTGCTTCAACTTCATGTACCCAAGAGTATTTACGCCATTTGCCAATAAGTCAATGAGCGTTTCTTGTCTTTAATGATAAATATGACTCGTATGGAGTTATGAGTGATCTTTATATAGATTGAAGCCAACTGAAGAAGCTATTAGCACCGACGGATCTCGGGGCGGTCACAAGTGGCAAGCAGCATACCTATAGTACACAATTCATAAAAGTTGCCCTTTATCAAATATTCGACCCTGAGACATGCGATGATTTTGTCTGTGCATTTCAGAAAATGTGTTTAATTGTGCCCATCCCCTTTTTCTTTTTGTGTGTGTGCTATTCAGATTTTTTTTTTAATTATGCCTCCCCCCTTTCACCCCTAATTTCTGTACCCGCCCCTGGCTATCAGCACGTCCTTAGCTATTAGAATCGGACTTTGATCCGTAGTCTGGCACGAGTATCGATCAATAGCTCTTAAACAAACACATGCAATACCAACGATTAATCGTCATACCACTGGCTGATGTACGGGTATAACAGGCCCCTATACCACTTAGAACCCAATTAGCATACCTCCAGTACACATATTAACAAAAAAGCGTGCACCTCTTTACAAATTTTCCACCCAAAAAGGGACCGCAGTGATGTGATAACCCTTTTTTTTTGCTTGTCAGATATTTCTGAAATTTGTTAGATATGAATATACATATTTTTGTACATGCATGCATAGGTTTAGCACATGAGGAGCTCTTGCAGACGCGCAGTAGAATATTTGCATAAAGTTTCTGCACTTTATACATTTATATATTTTCATTTTTTCGCAATTGATCTGTCACTAGTGCAAAACATCCTGTTTCTATATAGTTGAGTATTATACTGACTTTGTGAAAAGCAACCAAAAGGACGGTATACAAATTATTTTTATCGGCCTCAGAGACCCTTTAATGGCATGTTCGATCTGCCACTAGCTCATAGCATCCTGTTTCTAGCCGAGTTTATACTGACTTTGTAAAAAGCAACCAAAAGGATGAATATTCATATGTTAAGTGTTGACAAAAGTTTTGCTGTCAACCTAAAATATTTGGAATTGCTCGACGCCTATTTGTTGAAAAGCGATGTTTTACATGGGCCATTTTACGAATGCATATTTGATCAAAATCCTTTTGTGTGCATAGTCTAAGATGAATGAAGTTTAATATGATATAGCATAGGCTTTCGTAAGTTCGTTAGGAATGAAGGAATGTCCTCTTTTGAGAATACGGCCCATTCTTATCATTTTTTTTTAAATTATAGGCTTGTTTGATATAATTTTGTTTGGCGCATGGTCGTCCCGTCGTACCTTTTGTTGGTTCTTCATCTCGCTGAGAAAATAATGCAAAATAATTTACGAAAAGAGAGAAAACCGAGAGAGAGAGAGAGAGAGAGAGAGAAAGGAGAGAGATAGAGAGGGTGAGATCTTTTTCTTGCAATTAACTCATCAAGGTAATTAAAATGGATCTAAAATCTACTATGACAAACAATCTATCGCAAAGACTACATCAATCTGTCGCCCTCAATACAAAATGTGGGGAAAATGATGAATACAATACCGCCATTAGGGTCAAAGGTACATGTACGAAGCGATCATTGGAAAAAACCCACTTCTATAAATAGGACGCACCAACAATGCATGATTATTGTACTGACGGAGGTCCTAAACATGCTAAATAAGTGTAAACATTGTGTTAATATACTGTGCCTGCATGCATATTCGAGATAATATATACAGTAATTTTCTTGAAAGACAGTCATTTCTTTTCAATGAAGGATACTTTCTCAACAAACAAAAGCACTTTCGGAGACTTGGTCAGGATTGTGTGACATTTGCATACTGCATAATTTCAGAAAATTCACAGAACCTCTGTCAATGGTTTTGAGCTTGCTTGAAAGCCTAATATCTCACTTTCACGCTGGAGGTGGATCATACATTCATTGTATCATTCATATTGGGCATTGGATATAAAGTGCATGAGCGTATTCTTTGTAACTGGTTGGTAAGTTGTATCAATGGCTGAGAAGAATGAAGAAGAGAAAGTTCCGAGCTCATCACAGAACCTGATATGTCCACTTTGTCTTGATATCTTCGACGATCCAACCCTCTTGACTTCATGCGGACACACCTTCTGTCGGAAGTGCCTCAAGAAATATGACCTGTCACACCAGGATCTTGATCACATGGTCTGCCCTCTCTGCAGGAAGGTCACGAAGCTGTCTGCGAACCGTGTGGATGATCTCCTCACCAATGTGACGGTCAATGGACTCGTAGACGATTACCACGGCGAATGTGGTGGGATTAATGCAGTCCTTGAGATGCATCCAAAATGCACTGCTTGCAAACTTCAAAGAGAGGCTGTCTCATTCTGCAGAACATGTAATAACTACATGTGTGAGAAGTGTAACATTGGCCATGAACAGCTAACATCATTCTTTGAAGGTCATGAGATCGTATCCATACACGATATCATCGAAGGGAACGTTAGCATTGGTCATTCCTCTGAGAAGTGCTCCACCCATAAACAAGAGAACAAAGATCTCTTCTGCGACAATTGCAAAGTTCACGTTTGTCATAAGTGTGTGATTGTCAGCCATCAAAATCACATAATCAAGAATCAGGTCGACTTTGAGCAGAATTTACAGCTTAAGGTAAGTGGTTTCACTTTTCATCAATTATCAAGCAAGGTCTTTCTATATTGTATGCTTTTATGCATATCGGAGTGAGAAATTAGGTCGGGGATATATCACCTTCTATTCTTCTCTTCTTTCTCCTCTTTGTCTTTCCTTCTCACTCCCCCCCCCCCCCCCCTCTCTCTCCATTCTCTCTCTGACATTCTTTTACTTTTTGGTTTACAATGTTTTTAGCATGATTAGGAAATGGAAGCTGTGCCCACTCACCCGTACTTACACAACTGTTCATAAACAAAAATGAGCATAAATTATACAGATAACTGTAAAGAATCGTTAAGAATAGCCAAGTCTCAGGAGGCGCGGTGGCTCAGTGGTAGAGCACTGGTCTCGTAACTGGGAGGACCCGGGTTCGAAACCAAGTGGATGGGCTAGTGCCATTTGGTAAGGCATTTATCCTCATTACCAAGTCCCTCGAAGGGGACTTACAACCGTACTAGGTCCTCTGCTGGGAACGGCACCTGGAAAAGATTTTGTTACTGGGGTTGCTGTGAGCAAAAAAGAAAAAGGTCCTCAGCATTTTAGGGTCTCTTTTTAAGTCCAAAAATCTCTGACAAGGTCCCCCCCCCCCAGCAAGGTCCTCACTACATTTTGGGGGCTCTTTGTAAGTCCAAAAATCTCTAACAAGAAAAAAAGGGGGGGGGGAGGGTTTGGGGTCTCTTTTTAACTTCTTTTTAGCTACGTACAGCACCCCCAGCACCCCGGCTCCCAGGGGCCTGGTCCTTTGGTAGCTTAACGTATGGCTTATATGCCTACCTGGTAACTTAGCAGGACATGCAACAATACGGTTTATTCCGTCATAATAGCGCCCCCTACATTAGCAGGACATTTCGAACGTTAAGCGGACATTTGAACAAAGAAAAAGAACAATAAATGTCCTTCTAATGTACCTGATAGAGTTAATATATGTATATATATATATATATATCTAATAATATAATACACTAAGGATTTGGGGCTCATTTTTTGGTTCAAATAGGCTCCTCCCCTGGCCCTTTCGGTCCCCGCCTTTTGGTACCCATGGGTGGGAAATGGTTCTTAGAGTGGTGGGAGGCACTTCTTAAGGTCTGACGTTACGTCCATATTTCATAAATTCATTTTTAAACATTGAATTTCCGCAGGGAGTAGGCCTAATCATTCTGCCAACCCATGAAGCGGGTTTGTAGCTTCAATTCTGATGTAACCAAGGAGTTACCAGCCGGCCAGCAACTTCACTGCCCGGCAAGGCCCGGGGGATCCGCCCAGCTCGCGAAGCAGCGCAGCAGTCTCTCACTCTCCATCCCTGGCCCACGGAGGTAATCAGCACAGAGCGATAGCGCGTGAAAAATAACACTTTTTCCATAGCCAGTAGGCAGATTCACAAAAACATCTTGTCCTTTAAGTGCAGATTTGATTGCATCAACTTGCAAATCTTTGAATCTGTCAATCTTCAACATTCTAGCAGCATATTCTAAGCTCTTACAAATATCGTCATCACTCGTCGTGGAAGAAACGTTGAACGCCATTTTGAACTGCGATTAATTAATATGTAAGATATAGCGTGCAGTCGAGCCATGAATATTTAACATTACGTCATGGTAGCTCGCGCTTATTGGATGATTTTCACCGACCAAAATTTGGTCGGAATATTCGTCAAAACAATGAAATACAAAAGAAATTCAGATCAGGTGTCAAGAGGCCCTCGGCGCAAGCGCCTCGGTGTTTCTGGCTCGCTTTGCTCGCCAGAAATTTTGCCTCCATATCGCCAAGGATTTCAACAGCGCCAGGGCCTCGACAAGAGGCTAAGCCAACCCATACCCTTTACCTGTGAAGGGGAGGTATAGAACAGCGTGTATACTCCAAGCATAGACTCCAAGTCCATAGTCGCAGTTGATTTGTCTTTCAAATCATTGTACATGTACAATTGTGAAATAACAAAACATGAAGTTTATATAGTGTAGGCACGACAAATGAACAATGCAAAATTTTATACTGTAAATAGTTGAAAAGAAAGACGAGGAGACCTTGGTGAAAGCAATGCTTGTAAAATTAAGGCCCCTCATGGCATGTTAGTAACTATTTCCAATTAACACGGAAAAAAAAAATAGATGCAATAAGTGCATCTGACAGTGAGATGTATTTACAAAAGGTATTACGGGGAAAACAAGATCACTTACTGGTATAATCCAGGATACAAGTAAGTGAAAGAGGTGAAGATGGAAAAGACACAAAAGACAATGTGGCACAGCTCGACATGACAAAAAGAAAGGACAGGACAGAGGACGGGATAAAATCACAAAACAACACAAGAAACACAAGCCACACAGAAACACAAGCCAGCCCAAAATGAAGGGGGAAGGGGGAAGGGGGAAGGGTCTGCTAGTACACTGTATGACAATTTAAGTATAAAAAATAACAAAACTGACTTCGTATACAAGTGCATGAACTGAAAAGGTTTACATCATTATTTTGTGGCTTCACATACACAGTTTTGTGTGTATGTAACTATGAGTTCACTGTAGTCGCTGGGGGGGGGGGGGCATGTCTCGTTGAGGCACATAACCGGGAGACGCGTTTATGGTATCCAAAAAAGCAAAAATCAAGAAAAAGGATATCAAATTCAGAGATGATAAAGAGATCCGCGGAAGGGGGGGGGGGGGTAGGCTTTGGAGTGTAGGGTTAGGGTTAGGGTAGTGTTTAGGGTTTACCTAACCGCACATTATTTTGGGTGGTTGTCGCATAAGTTATGCGACAACCACTGAAATGACATGAAATGACACTGACATGACATGAATGGGGAATGGCCTTCATACCTTTGGAAAGATGTTATGGTATATCGCCTCAATTCATTCCCTTAGATATGACAGACTAAACTGATATGTAGACATCATTCGGGGGAGGGGATGTGTAGGAGATCACGTCACTTAGGAATATCGGTTGCAACGGTGTAAAGAAGGAGCCCCCCCCAAAAAAAAAAAAGAAGCAAAAACAAAACAACAACAACAACAACAACAACAACAACAACAAACAAAAAGTAAAAAAAAAAAAAATAATTCCTTCGAAATTATTTCCACTATGATATGAATACGTATAATGATATTAATCCCTTCTCCCCTCGCGCTTTGGGTGATGGGATGACATTGGAATAGGGAGGGGGAGTAGGAGGGAAAATTCAACCCGTCGGTCCTCCCAAGACCCATATAAGGGGCCATAATACCCCTGAAAATAAAATGGCAAATTCATTTTTTTTCCTCATTTTTGCATCCTTTACAGGGGACGTACCGCTAATTATGGATGTTATGTTTTCATGGCCTTGATTTCTCTGAGTATTAAACCACAGAAACAGTGCAAGATCAAACAGTGCAAGATCAAATCCCTCTAGGTCTATGCATGGATATTGTACTGGAACATTATTATATCCATATCATTAATCTTCATCAAGATGAAAATGGATAAAAAAGACCTACTCACATGTTCAGTGGCGGATCCAGAATTTATTATAAGGCGGGGCACACAAGTGCAGGTTTGTCAACTTTTGGAAAAGGCAGACCTGTATTTTTTTGGTCTTGCCAGGTTCTTGGAAAGTCGCTCAGTGGTGGGGGAGGGGAGGGGGGGGGGGGGGGGGGGGGGGGAAGTTGGCGACAATTTTTCTTTTCGTCAGACCTCCAAAATTCGCTCAGGAGTGGTGGTTATGGGGGTCCCTGCATAATTCTTTGACAAGCAAAAAGGTTTTCATTCTAAAAGGGGGGGGGGGGGGGCACAATCGACACAATCGACACAATCGTACATGGCCAAAATGCATACTTTCCTTCCAAAAAGGGGCTTTGGGAGAGCACGGATCGGAAGTACCCCCACCTGTGTCTATGCATGGATATTCTACTCGAACATTATTATATCCATATCATCAATTTTCATCAAGATTAAAATGAATTTTCTTCAGAACTCATGCAAGCTTTGGATAAATAAGACATATTCACATGATCAGGGCGGATCCAGAATTTAGGCGGGGAAAACAAGTGCAGGTTTGTTAACTTTTGGAAAAGGCAGACCTGGGGGGGGGGGGGGTGTGAGAATTTTTTATTCATCAGACCTAGAAAATTCGCTCAGGAGGGGGGTGGTTATGGGGGTCCCTCCATAATTCTCTGACAAGCAAAAAAGGTTTCATTCTAAAAGGGGGCGGGGGGGCACAATCAACAAAAGGGCGGATCGTCTATGGTCAAAATGCATACTTTCCTGCCATTGAACGGGGGGGGGGGTGGGGATGGCAGGGCAGGGGCCAGAAGCACCCCCCCCGGTCCGCCAATGGACATGTTGTAAATACTTTTATTCACTTGATTATTGTGACAAATTAACGGTACGGTGATTAATCATAAACACAGCTAGCGCCCGTGGATGTCCACGGGCTGCTTCTGCTAGTACATATATACTAGCAGAAGTAGTTCGAGTAGAATATCCATGCATAGACCTAGAGGGAGCGATTTGATCTTGCCATGTTTCTGTGGTTTATTAATACTCAGAGTAACATCCATAATTAGCGGTACGTCCCCTGTAAAGGATGCAATAATGAGAAAAAATGAATTTGTCATTTTATTTTCAGGGGGATTATGGCCCCCTTATATGGGTCTTGGGAGGACCGACGGATTGACTTCCCCCCTTCTACCCTCCAGCTCCCCCCCACCCATTCCATTGTCATCCCATCACCCCCAGGGCGAGGGGAGAAGGGATTAATATCATTATACGTATTCATAATCATTATGGAAATATTTTCGAAGGAATTTTCTTATCAGATTTTCTGATAAAGTGTCAAATTACCGGTAGCGAACGTCGTGAAGCATACACACTAAACTGTGTGTGTGACCATGAAGCTTCAAATGATGTAACTCTATACCTGTATGATGACCTGTACACGTACGTGCGAACGATCTAACACGTGTGTATAATACTGTTCTGTAGACTGAAGCCATGGCCATATGGCCATGCTGTTCTTTGGCATAGCTCCCTTCACAGGGAAAGGTATATGGGTTGGCTGGGCCTGAAGCTACAAACCAGCTTCATGTGTTGGTGGAATTATTAGGCCTACTCCTGCGGAAATTCAATGTTTAAAAATGAATTTATGAAATATGGACGGGACGTCAGCCCTCAAGAAGTGCCTCCCACCACCCTAAGAACCCTTCCCCACCCGTGGGTACCAAAAGGCGGGGACCAAAAGGGCCAGGGGAGGAGCCTATCTGAACCAAAAAAAGACCCGAAATCCTTAGTGTATTATATTATAAGATTACGCTGAGGATTTGGGGCCTTTATTTTTGGTTCAAATAGGCGTCTCCCCACGCCCTTTCGGTCCCCACCTTTTGGTGTCCGACGGGCGGGGAATGGTTCTTAGAATGGTGGGCTGACGTGTTGTCCATATTTCATAAATTCATTTTTAAACATTGAATTTAGTAATAATTCTGACAACCCATCAAGCGGGTTTGTAGCTTCATGCCTAACCATACCCTTTACCTGTGAAGGGAGAGAAACCTCAATTTGTGTGTATTGCCAAATTAGAACAGCGAGACGTGTATATACTCCAAGGCCATATCCGTATGTATGGCTTCAACGTATACGACGCAACACACGTGTTATTAGTTCGCACAGCACACAAGCACACACACAGGTACGGTACGATGTTTCTCAGCATAGAGTTATACATCAGTGGCGGATCAGTGGCGGAGTCCCAGGGGGGGGTGGGCCACAGTCGGCCGTGCCCCCCCCCCCCTTTTGGAAGAGAAGTATGTATTTTTACCATAGACGATCCGCCATTTTCTCGATTGTGGCCCCCCCTTTTAGAGTGAAGACTTTTTTTTTTTTTTTTTTTTTTGCTTGTCAGGGAATTACGAAGGGAAACTGGACCCCATCACCCCTTACTGAGCGATTGTTGAAGGTTTTTGAAGGTTTGACGATTTTTTTTTTTTTGTTTGTTCCTACCCGCATATAACCGGGGTAAACGCGTTTACGGTATAAAAAAGCAAAATCAAGAAAAAGGGTATCAAATTCAGAGACTGATAAAACAAGATCCGCGGAAGGGGGGGGGGGGGGGGGGGGGGGGGGTATAGTTCGGTAATGTGCTCCAAACTAGGTTACATTTCTTTTACGGTTCCTTTTGGGCTGGAAAGAGGTGTATGATGATTATGTAGGCCTAATCCTCAAATATAGGATGTAAAATACCAAGCAAGATATAAAGTCTCCGTTAATGGTATAAAAATCAGAGATAGACGGGTTTCCCTGTTTAGGGTATTAAAATCTCCACTACTTCAATCTGCCTTTTAATTCCGCAAGTGATTTACGCGGATAATGAGACATGCCCTGTCACAGTGGCGGTCTTCGCGATCGATTCGGAACGATTCAGAAGCCCGTAAACTTTTTTCTGCCTTTTATTTGTGAAAATTCGGCTCCTTTGGAACTTTCATTTATGTAAGCATTCCATTACTTTCTAAAATGAACTTTCAACAGTTAAAAAAAAATAAAAATATCTATTTATTTTTTTTAATTAATTAATTCATTCATTCATTTATCTTGGGGGGGGGGGGGGGGGAGGTAAGGGGTGAAGGGCAGGAACATAATTATAACTGTTACATTAAAAAAAAATAAGAGGAGGGGGATTTCGGCCACTTCATATTTTAGGACTCTGTATAATCAATTGGATTTATTTCTACTTTATTTATATCATATATATTATCAACAACGACAGTGACATGAAAGGGGAAACGGCCCTCATACAACAGGTGGGTCATACCAGTGCGTATCTAGGTATTCTGGCGCCCGGGGGCAAACTATCAAATCTGCCCCACCCCCCCCCCCCCCCCCCCCCCCCCCCCCCCCCCCCACCATGCCAAACTCAGATTAATGAGCGTTTTAAATTTAGAAATGATGACACTACATGAAAGTGATCTGTAAGAGTTTTGATGCACATAACCCGGGGTTATTATAATAAGCGAGGGAGCAAAGTGACCGAGCGGCAGATCCCCCCGGCCCCCTAATCTCCACCCCTCAAATTGAAATTTCTTATGTATTCTAGCTTTACAAAAAAAAAATCCAAGGGAATACAGCGACTTAGGAATAAATGAATTCCCTGAAGAAATACATTTGAGGAATTTAGTAATGGGCCAGTCACAAATCAGTTGCGATGCGTCGGCGATGGGTAAAACCCGGGAAATTTTAACAAAATCTTGAGACAGATCTCACGATTTTGCACCCGTCGGAGGCGCTCTCCGGACGCCTGCGGCTTGTCGCAGATTTTTTAGGCATCGCCACACCCGTCGCGGTCCCCAACTTTGAACTTAAAATTTTAAGATTGCTCGCAAGATTTTTCACCCATTTTGGGCATCCCAGACATAATCTCCGATGACCTACGATGCCCTCCGATTAATTGGAGGCGTCCTCCGAATAATCTGAGACTAGTCGCAAGATTCTGTGTGGGATTGGAAATTCAGGTTGAGATTCAATGTCTGCGAGTAGTCTCGGCGCCCTCCGACTGAATCGGATGCGCCCTGCGACGATTCGTACGCTTTCTGTGATCGTCTCCGACGAATCGTACGGTGGAATCGTAGTAAATCGCCGTGTATATAAGGGCGCCTCGACCGGAACGCTAAAAGTTTGAGACGACCGAGGTCAAGAAAACCCTCCTTTTCCCCCACATATATCCAGGGGGAAAAAAAATTTAAAAGAAAAAGACGCTCGCAGATATCGTCTCCTATCCCCTCCGATGCAATCGGAGGCGATCGGAGGCTAATCCCACGATTTTTCGACAAAACCGGGTCAAAATCCTTGAAAAAATCTCAGACAATGTGACTGCTCCACTTTTATTAGGATTATTGCTAGGATTGTTCAAGGATTCTTTATTTTCTACGACGACCCCCGGCCAAAACTAATCCCCCGACGATCGCCGACATTGTGACTGGGACATAAGGCAATTGAATTGCAAGGCAAATTTATGATTTCTTTCGAATGTTCTATAGGTCTTCCTTGAAAGTGCTTTTTATGCACTTATATCCCATCTGGGGGCACAAAATTTAACATGCTCCTGCCTAATTCGGGGGGAAGGGGGGGGGGGGGGGGGGCAAAGAAACTAGAGTCAATTGGAATTTGAACGTAATTATACGAGGGAGCGAAGCGAAAGTTTCTGCATTACAAACCCTATAAAACACAATTTCTTACACATTTTGTCCTTGACTGGGGCGCAAATAACCTTAAAGACCATATCATTTATTGTAATTCTCGCCCTTTTCTTTCTCTCTCTTTGCGTTTTCTGCGCTACCCCCCCCCCCCTCCCCCCTTCAAGTGCCGCCCGGGGCACGTGCCCCCTCTGCCCCCCATAAATACGCCACTACCTCATACCGTTGGAAACATGATATTGTATAACTCGCCTCAAATATATTATTCATTCTCTTATGGCAGACTAAACCGATCTGTAGACATCATTCGGGGAGGGGAGGTGTAGGAGATCACGTCACTTAGGAATATCGGTTGCCACGGTGTAAAGAAGGAGGAGACCCCCCCCCCCCTACACCAAAATTTTCTTCCAAAATATTTCTACTATGATATGAATACGTATAGTATACTACTCCCGTCTCCCCTCGCGCTGGGGGGTGACGGGAGGCTGTAGGCAGGGGCGGATACAGGATTTTCAGAAGGGGGCGCACACTGAGGAACCCTCCGTTTGACGAAGCCAAACGGCCATCTAGGGGGTCCGGGGGCATAATTAACGCCCCTTTTTTTGTCACACAAAACGGGGGGGGGGGGGGGGGGTAGTAGGAAAAAGTCAATCCGTGTGTAATCCCAAGACCCATATAAGGGGGCAGTAATACCCCTGAAAAGAAAATGACAATAAATTCATTTTTTCTCATTTGTGTATCCTTTAAAAGGGACGTACCGCTAATTATGCATGTTATGTTTTCATGGCCTTAATTTCTCTTCAGTATTAAACCACAGAAACATGGCAAGATCAAATCGCTCCCTCTAGCTCTATGCATGGATATACTCACTGGCGTAGACAGGGGGCACAGGGGAGCCATGGCCCCTCCTATTCAGCCACTAAAAAGAGAAGAAAAAAAAAGCGAGAGCGAAAAAGCGGGGGAAAGAGGGAAACGCCCCATTCCCTGCACCCATCCCTGTTACAGTGCAGTATTACGTCCAAATAACTAAAAAGCAGTCCGGACGTTGAAATAACTTTCCTCCTAAAAAAGTGCTACGAGCCGTTATCTTTCTCTAAAATTTGCTATAAAACGTCAGAGCTTTCAGAGTTTTCAGAGCACTCTTTGCGTGCTCACAACCACCCTAAAATGAAATCCTGGCTATGCGGTTGGATCCTTCACGTTTGCCCCCCCCCCCCTATTGAAAAACCCCTGATTACGCCTGTGGCTATACTATGGGTATAATATTTTAATTATATCCATGCCCTATGTGCGAGAATCCCGCCCGGGTGTAAATGAGATCGTGTGCCATCCACATGCCACAGGGCCGACGTAACATAAAATCATTATTAAGTCATTCATAAAGTAAAACAATCGTCATTTAGTCTTCATCAAAATGAAAATGTATTTTCTTCAGACTTCATGTAAGATTTGGATAAGTAACACATATGTTGTAAATACTTGGTAAAAAAATAACACTTTACCCGACTTTTCTTTTTATTCACTTTATTGTTGTGACAAATATACGGTACAGTGATTAATCACAAACACAGCTAGCGCTCGTGGATGTCCACGGGCTGCTTCTGCTAATATATTACGCTAAGGATTTGGGGCATTTTTTTGTTTGTTTTGAGGATTGGGAGGCACTTTCTAAGGGCTGACATGCCGTCCATATTTCATAAATTCATTTCTAAACATTGAATTTCCGGAGGGAGTATTAATTCTGCCGACCCATTAATCTGGTCTGTAGCTTCATGCCCAAACCCTTTACCTGTGAAAGGGAGAAACCTCAATTGGTGTATTGCCAAAGAACAGCGTGACGTGTGTACTCCAAGGCCATATCCGCATGTATGGCTTCAATGTATACGACGCAACACACGCGTTATTCGTTCGCACAGCTTCATGGTTACATACACACAGTTTAGTGTGTATGTAACTCTATGGTTTCAGGGGGGGGGGGGGGGGGATGTCTCATTGAGTTACGCATTTAGGGTATCAAAAAAAAAGCAAAAATCAAGAAAAATGGTATCAAATTCAGAGACTGATAAGAAGAAGATCCGCGGAAGGAGGGGGGGGGGGGGGGGGATTGGTTCGATAATGTGTCCAAATTAGGTTAAATTTCTTTTACGGTTCCTTTTTGGCTAAAAAGAAGTCTATGATGATGATGTAGGCCTAAATAGGATGTAAAATACCAAGCAAGATATAAAAGCGCCGTTAATGGTATAAAAATAGGGCATAGACGGGTTTCCCTGTTTAGGGTATCAGAATCTGCCCCTACTTCAGTCTGGCAGTCGTCGCGATCGATTTGGATCGATTCAAGTGCCCGTAAACTTTTCTGCCTCTTATATGTGAAAATTCGGCTCCAGGGAGTCCAATTTATTTAAGCATGCCATTACTTTCGAAATTGAACTTTGAACATTTTCTGTTTTTTTTTTTTTTTTTTTTTTTTTTGGGGGGGGGGGGGAGGGGTGGGGGACTGTTCCTTAGTTGAACTTAATTCTTTCTGTGCTACAATTTCTTTCGATGAGACAGGGTGAAGGGGAGGAACATGTAACTGTTAAATGTAAAAAAAATAAAAATAATAAAAAAGGAGGGGATTTCTGCCATTTCAGATTTTAGGACTCTTTATTTCAATTTGATTTATTTCTACTTTTTACTTATATCAAGGAAGCATATACTTGGGTAAACTACCTTTTGCGACAGCCCCCGAAAATGAAAACAATATATAGGGTTAGGGTTAGGGTTTAGGGTTAACCGAACCGCTCATTTTGAGTGGTTGTCGCATATTGTCATTCCTATTATCAACAAATAAATTGACAATGGGAAAATTGCCCTCATACTGTTAGAAACATGATTGTTATTGTATATCGCCTCACTTTTGCATCGTTTACAAGGGATGTACCGCTAATTATGCATGTTATGTTTTTCATAGCCTTAATTTCTCGGAGTATTAAACGACGGAAACATGTCAAGATCAAATCGCTCCCTCTAGCTCTATGTATGGATTATATACTCGAACATAATTATATCCATATCATTTAGTCTTCATCAAGATGAAAATGTATTTTCTTCAGAACTCATGCAAGATTTGGATAAATAACACATACTCACATGTTGTAAATACTTGGTCAAAAAATAACACTTACCCGACTTCTTTTATTCACTTGATTATATTATACGGTACGGTGATTAATCATAAACACAGCTAGCGCCGTGGATATCCACGGGCTGCTGCTGCTAGTACACATATAATAAAGTATAATCAGGTATAATAAACCATCAAACCTTTTGAAACCTTCCAAATCTATTTCAGGCATGCGTTGGGCAAATTTTACGGCAGTAGTTGTAAAACAGAGCAAATTTTTCCTGTTCCTTGCATTACATTCAGATGTGTTGGTCCACACGCGGTGATTTCTTGTCACTGCCAGGGGGAGGGGGGGGGGGGGGGGGGGAACGACTAGCCTTTACCATTATTTACTATACACTCTTCAAAATTTCATAGAATATTAGACTGTCACAGGATTTAATTCTAAACAATTGCCACATGTTATTCATGATTCTTGATTATATTTTTTTAGGTGAACGATCTTGTGCAGCGCTGTGCATCCAAGAAATCAGAACTGGAGAAGAGCATTCAGAATGTTGAAGCACAACGCCATGTAGTACACGCTGCCATACTGAAACTACGGGAAGATGTCAGCCAAGCCTACAGCGTCAAGGCCAAGCAGCTTGAAGAAAATCAGCAAATTCTCATCGACCAAATCGATGCATTAAAGTGTAGTTTCGATGACGATCTCGACGCTTTGAAATCAAACAATCGACAGAGGTTCAAGAGTATTATTAGTTCGATGACACTGGTGGCTAATGACAGACTGGGTCGTCTTGAGACAGATAGTCTGTCTGCTCATACCTTGCTTTGTGAGGAGCTGAATGGCATGCTGAAGGAGGCTACTGATCACACTAATGCAGAAGCCATAACGAAGAAAGCATTGAGAAAGAGGTTCAAGCCTGCAGATGATACTCGTCTTGATCTCGGGAACATCTCAGAATCAGATCCTGAGTTAAAAGTCATTCAGTGTGTCGATCTACAGGGATTTATATTGGGGATGACCAAATACTCTGATGACAGTGTGGCTATTGGATATGATATTGAATATGGTATAGATATCTTTGATTCATCTGGTAATAAGCAGCAGTATGCAAACATACCAAGTGACATGGAATGTTATGATCTTGTGTTTCAACAAGACAGGTCGTTATGCATATCGACGGGTAACACAGAAGCACACATATATTCTCCCAATGGCTCCAGGAAATCAACCATCCACGTGACAAACAATAACAATTTTCTCAGACTAAACAGAAGTCCATCAGATGAAATCCTCGTAGCTAACGAGGGAAATCAAGTCTACATCTATGACCCGACGGGAACCACACTCAAACACACTGTACAAACAAAACACAACAAGACTACCAGGCATCAGCAACCAGGGAGGGTCTGATCGTCACAAGTTCTTGTGATATCGATCCTAGCGTAGTGACGGTCTATGACAGGGATGGGAATGCTGGTAAGCCTCTACAAGCTCCAAGCGATGTCTACCTGTATGCTGCCGTGGACGAGCAGGACAGGGTGTATGTAGCGAATGTTGATCGTAAGAACGGTAACGTGGTGATCAGGCTCTATGACCTTGATGGTCTGAACCTGAAGGAGAGAGTCGAGTTCAATCCTCTTAATCTAACGTTAGGGCATGATTGGTGTTACTTGGTTTCCCTCTCTCCAGACTTGCTCGCTTTTGCTTGTGACAAGGAGTTGTATTTTATCAAATTATCTTTGTAATCCAGAGTATCTCTATATAACCATTATGTGCGATGTTTACACGTCAGCTCTGCTTCAGAATTGTGCTCTATGTAATTCTATGATTCATATTCCACTGTTATTATTTAATAACATACCTAATACGCAACAAAATGCTCAGTCTCTCGATAATTTCAATTAGATCCTAAATTGCAATCCGATTCAGTGATAATAGCCGACTTGATATTTTATGAACCTTCATCTTGTGCATGCAAACTGTGATAGAAGGAAATGATATTATCATACACACAATGTCCAGGGAGATCTGATAATGATGTAGACTTTGATACTTTTGTGTAAGGATTGGTGAGGTTTAGAATCCATTTCGACATGCTACTTATGCAATTTTTTTTTAAAGGTCACGTGTAGTACTACAAATCAAGTAAATATCAACTTGATTATCCATTAATAATTGAAATTGTATAAGTTTAGATTGAGAGCATGCATGCCTACTCCCAATTTACAGGCCCTACTCTCTCTCTCTCCCAAAAGGAAAAAAAAGAGGGAATTTTCACTCCCAGGGAGTTATGTCAAGAAATCACCTGTTTAGGAGGGAATATCGAGTGCTCTTTAATAGAAAAGAGTTGAATCCCCCTATTTGCATTCACCGTGAAGTCACGTCAGTGATCGCACTCTCTCTCTCTGTCTTTTTTTTTTTGGGGGGGGGGGGGGGGGTAAGGCTGAGGTATAATATCAAGTAAGTAAAATAGTTTAGTGTGTTCAAATTCACTTTGATTTAATCTCCTGCGGCTGAAACTGACCGAAATTCTGAAGAAAAAAGATGAAATCATTTTTTGGTATACAAGTAGATAGTCCTAAACACTCCATGATCCATCAGGAGTAGGTCTACTCTCTTTCTAGATGTAAGAAATTGTTCATAGATAACCAAGTTGACCTTTACTTGACCTTCAGTATCAGAACATGACCTAAACTTGCAAAGATAACATTAAACATGGATGCTACGCCTCACTAAATCCCTAAAGTACAAGTATCAGACAACATTATTGGACATAGTGTGTAGCTTATACTTTCGTCTCATCATGCATAAACATGAAAGATGAACAACACCACTAGAGTTCTGTATCAGCGCGCATAGACAATTAGTACGTAGATCAGTTTACACATTCTAAGTAAGTTGTCTTGCTGTGCTAAATGTGGCTACAAGCGGCCCTTCAGATTTTGTAAATGATGGAAATTGCTGAAAATTGCTCTTTTCGGTAAACAGTGCTGAAATTGTTCAGAGACCACATGGGATCACAAATAAAACAAAAAACCGTCAACAAACAAAACTTTTCTAGGTTTTCTGTTAGCTAAATAGGACTTTAAAATGGCCTATAACCAAGGAGTTATCACAGAACTCCTTGTTGTAACAGCCCTCTCTCGAATAACATGTAAATTGATACCCTGTATGAATTTTTTTCTCATTGATATTTTATGTTAGCATGGGAAAGGAAATACTGACTATATCACATTGCACCTTAGAGAGAGAGAGAGAGAAAAGTTTAATAACTTCTTGTATTATCAAGTCGCGTCTAAATTCCACGTATACCGGTGTATACATTACTGTAAAATTGTAATACTATACAAGACCATGATATAAAACCGTGGTGTCGTGTTAAAATATGTTTCGTGATCGATGAGTGAATGGATAATTCAGGTCCAGATGAATAATAATCAAAATAGACTTATTGTTGAGAAAATACTTATTCACCATTATCATTAACACAACAGTACACATAAATGAAGATTGCCATGGATGTTTATTCAATGGTTTATTATGTACACAATAGCAGATACATTTTGCAGCCTGGTGGCTGAATTGCATGTTCTGTTACAATCGCACGAGTACATGTATAAATACAAATCTAAGACAGTTAATACAGTAATGGTAGGAACGGTAGTAACAAAATGATAGCCAGGCAGGGAGGGAGAGGGAGAGGAGAAGATTAACAGATTGTGTAATCCGTGGCTGTACGGAAGAGAGGATAATGATGTGTGACAGACGAGGGGAAAGGAGCAAGGTTGAAGGTGGAGGGATAGAAGATAGCATGTCAGATATTTTAAAGAAGTGTAGGAACAGTAAGTACCGGTAGCTAATATTGCGAGAATTAAATGTATGACAATGACAATGCATATAAAATACAAATGCATAGTTGCATATTTACATATTCGTGTAGTAAATGTACAAAGCATGCACAATTGTTGACATCAGTATTGAGAAATATGTGGATTCTGTGATAGGTAGAATTGAACATAAGCTTTACTGCATATTATGTATATACTTTTATGTATTGTCTGGATATTAAATTGAATTAGAGTAGAGAAGTTTGGTAGTTGTGTGGAACGTCTCACATCCCTGCTACTCAGCCATAGAGGGTGACATTGGAGAAAAAGATGCATTCCTTCGAAATCAGTTTCTACCATGTCTGATATAGTCATTAAATGTTGTGAAAACTGATGTTATGAATGATTAGTTTGTCATGAAGTACAAAAGACATTATTAACACAAAATAGTATGAACTTGGAAAGTTCTGTTTCTTTTTATATATATACTAAAGATGCGAAGTAGTGTAATGATATCATCTTGTAAACATGTACCGTATATAGTTCTATTTTACCAAGTAATTTCACTTTGCATATTTCATGATATTCTAAAACATATTGCAAACATGTTCAGTATAATTCTATGTTACCATGTAATTTCACTTTGCATATGTCACGATGTTATAAAAGATCTTGTGTTACAATACTAGGAGTGTAATGTGGAATTTTAATCCACGCAACTACTGTTTCCTTTAAATTTAGTCCAATATAAAGTATTAGAATTCACGATTTATGAGGAGGAATCAGGCATATCTCGATCTGAATTTGACAATGGCGGAAAGAGAATGGAGGCAAAATGAAGAAAAGCAAGATATATGTCCTAATAATCAAATGATAAAGTATAGAAATGACATGACTATTAAACCTCCATGCTAGTAGGCAATACATAGCAATGATCACTACAAAATCACTACAAAATCACCACTTTTATACAAAGAAAACAAAGGATAGAGATATTCGTTGTCTTGTACCCGCTTATGCCGAAATACAATATTACTTATTTATTCTGTATTTCATAGAAACAAATATTCGAATCATGCAACATGTGTGACGTCACTCTTATCCAGGAGATAATGGGTATCTGTTAGGATTGCCAAAAGTCAATGTGACTGGGCTTTTTATCTCCATTACCCTACATGCATGTATATGAACGGTGCAAAATGGTAGGAATGCTGCCTAAGGAGTGGTGTGTGTGTAATTGGGTTTTTACAGACGTGTATCAATCAGATATGATTATTTACGTCTGGGGACCGACCTTTAACGTCACCATCCAAAAGACGTGACTCAGTCTCGAACCTGGGTCCGCGCTGAATCAGTTTATAACTTCCACTGTTAGCTGGATTACAGTCGCACGCCACAACGCCCAGTTAAGGAGTGGAGATGGTGCACACAATTTATATGCAGGCTTGAAATCCAATGACCAGGGATAATAGTAAAATAACATTGTAAAGAGCATTTAAGTATTAACGTAATGCGCTCTATAAAATAATGTAACATATTATCATCATCATCATCATCATCATCATCATTAATATTATCATTGTCATTATTATTATTATTATTATTATTGTTGTTCTTGTTGTTTTCATACATTTTCTTTTCTATTTTTTAATCTTTAAATAAACAATAAGTACCAGTTTCATTGCAAAAAAATTAGAAATTCTATGTTTGTACATGTATTTGTACCAATTTTAAAATAGCGAGTTGGAAAGCGCGTCTCTATTTTTTTCTTTATACTGTTTCGTTTTGTATAATCAAGTTGTGTGAAATTAAGAAAATAGAATTAAATTGCCACCTTAGGCCTACATGATCTCCTCATAATTATTAGCATGATCAATGTAGGGTGGGGATTTAATATTCACATGGTCAAATTCACTCCAAATAATTTGATCACTTTTCTTACATTTTCAGGGACATTTTGTTACATTCCAAGCCAGATTAGGAAACCATTCAACCAGTGGTGTAGCTACAGGGGGTATGAGAGCACGCCATCCTCGAAATGACGAAGAACAAAGGAGAAAGAAAGGCGATGAGAAAAAGAGAGAAAAGGAAAGAGGGAATGGGAAAAGGATGGTGAAAATAGACGACTGGACAACGTTCAGAATCCTCCCCCAAATCAGTGGCCTTGTAAATTTGTATTTCAATTTCGGAGTAAGATCGGTACCCAAGCGATATCAGTTCCCCCTCAATGGTTGGACTCATGCTACCGCCTATGAATTCAGCCATACATTCATTACCATATTCATGATGTACTTACCCGAAGGAGAGTACTGTTTAAGTGGAAGGGGGATGGAGGAGGAAAGAGATGGGAAAGAGAGAGAGAAAGAGAGAGAGAGAGAGAAGGAAAGAGAGAAAGATAGAGGGAGAAAGAGAGACAGAGAGATAGGAGAGGAGAGTAGAGGGGAGAAAAGAGAATAGGAGGAGAGAGGGAGAGAGAGAAAGAGCCCACCGCACACTATACGATTAGTCTGCGATCATGGCCATCCGATTTTGGAAGAAAATGTAAGCTAGAACATAAGATAGAGAGAGAGAGAGGGAAAGAATTATCATTTACAGGATATTGACTCGTCAAACATAAATAATTTGTATATTCTACTATAAGTTATCATGATAATTAGGTTGTATTCGTACTATTCTAAAGGATATCAAGTTAATTAACATGGATCTATAATCTACTATGACAGACGATCTATGGTGAAGCCTACATCACTCTGTCGCCCTCAATACAAAATATGGTGAAAATGATGAATACAATACCGTCATTAAGGGCAAAGGTACGAAACGATCATTGGAAAACCCACTTCTATAAATAGGACGCATCAAGAATGGATGATTATTGTATTGACGGAGGTTCTTAATTTGCTAAACAAGTGTAAATACTGGTTAATATACTGTGCCTGCATGCGTATTCGAGTTTTCACTTGAACAGAGATAATATATACAGTAACAGTTTCTTGAAAGACAGTCACCCAGGCCTTACCAATCACCAAAGCGCACAGAGTGAACGAGTTCAGAAGCGGGCTTTGAGAATAGTATAAGGACCTCGATACATGACATAGATAATGCCCTGCAAATCACACAAGTGAAATCACTTGAAATAAGGAGACATGATCTACACTCTCAAAACTTAAGTGCTGTTTTCAGCACCATGACGGCTGAATTTAGCACTTTCTGAGGGCTTGCATAGGGACTGCACTCAGAGTGCTATTGGAATGCACACAGCGTGCTATTTCAGCACTTTTACTGCTAAAAAAAAAAAAATAAAAAAAATCGTGATTCTGGCGAGCCTCGAACCAGGGTCCGCTGATCGAGAATTGCTGGCATTACCGCTAGACTAACTCACATCGTACGATTTAGAGCAGATCATATTGTTACATAGTTCATGTTATCTACTTGACTCCCATGAAAAAGCTAAATTGCAAGAAGAGTTCGTTAGTCTATCGGTAAGGTCAGCGCCTCTCAATCAGCGGAACCTGGTTCGAGACTCGCCACGGTCACATTTTTTTTTTGCTGGTAAATTAGCACACTACAAGTGCTAAAACAGCATTTCAGGTGCAGTCACTATATGTGCCCCGAAAAAGTAGCACTTCAGTTTTTACAGTGTATGTGCCAGAGGTACATTGTCGCTTGGTCTACCACCACTTGGTCTAATTACCAGTTCGTCGAACTCCACGTGGTCTAACTTCATTTTGTCTACAACCAGTTTGTCTACTTACCATTTCGTCTAATTTCCATTTGGCCTAATAACCAATTCGTCTAATACCCAGTTTGCCTAACCCCATTTAGTCTAAAACCCATTTTGGCTAATTTTCACTTCGGCTAATTTTCACTTCGTCTATTTCCAAATAGTCTAACAGTCATTTTGTCTAAAAGCCACATAGTCTAATATCCATTTGGGCTACACCTACTTTGGCTAAGACCATATGGTCTACCTATCATTTGGTCCAATTCCATTTAGTCTAATAACCAGTTGGGCTACTTATCATTTAGTCTAACTGTCATGGTCTAATGACCATGTGGTCTAATATCCAATTCGTCTAATAACCAGTTAGGCTACTTATCATTTGGTCTAATTTTCATATAGTCTAATGACTATTTGGTCTAATTACTATTTATTCTTCTGGACATTTAGTAGCAAGTTGAGAAAGGACAGGGAAATGAAACTTTTAAAAAAAAATGAAACTTCAAAGAAGTCATCTACGTAAATGTGTATTAAAAGAGTTATTCACCTTGCTGCTGCTTATATCAAGATCAATTAATATCCCTACATTTCATATATCAATTTATTAAAATCAATTATTTACTATTATTTTTTAGTAATTAAAACATTCATAGGTCTCATCTTCCTTTCATGACTTAAGTAGAAGAACCTGATTTTGTATTGCACTTCAAATTATGTTTGTTGGGTTGATAATCTGTTATTCATGTTTCTTATTTGATATCCGATGGACAAATGTTTGTGCAAGTGGTCAGTAAAAGCTAGGGGCGGTGCCAGGGTATTTTCATAGGAGGGGCAAGACGACCCACAGACTTGGGGATTCAACGAACTGGGTACTTTTTTTTGGAAAAGGGGAAACTTAATTATAAAGGGTAAGACAAGAATGGAAAATGGAGTTTTGATACGTTGCTGTACCCCTATTGTATTTAACATACATTAAATTTTAAGGATATATTTCTAATCTTTGCATAATATGCAATTCTGCTCTACTCCTAACTTGCAAGCGAGCGACCAAAAATACGATGTTCTTGTTGAAGGAAATGCATGGTGCTTGCATTATACAGTGATTTCATGACGAAGATGCCGCAAAATCGTTTAATTTCAAGCACAATCTCTCAATAAAAAAGATAGAGAGCGAGTAGCGAGCAAGCTTCGGGCGGGGGATATCTTAATTGCTGCAATACATTTGTATTAAACTTTTGGGCACTGTGTCCTCAGCTCTCGCTAAGTTCCTGCTCAAAGGTGTCACACTGTTGTCATATCAAGAACTAAATATTCTGCCATTAAGCTTCTCTGATTTTTTTTTGAGCTATGCAAACTGCTATTTTCAGGGGCGGCGCTACAGGGGGGGGGGCAGGGGGCCTGTGTCCATTATGATGTTTCAAGTGACCAAAAAGGAAGAGAGAGAGAGAGAGAGAGAGAGGAAAAATGAAAAAAGGACAAGAAGAAGAAAGAAGAAGAAAGAAGAGTATGCAACTATTATTACTATTATTATTATTATTATTATTATTATTATTATTGTTATTATCATTATTATTATTATTATTATATAAATTAACTCTCTCGGCACAATGCCCCCCCCCCCCCCCCCCCGTCACCTTTCCAAGCACCCAAAAAGTGTCTCCTGCTACCCACACAAATGCCGCTTTTTATACTTGTTCACTGCCTTCTTTTTCTTCTTTTAAGGCAGTGGCGTATCTAGGTATTATGAAGCCCTGGGCAAACAGTGAATTTGCGCCACCCCCCCTCCCCGAGTCAAATTATGTTAAAGGCCAAGTCCACCTCAATATCAAGTTGATTTGAATAAACAGAGTAAAATTAAACAAGCATAACAGTAAAAATTTTACTGAAATCGGATGTAAAATAAGAAAGTTATGGCATTTTGAAGTTTTGCATTATTTCGTGAAACAGTGATATGCATAACATGGGCGGTATGCAAATGAGTGAACCGATGATGTCATGCGCTTACTTTTCCTTATGTATTTTATTATATGAAATATCATATATTTCATTTTTTGCTTCAATAATGCATGGTTTGACTCCATATGGAACATGTAAAATCATCATTATTGTAACTTATTTTCATACAAGGAAGGGATTCTTTATTATCACATCTATAAAAATTGAAATATTCATCCGACTCTGTGACCTCCTTTTTGATCCTTTCGCTTTCTTATTCTTCTTCCTCCTCCTCTTCCTCTTCTTCTTCTTATTCCCCTCCTCCTCCATCTCCTCCTCCTTCTTCGTCTTCTTCTTTTTTTTTTCTTCTTCTTCTTCATCCAATCCTTCTTTGGACGAAATAGATATAATCAGAGGTGAAATATACCGTCACTTATTAAACTGTAGTCACAATCACCTTTACCATTGTCAATTTGCTTCATCCTTAATGTTCTATGCATATACATTCTCATGATTATGTTGTTGCAATTTATGTTCGTTCTTCTTGAATGCATGATTATGATAGCATGATATTCATTTAGTTTATTATGATTACCGGTGGTATAACGGATAGAAGTGGTGATGATGGCGATGATGATGATGGCTGTGACGATGATGACGTTGATGGCTGGGATGATGATGTTGACGATGATGATGATTGCGCTGGTGTACGTGTGAAAGAATAGACAAGATAATGAATACGTGAGAAAGAATTTCGTATCCTATAAAAAAGATGATTATTGTGGCACATTTTGAGGATAGGCCTAACCGTTATAGAGACAGGTTGGAAGAATGAAATCATTATGAGGTCAGGTGATATACCTAGTTGGTGAGAAAGAAAGAAAAATTAAAAACATGGACAGTATGTGAAATGAGTGTGGATGTAAAAAGAGATACATTTACTTTATGAATATACAAGGAAGGGTATAGTTATGCATGGATTTTGGTTATACACCCCCCCCCCCCCCCCTTACTCTCTTCCACGGGCTAAGCGGTAAAATATTATATTTTCATGAAATTACCTCATCAAACATAAATAATATCTATATTCTACTATAAATTATCATTATAATTAGGTTGTATTCGTACTATTCTAAAGGATATTAAAGTAATTAAAATGTATCTATAATCTACTGTAAAAGACAGTCTATCGAGAAGCCTATATCAATCTGTCGCCCTCAATACAAAATATGGGGAAAATGATGAATACAATACCGCCATTTGGGTCAAAGGTAACGAAGCGATCATTGGAAAAACCCACTTCTATAAATAGGACGCACCAACAATGCATGAATATTGTATTGACGAACGTCCTAAACAAACCTGCATGCGTATTCGAGTTTTCACTTGAACAGAGATAAATACAGTGATTTTCCTGAAAGACAAGCATTTTTTCAATTAAAGATCCGTTCTCAACAAACAAAAGCTCTTTTTGAAACATGGTCTGGATTGTGTATCATTTCCTCATTGCGTAATTTCAGATAATTCAGAACTAAAGACTGTGATTATGGAATAGAGCTTGCTTGAATTACGAGGAAGTTGGATCATACATTCATTGTATCATTTATATTCATTGGGCATTAATTGGATATACAGTTCATGAGTTTGTTGTTTGTAACGAGTGAGAGATTAGTAATTTTTATCAATGGCTGAGAAGATTGAAGAAGAGAAAGTTCCGAGCTCTTCACAGAACCTGATATGTCCACTTTGTCTTGATATCTTCGACGATCCAACCCTCTTGCCTTCATGCGGACACACCTTCTGTCGGAAGTGTCTCAAGAAATATGACCTGTCACACCAGGATCTTGATCACATGGTCTGCCCTCTGTGCAGGAAGATCACGAAGCTGTCTGCGAACCGTGTCGATGATCTCCTCACCAATGTGACGGTCAATGGACTCGTAGACGATTACCACGGCGAATGTGGTGGGGTTAATGCAGTCCTTGAGATGCGTCCAAAATGCACTGCTTGCAAACTTCAGAAAGAAGCTGTCTCACTATGCAGTACTTGCCAGAACTACATGTGCACCGATTGCGACTTCAGCCATAAGCAGCTAACATCATTCTTTGAAGGTCATGAGATCGTATCCATACATGATATCATCGAAGGGAACGTCAGCATTGGTCATTCCTCTGAGAAGTGCTCCACCCATAAACAAGAGAACAAAGACATGTTCTGCGAAGGATGTAAGGTGCACGCCTGTCTCAAGTGCGTGATCATCGGTCATCGTGATCACAAGATAAAATCTCATGAAGATTTCGAGATGGAATTACAGGAAGAGGTGAGTGTCCATTACATAGATTTTTATTGATTTGTTGCCTTCGTTTCAATTATGAGTAAACTATAAATTTCGTATTATCACTTGATACAGAGGGTACGCAGTAAGCAATCGTGAAAAATACCAAACGTGCTATTGGAAATTTCAATAAGATATTGATAACTAATTTAGAATGATTTTCTTGAGAACTGAAATCAAACAGAATCAATTGAATAAAGGTTGCCTAAACATGTTTTTGATACGATGCTCCATAGTACTGAAAATTGCTCTTTAAAGGAAATTCATTGATTGCATTTTTATTCAAAACGAGGGGTGTGATCTTGACTAGACCTGGATGAAGCAACATTTTCTTCCCCCCTTTCTTAAAACAAAATGATAACACATGATGTTTTGGTATTGATATCGATTTTTTTTTTAATTGTATGTTTTATTAAATCAAAAGACAAAAATCATAATATTTACATGTCATCAACAATGATTGTTACACAACAAAAACGATTTTAAAAAATAAATAAAAATCTTTCTAGCGTATTGGACCTTGGCTTCATGCGGGGGAGGGAGGGGGAGGGGTATAACACACAAGCCAATGATGAGCATAATGTCTACGTATTTCAGCAAGAAAATGACTTTTCCGCTCCCTATTTTGGGTGTGAGTGGTTGGGGCATGGACGTTGATTTATTTCATCTCTTCTCAATTTGTATTGTAGGTTCACAATGATTTTGATTCATGAGACTGCAGTGGCTTTCCTCAATGAAAAATAAGTGTCGGTTTTTTGTGCTCTCAGTATAGGCAAAATGTATCAATGGAAGATTTTAACATGAATCTCTCAGGGAACATGACCACGCGGGTGTCGATCCGTGCCCCCCCCCTAAAAAAACTTTCTTTTTGCAATTTACCCAGGAAATTTTGCAATTGACCACCACAATATTGAGCGGTAGAGAAGCTCGAATTTTATACGTTGATAAACGGTTTTCTATTCACTCACGTCTACAATCGGGAGCAAAACTAACAAAAACCCTATGGGCTTCAGAAAGAGTCGAGAAATGCAGCAAGGCTACCTGAAGTTGTGATTTCTTTCAAAAGTTTAAACTTTGCAAATGCTGTTTTATACACTGTCCTATATTGGAGGCGCAATATTTAGTTTAGGCGGAAAGTTTCAATTATTTGGAGGTAGTATACTGCACTGTATGTTACAGGAGTGCGTGCAGGGAGAGGGGAGTTACTCCCCCCTTCCCGCGCGAAAAGATAACGGCTCTTAGCGCCTTTTTACCTTTTTTCTCTCACTTCCCCCGCTTTTTCGCTCTCGCTTTTTTAGGGGATGAATAGGGGGCCCCCTTGTGCCCCCTGGCTACGCCTATGAGCAGGAGTCATACGAAACTTCAATTCATGATATAGTGAGCAAAGCAATTACATTTATTTTTTTCAAATTTTGAATCCTTTATATTGTTTAAGAACTATATACTGTGGGCGCAAAATTACGAGATTCTGATAGAAAATAATTGTGCGAGGGAGCAAAGCGACCGAGCTTTGGAAAATTTTCGCATTTCAAACCTTCAAAAACGAGATTTCTAGTGCTACCTGCTACCGTTTTATTTTGTCAAAATTCATGTTTTAGGTGAACGATCTTGTGCAGCGCTGTGCATCCAAGAAATCAGAACTGGAGAAGAGCATTCAGAATGTGGAAGCACAACGCCATGAAGTACACACTGCCATACAGAAATTACGGGATGATGTCAGCCAAGCCTACAGCGTCAAGGCCGAGCAGCTTGAAGAAAATCAGCGAACTCTCATCGAACAAATCGATGCGTTAAAGCGTAGTTTCGATGACGATCTCGACGCCTTGAAATCAAACGATCGACAGAGGATCAAGAGTATTAGTAGTTCGATAGCACTGGTGGCTAATGACAGACTGGGTCGTCTTGAGACAGATAGTCTGTCTGCTCATACCTTGCTTTGTGAGGAGCTGAATGACATGCTGAAGAAGGCTACTGATCACACTTCTGCAGCAGCCATAACGAAGAAAGCACAGAAGAAGAGGTTCAAGCCTGCAGATGATACTCGTCTTGATCTCGGGAACATCTCAGAATCAGATCCTGAGTTACAAGTCATTCAGTGTGTCGATCTACGGGGATGTATGTGGGGGATGACCAAATACTCTGATGACAGTGTGGCTATTGGATATGGGGATTCGCATGGTATAGATATCATTGATTCATCGGGTAATAAGCAGCAGTATACAAACATACCAAGTGACATGAAGTGTTATGATCTTGTGTTTCAACAAGACAGGTCGTTATGTATATCGACGGGTTACACAGAAGCACACATATATTCTCCCAATGGCTCCAGGAAATCAACCATCCACGTGACAAGCAATAACAATTATCTCAGACTAAACAGAAGTTTATCGGATGAAATCCTCGTAGCTAACGGGGGAAAGCAAGTCTACATCTATGACCCGACGGGAACCACACTCAAACACACTGTACAAACAAAACACAACAAGACGGCCCAGGCATCAGCAACCAGGGAGGGTCTGATCGTCACAAGTTCTTGTCGTATCGATCCCAGCGTAGTGACGGTCTATGACAGGGATGGGAATGCTGGTAAGTCTCTACAAGCTCCAAGCGGTGTCTACCTGTATGCTGCCGTGGACGAGCAGGACAGGGTGTATGTAGCGAGTATTGATCGTAAGAACGGTAACGTGGTGATCAGGCTCTATGACCTTGATGGTCTGAACCTGAAGGAGAGAGTCGAGTTCAATCCTCTTAATCTAACGTTAGGGCATCATTGGTGTTACTTTGTTTCCCTCTCTCCAGACTTGCTCGCTTTTGCTTGTTACTATAAGTTGTATTTTATCAAATTATCTTTGTAATCCAGAGTATCTCTATATAACCATTATGTGCGATGTTTACACGTCAGCTCTACTTCAGAATTGTGCTCTATGTAATTCTATGATTCATATTCCATTGTCATTATGTAATAACATACCTAATACTAAACAAAATGCTCAGTCTCTCGATAATATCAGGTGCATGTATACATTTTGTTGTAATCCAATATTGTGATTATAGTCGACTTAATATTTTATGAACCTAGAAAAATTATTTCCGTTAAAGTTTGTTTGCTGTTTTGCGATCCCATGTGGTCTCTGGACAATTTCAGGTCTGTTGACGAACAAGCTATTTTGAGCAATTTAAATAATTTGCATTAATCTGAAGGGCCCCTGGTAGCCATATTTAGCAGCGCAAGACAACTTACGCACAATGTCCCATGTGTAAACTGATCTACGTACTAATTGTCTGATACCGAACTCTAGCTGTGTTGTTCATCTTGTGCATGCAAACTGTGATACAAGGAAAGCACGTTATCATACACACAATGTCCAGGGAGATCTCATAATGATGTAGGCTATGATACTTTTGTGTAAGGTTTTGTTGAGGTGTAGAATCCATTTTGATGTTACTTTTGCAATTTAAGGTCACGTTCTAATATTACAAATCAAGTAAATATTAACTTGGTTATCTATTAATATTGGAAATGTATACATTTCGATTGAGAGTATACTGGTCTACTCCCAATTAATATATACCCTATTCTCTCTCTCTCTCTTTCTCTCTCTCTCTCTCTCTCTCTAAAAAGAGAGAGAGAGTGAATTTTGACTCGCAGGGAGTCACGTCAAGAAGTGACTTGTTTAAGAGTGAATATAGAGTGCTCTTTAATAGAAAAAGTTTACCCCATTTGCATTTCCCGTGAAGTCACGTCAGTATCTCTCTCTCTCTCTCTCTCTTTCTTTAGAGATGAGGTATAAAATCAAGTAATTATAAAAGCTTAAATAGCTCAAATTCACTTTGATTTAATCCCCTGCTGCTGAAACTGACCGAAATTTTGAAAAAAAAAATGAAATCATTTTTTTAAATCTACAAGTAGATAGTCCTAAACACACCATGAATCCATCAGGAGTAGGTCTATACTCTCTTTCTAGATGTAAGAGATTGTTCATAGATAACCAAGTTGATCTTTACTTGACTTTCAGTACCAGAATAGACCTAAACTTGCAAAGATAACATTAAACATGGATGCTATATACGCCTCGATCACTAAATCCCTAAAGTACAAGTATCGGACAACATTGTTGGACATAGTGTGTAACGTATACTTTCGTCTCATCACAGGTTGCACATGCGAGATGAACTACAGTACTAGAGTTTGGTATCAGCGCGCATAGACAATTAGTACATAGATCAGTTTACACATTCTGTGTAAGTTGTCTTGCGGTGCTAAATGTGGCTACCAGCGGCCCTTCAGATTTTGTAAATTATGGAAATTGCTGAAAGTTGCTCTTTTCGGTAAAAGAGCTGAAATTGTTCAGAAACCACTTGGGATCACAAATAAAATAAAACACCTTCAACGAAAAGAACTTGGCTAGAGCTAAATGGGACTTAACATGGACTATAACAGCCCTCTCTCGAATAAGATGTATTTTACGCCTTGTATGAATTTTTTTCTCTTGATATTTTATGTTAACTTAGCACGAGAAAGGAAATACTGACTATATTACATTGCACCTTAGAGAGAGAGAAACAAAAAGTTTAATAACTTCCTGTATTATATCAAGTCGTCTATATTCAAGTATATGTTTTCTTTTTATTTACACTACTGTAAAATTGTAATACTATAGAAGACCATGATATAAACCTGTTTGTGGTGTCGTGTTAAAATATGTTTCGTGATCGATGAATGAATCGATAATTCAGGTCCAGGCGCATAATAATAAAAATAGACTTGTTCTTGAGAAAATACATATTCACCATTATCCTTAACACAAAAGTGCACATAAATGAAAATTAACATGCATGTTCCTTAGAAATAGATACTTTCCTTCGAAATCGTTTTCCACCATGTCTGATATAGCCATTAAATGCTGTGAGAACTGATGCTATAAGATCAGACTAGTACAACATACATTATTAACACAAAATAGTATGAACGTGGAAAGTTCTGTTTCTTTTTACTAAAGATGCTGAGTAGTGTAATGATATCATCTTGTCAACATGTACCGTATAATTCTATTTTACCAAGTAATTTCACTTTGTATATTTCACGATGTTATAAAACATCTTGTAAACATGTACCGTATAATTCTAGTTTACCATGTAATTTCAATTTACATATTTCATGATATTATAAAACATCTTGTAATACAATAATAGGAGTGTAATGTGGAATTTTAATCCACGCAACTACCGGTCCTTGAAATTTAGTTCAATATACAGTATTAGAATTAGCGATTTATGACGAGAAATCAGGCATATCTCGATCTGAATATGATAATGGCGGAAAGAGAATGGAGGCAAAATGAAGAAAAGCAAGATACAGGCCCTAATAATGGAATGATAAAGTATCGAAATGACGTGACTATTAAACCTACTACTGATCATGCTAGTAAACAATGCATAGCAATGATCACTACAAAATCTCCATTTTTATATCAAGTGATATAAGTCCTGTACATGACTAACTTCTTTTAAAAGGCGTGTGCATAGATTTCTTTTGGCAAATCGCATTTCATGCATGACTTCAATGTTTTACCTATTGCCCAATACTTTTCCTTAAATTGCTTTTCATATATTTTTAAAATGAGTTGCAGTGAACCATTGATTAGCCTTTTGGATCCTTGGTGTTTTGGCTGACTATTGTTCACACTTTGCATGTTATATACAAAAAAACAACACAAAATGTCAAAGTAAAAAGAATATGTATATAGCTAGTTTAGTTGCAGGAAAATTGCAGATTGCAGATTGCAAATAACTTTTAGGATATGTGCATGGTCATACAAAGAAAAACAAAGAATAGAGTTATTCGTCTTGTGCCCGCTTACGCTGAAATACAGTATTGCTTATTTATTCTGTATTTCATAAAAATACAAATATCCGAATCATGTAACATGTGTGACGTAACTCTTGCCCAGGAGATAATGGGTACGTATTAATGTGACTGGGCTTTTTTTCTCCATTACCCTACATGCATGCATATGAACGGTGCAAAAGCGTAGAAATGCTGCCTAAGGAATGGAGATGGTGCACACAAGTTGTGTGCAGACTTGAAATCCAATGACCATGGGTAATAGTAAAATAACATTGTAAAGCGCATTTAAGTATTAACGTATTGCGCTCTATTATCATCATCATCATCATCATCATTATTGATATTAGCATTGTCATTATTATTATTATTATTATTAGTAGTAGTAGTAGTAGTAGTAGTAGTAGTACTGTTATTATTATTATTATTATTGTTGTTGTTGTCCTTGTTGTTATGTTCATACATTTTCTTTTCTATTTGTTAATCTTTAAATAAACAATAACTACCAGTTTGCAAACAAATTAGAAATTCTATGTTTGTATTTGTAACAAATTTAAATGGCGAGTTTGAAAGCGCGTCTCTATTTTTTTCTTTATATTGTTTCGTTGTGTATAATCAAGTTGTGTGATATTAAGAAAATAGGATTAAATTGCCGCCTTACACGATTTCCTCATAATTATTAGCATGATCAATGTAGAGTGGGGATTTAATATTCGCATGGTCAAATTCACTGCAAATAAGTTGATCACTTTACTTACATTTTCAGGGACATTTTGTTACATTCCAAGCCAAATTAGGAAACCATTCAACAGTGGTGTAGCTACAGGGGGCATGAGGGCACCCCCCCCCCGAATAACGAAGAAAAATGAGAAAGGCGATGAGAAAAGAGAGAAAAGTAAAAAGAGAATGGGAAAAGGATGGTGAAAATAGACGACTGGACCCCGTTCAGAATCCTCCCCTAAAATCAGTGGCCTTGTAAATTTGTATTTCAATTTCCGAGTAAGACCGGTGTCCAAGCGATGTCAGTTCCCCCTCAATGGTTGGACTCATGCTACCCTTATGAATTCAGCCATACATTCATTACCATATTCATGATCTACTTACCCGAAGGAGAGTGTTAGGGGAGGGAGGAGGAAATAGAGGGGAAAGAGAGAGGGGAGAGAGGGTGAGAGAGGTGAGAAAGAGAGGAGAGGAGAGAAGAGAGGAGAGGAGAAATAGGAGGAGAGAGAGAGAGAGAGAGAGCGTAAAGCCCATCTCACACTTTACCATTAGTCTGCGATCCGATTTTGGAATCTAAGAACATTAGATATAAATATTTAAACACATAAAATATGTTTGATTGAGACTCTGAATAGTCATATAAATAGTAAAAATCGAAATTACGGACCTATCCAGAGCCTTCTAGTCGGAAGAAAGGCCAAATCGGCTCCGAATCGTAGTGACGTCAAAGGAGTCCTGCGATTGTCTACGATTTGAAACGATTTGGTCCTTATTCCAGATATAAGGCTGACATCGCACCAAATTCATATGATGAGTATTCATATCATTGTCCAAAACCTAAATCACACAGATTGTATTTGTTAAAAATAATGCTATTGCGATTTATTCTAAGAATCGGATCGCAGTCGATCGTATAATTTGCGGTGGGCTTAAAAGCTAAAATGAGAGAGAGGGGTGTAGGGAGAGAGATACTGAAAGAGAGGAGAGGAGAAGAAAGAGAAAGAGAGAAAGAGGGGGATCGAGCAGCAAGAGATTGAGGGAGAGGATGAGAAGGAGAAATTGTGTGGAGGGGAGAACAGGAGAGCAAGAAAGAGAGATTCAGAAAGAGAGCGGGGTGGAGAATACGGAGAAGGATAAGAAGAGTGGGACTGAGCAGCTAGATAGGAGAGAGTGAGAGAGAGACATTATTTTCTCCATAAATGAATTCATCAGGCATAAATAATTTGTATATTCTACTATAAGTTATCATTATCATTAAGTTGTAAGCATGCTATTCTAAAGGATTTCAAGGTAATTAAAATGGATCTATAATCTACTATGACAGACAATCTATCGTGAAGCCTATATCAATCTGTCGCCCTCAATAAAAAATATGAGGAAAATGATGAATACAATACCGCCCTTATGGTTAAAGGTAATGAAGCGATCATTGGGAAAACCCACTGCTATAAATAGGACGCACCAACTATGCATGAATATAGTTCTGACGGACGTCCTAAACAAGTGAAAACAAATACTGTGCCTGCATGCGTATTCGAGTTTTCACTTGAACAGAGATATATACAGTAATTTTCTTGAAAGACAGTCATTTTTATGAAGGATAATTTCTCAACAAACAAGAGCACCTTTTAAGACTTCGTGCGGTTTGTGTGACATTAAAGTTTGCTTATTGTGTAATTTTAGAAAATTCACAGAACCTCTGACAGTTGTTTTGAGCTTGCTTGAAAGCTTATAACTGACTTTCACGCTGGAGGTGGATCATACTTTCATTGTATCATCACATCATTGGACAACAGTGCATGAGTCTATTCTTTGTAACTGGTGAGAGATTGGTAACTTGTATCAATGGCTGAGAAGAATGAAGAAGAGAAAGCTACGAGCTCTTCACAGAACCTGATATGTCCACTTTGTCTTGATATCTTCGACGATCCAACCCTCTTGACTTCATGCGGACACACCTTCTGTCGGAAGTGTCTCAAGAAATATGACCTGCCACACCAAGATCTTGATCACATGGTCTGCCCTCTCTGCAGGAAAACCACGAAGCTGTCTGCGAACCGTGTCGATGATCTGCTCACCAATGTGACGGTCAATGGACTCGTAGACGATTACCACGGCGAATGTGGTGGGGTTAATGCAGTCCTTGAGATGCGACCAAAGTGCACTGCTTGCAAACTTCAGAAAGAAGCTGTCTCACTATGCAGTACTTGCCAGAACTACATGTGCACCGATTGCGACATGTCATGAGATCGTATCCATACATGATATCATCGAAGGGAACGTCAGCATTGGTCATTCCTCTGAGAAGTGCTCCACCCATAAACAAGAGAACAAAGACATGTTCTGCGAAGGATGTAAGGTGCACGCCTGTCTCAAGTGCGTGATCATCGGTCATCGTGATCACAAGATAAAATCTCATGAAGATTTCGAGATGGAATTACAGGAAGAGGTGAGTGTCCATTATATAGATTTTTATTGATTTGTTGTCTTCGTTTCAAATGCGAAAACCATAAGTAAATAAATCATTTTACCTTCAGGCTTCTGATATCTGATAAAGCTTTATATGAGTAAACTATTAATAAAGAGGGTACACGGTAAGCAATCGTGAAAAAATACCAAACGTGCTATTGTAAATTCAAATACGATATTGATTGAATTGAAGTTTTTATTATCATTTCATCGCAGCCAATGGCTGAATTGCGAATTGATAATTAATTTAGAATGATTTTCATGAGAACGGAAATCATGATATAAAACAGAAACAATTGAATAAAGGTTGCCTAAACATGTTTTTGATACGAGGCTCCATAGTACTGAAGTATATGACGAAAGAGTTGGGACAGAAAAAGAAAATTGCTCTTTAAAGGAAATTCATTGATTGCATTTTTATTCAAAACGAGGGGTGTGATATTGACTAGACCTGGATGAAAAGAAACCCTTTCTTCCCCCTTTCTTAAAACAAAATGATAATGACTTTTCCGGTCCCTATTGGGTGTCAGTGGTTGGGGGCATGGACGCTGATTTATTTCATCTCTTCTCAATTTTTATCGTAGGTTCACAAGGATTTTGATTCATGAGACTGCAATGGCTTTCCTAAAAAATAAGTGTTTTTTTTTTCTTGGCCGAGAAATTTTTCAGGAGGGTGGGGAACATTATCCCCCTTACCCCATCAAATAAGCTAGAGCTTGTGCTCTCAGTATAGGCGAAATGTATCAATGGCAGATTTGAACATGAATCTCACAGGGAACATGACCACAGGGGTGTCGATCCGTGTTCATGATTTTTTTTTGGGGGGGGGGGGGGGGGGGATGGCCGTCGAGGGAGCGAAACCAGAGGCGTATCTAGGGATTATGGCGCCCGGGGCAAACAATGAAGTTACCGAGTGTCCAAACTTATATAGGTTATTGTACGAGGGAGGGAGCAAAGCGACCGAGCGGCAAATTTTTCAATTTTTAACACTAAAAAACTTTCTTGTGCATTTTACCCAGGAAATTTTGCAATTGACCACCACAATATTGAGCGGTAGAGAAGCTTGAATTTTATACATTGATAAACGGTTTTCTATTCACTCACGTCTACAATCGGGAGCAAAACTAACAAAAACCCTATAGGCTTGAGAAAGAGTCGAGAAATGCAGCTAGGCTATCTGAAGTTATCTGAGATTTCTTTCAAAAGTTTAAACTGTGCAAATGCTGTTTTATACACTATCCTATATTTGGGGCGCAATATTTAGCAGGAGAACTGGCGTAGCCAGGATTTTTCAATAGGGGGGGGGGGGGGGGGCAGACTTGAAGGATCCAACCGCGTAGCCAGGATTTAATTTTGTGGTGCGGCTGGGGTGGGTGCAGGGAGGGAGGGTTTTCCCCCTCCTGCGCGAAGCGTGAAAGCTCTGGCGTTTTATAGCAAATTTGAGAGAAAGATATTGGCTCGTAGCACCTTTTTTTAGGCGGAAAGTTCGCTCGACACCCGGACGGCTTTTCAAGCGTGCGTGCAGGGAGAGCATGGAATTGGTATGGATGTACCCCCTACGCTCGATGGAAAGATAGGGGCTATATGTGAGATTGTTACTTTGCTTCGACGGGAGCCCGGATAGCTCAGTTGGTAGAGCACTGGTCATGTAATCCAGGGTCCCGGGTTCGAATCCCGGTCGGGGCATTGTAATTTTCTCACATTTCTTTATGATATATTCAATTTACTTCAATCCTATCAATTATGATATTTAATTATAAAATAATTGTGCGAGGGAGCAAAGCGAACGAGCTTGGGAAAATTTTCGCATTACAAACCTTCAAAAATGAGATTTCTAGTGCATTTACCCAGCGGATATGGGGGAGCATAATCCGTAAGGATTATGATTTTTCTTCATTTCCCCTTTTTTTTCTTTCTCTCCTTTGCGTCTTTTGCGTCCCCCTCCAAGTGCCGCCTGGGGCACCTGCCCCCCTGCCACCCTAGATACGTCACTGAGCGAAGCGACCGAGCTGGGGGGAGGGGTATGGTAGGGGAACTATTTCAAAACTCTGTCTATGAAACTTGCATTTTAGAGCATCCCAAAATGGTTTTTAATGAAAAAAAGGAATGCTCGGATCTATGCCAATGGAGGAACCCCTTAATTGAGAATAACAATGCGAGCGAACAAATTTTCTTCGATATATTTGCGTTGAAATTATGGCATTTCATATTTCCTTACTTCTATTTCAAGATCAAACATAATGAGTTTGGATGATTATTAGTTTTAAGTTAATGTATCATAATTCTCTTGTTTTTTATCCCAAAGCCTGCTGATCAGATATGGGGGGGGGGGGGGGATGATGATACAGGTAATCCCCCCACCTCAATTTTTTTTTTGGGATATATACCCCCATCCCCCCGTGATCGACACCCATGCATGACCATGATGACTATGAACTGATCATTTTCAACTGGAAGCAAGTTTATATTTTTCACTACTGGTCGACCTGCTACCGTTTTATTCTGTCAACATTCATTTTTAAGGTGAACGATCTTGTGCAGCGATGTGCCTCCAAGAAATCAGAACTGGAGAAGAGCATTCAGAATGTGGAAGCACAACGCCATGAAGTACACACTACCCTAATGAAACTACGGGCAGATGTCAGCCAAGCCTACAGCGTCAAGGCCAACCAGCTTGAAGAAAATCAGCGAATTCTCATCGAACAAATTGATGCATTAAAGCGTACTTTCGATGACGATCTCGACGCCTTGAAATCAAACGATCGACAGAGGATCAAGAGTATTAGTAGTTCGATAACACTGGTGGCTAATGACAGACTGGGTCGTTTTGAGTCAGATAGTCTATCTGCTCATACCTTGCTTTGTGAGGAGCTGAATGGCATGCTGAAGGAGGTTACTGATCACACTTCTGCAGAAGCCATAACGAAGAAAGCGCAGAAGAAGAGGTTCAAGCCTGCAGATGATACTCGTCTTGATCTTGGAAACATCTCAGAATCAGATCCTGAGTTACACGTCATTCAATGTGTCGATCTACGGGGATTCATGTGGGGGATGACCAAATACTCTGATGACAGTGTGGCTATTGGATATGGGGGTTCATATGGTATAGATATCATTGATTCATCGGGTAATAAGCAGCAGTATGCAAACATACCAGGTGACATGAAGTGTTATGATCTTGTGTTTCAACAAGACAGGTCGTTATGTATATCGACGGGTAGCACAGAAACACAAATATATTCTCCCAATGGCTCCAGCAAATCAACCATCCACGTGAAAAGCAATACAAATTTTCTCAGTCTAAACAGAGGTCCATCGGATGAAATCCTCGTAGCTAACAGGGGAAAGCAAGTCTACATCTATGACCCGACGGGAACCACACTCAAACACACTGTACAAACAAAACACAACAAGACGGCCCAGGCATCAGCAACCAGGGAGGGTCTGATCGTCACAAGTTCTTGTGATATCGATCCTAGCGTAGTGACGGTCTATGACAGGGATGGGAATGCTGGTAAGTCTCTACAAGCTCCAAGCGATGTCTACCTGTATGCTGCCGTGGACGAGCAGGACAGGGTGTATGTAGCGAGTGTTGATCGTAAGAACGGTAACGTGGTGATCAGGCTCTATGACCTTGATGGTCTGAACCTGAAGGAGAGAGTCGAGTTCAATGAACTTAATCTGACACTGGGAGTGGGATTGTTTGGAAGATTTTATTGTTACTTGATTTCACTCTCTCCAGACTTGCTCGCTTTTGCTTCTTACGAAAAGTTGTATTTCATTAAAGTATCACTATAATCCAGTGTCTCTATATCACAATTAAGTGTGATGTTTACATGTCATCTCTGCTTCAGACCTGTCTCTCGTTATCCTATCTGCATCATATAATCCTATCTTTCATATTCATTTGTGTGTTATGTAATATAAAACCTAATAACGTACAAGAATATGTAATACAGAAGACACTTTCAAAAAGAAACTCAAAACCCTATTTTTTCCCATCGTAATTAAGTCTATTTCATACTGTTTGCTGTGAGTCAGGGTGGTGTTAAGTCTGTGATAAGTGTTATTAACACTTTATGTCTCTCAGAAGATGATATACATACAATGTACCTATGCCATTTCTAATTATTATCTTTGTTGTGAACATTTTGCCTAATCTTAGTGTATTGATGAATACTATATGTTTAATGCTTTGTAGTACATTTATGTTATTATTCCAAATATACGTTCTACTTTTGTTATATCAGCGCTCTGATCAGTTTACTGTAAAAGCGCTTCATATGAAACAATTGTTATTATTTATAAGAATCAATATTCTCATCAATCTGTCCATAACTTAGAGTGATTATACATTCTTTGGAATCATATAGGCCTACAATAATAACAGCCCTCTCTCGAAATAACTTGCAAGTTTGTATGTGTATTCTTTGCCTTCGGTAATTGTTTTCTGACTGATATTTCACTATAACTATAGAGAAAGTACAAACTGACTATCGCATATAGTATATATACTGTAGGAGAAAAATATATTTTACTTTTTGTATTATCAAGTCGTCTGGTATAACATTACACATATATGTATATAATATATATATAAATAAAAGACAAATATAAATTTTTTTTTAAATGGTCGCGTAAAAACAAGATGTAAAAGACGCGCAAAATGGTCGCGTAGAAACAAAATGTAAAAACGCCCCAGAAGTGACGTAACAATACATCAAGAGAAGACTAACGAAGAAGAGCTAAGAGAGAGAGAAAAAAAACAACAAGAAAGAGAAGGAAAAGAGAAAAGAGGGAAAAAAGAAAAGCGAAAGGGACAGGAAAAAGAAAAGACAGGAAAAAAAAAATAAAGAAAATTACGTGATGGGAAATGAGCGGACAGAAACATTAATTCCTCTTGGTTGGAGGCAGCCAAGCCGAAAAATCATACGTTCCTCTTCCTGCTTGCGTAGCTGGTCGGAGCTGAAAGAACTGCGTACTATGCACACTTCAAAGTTCTGGATGTCATGGTTGTATATATATATATATATATATATATATATATATATATATATATGTAGAAGAGATTAAATCGAAAGCGCTTGTGAATTTTTATAAAAACATGCTTCTTGTGTGTGTATTCTATATGATGTTGTGAACTTTATTTTTCTACATATTTTAACACTGCACTTTGTCGGAACTTTGTTCCTGTAAACACTTTACGATATATATATATATATATATATAAACAAAAAGGTTCTGCTCGGTGGTAAGTAAGAATATAAAAAAGATCGAGATTTGAGATAACGAATTTTCGCCCATAGGGCTTTGTCAAATTATATATATATATATATATATATATATTGTACATTTATTGTCAGATCTTTTTGTCTTACAGGACCATGAAGTAGATATAAATACTACCAGATTCCATAAACCAACAGAATCTTTCATAATCATTTTCCGTCATGTCTGATATAGCCATTAAATGCTCTAAGAAGTGATAATATGAATGATTAGTTTGTCATGAGAAAACACAGAATATATAGTTGAAACCTCTCTTGATATTTACAAGTTAACATGTTTACGTTTTGAAAAGGCTTGATGCAATTAAAGAAAAATTATATTCTTCAATTAAATTTTCCTCGGTAGATACACCAATAATAGTGATTTTGTTTCTTCAAAATATTATGCCTAATAATCATAAACATATCAGGACATGGAGTTTCTTTGTAAAAAAGGCATATCTTATTCAATGTTTTGTACGAATCCTGTTGAAAATCATGTTAATCATGAAAGTTAAATATATTGTTCATTGACAATGCTTTATATAAATCAAATGTTAAACCCAGTCACGTGATTATCTTTTCATCGAACCACAACGATATATTACGTAACATTGTTTTGTCAAATTTCCTTCTCACTTCACGACGGAAAATCGCTTTCGATCTTGTCATTCTGATTCTGAATCGATCTGAATCATGTTACCTTTTTTTTTTTTTGAAAAAAAGTTAACTTGCATGGGTTTAATAACTCTGGTATGGTATGTTTGAAGTAAAGCACTTTCATCCCGCATAGGAAGCGCGAATACATTGGATGAACAATTGGAATAATCACGTAGGCTATATCATCATACCCATCAGAATCAAAGAAAATTATTACTTTTATGACAGAATTTGATGTAGACCTACATGCGTAATGTCTTGAGTGTAATTTCTTAAGTTTTCTTTTCTTTTCCATGTATAAAGTTTGGGAGCACAAATCGTAATTTTGTAAATTTATATACATGTATTTTGGCTAGGACTGACTTTTTAAAGTCTAAATATCTTTTTCAAAATATATAATCTATCTATTAAAGTGAAAGTTCCTTGCATTATCTACAGTTGTAATTTCATTATGATATTCATTTAGTTTAATATGATTACCGATCGTTTAAGTGGCAGAAGTGGTGATGATGGTGATGACGATGATGATGATGTTGCGATGATGGTTGTGATGATGACGATAATGATGGTTGTGATGAAGATGATGATGGCTGTCATGATGACGATGATGATGGATGTGATGATAATGACGACAATGATGATGATGATAATGGTCATGTTGAGAGGATGGTAGCGACTGATAACGATGGCTGTGATGATGATGTTGACGATGATGACAAGAAAATGAGTATGTTAGAGAGAATTTCGTATCCTATACGAAAAACACAAAAAAGATGATTATTTTGTGCACATCTTGAGGATAACACTTAGAGAGGCAGGTTGGAAGAATTAAAACATTGGTGAGAAAGAAAGAAAAAAGTCAAAACATGACCAGTAAAAATCGGGTAAAAATACCGATCCCTATCGGAGAGTGCAAAAGAAAGAGAGCGAGAGAGCGAGAGATGATGGAAAGAGAGATGCAAAAGATAGACAAACAGAAAGGAGGAGAGAGAGATGGAAGAACGAAGTATGACCATGGTGAGAAGGATCTGTCCCGATAACTCCCTCTCCAAAATACTACGCGTCTGATAGTAAATTATTGTGAAATCTTTTCTTCAAAAAGAAAAACACAAATGCCCCCAATTCACTTGACTGAGCCATGCTCTCGAGAGTTTAATTCCTAAACACGAATAAAAGGAACTTCAATTTCTGAAAACTACTTTGGAATGAATTTAAGAAAAAAAAAGAAGAAGAAAAAAGGAAAACTTGATTGTTTTGTCTTCATCAACGATCTAGGGTCATAGTCTAAACGCATAAACGATAATTGTCATAAGAGTAGCAATACATTGTGGATATGATAAAACAATTAAAAACAATTACAGACTAACTTTGTAACCATTCGATCCTAGTATTAGGTCTTTATGTCTTCTCATGTCTTGACTTACGGGTGATAACAATTTAGTTTACTTTGAACCCCCCCCCCCCCCCAAGCAGAAAACGATGCTTTTGAGTAAAGAAAATGCATTTGTTACATTCTAACGCTAATAACTCAAAAAGAGATTAATTTGATTTAGTTCAAATTTATATAATATGATTTTGATTATTGTAAATTATATACTTTACTTACTGATACTTAACTATGTACCAGGATCTATGAAAAAACAATTGTTATTATTATTGTTATTGTATTTCCTTTACGCTATGCACTACAATATATTAATGTGATTGAAAACGGTGAATAAATCTGAATCTCAATCTTTTGACGTTCAATTTGGTGTCAAACGATCATTCTATAAATGAGGTAATACATTTAGAGACATGTGCTGCTTTCTGAAAAGTATATGCCTATTGTGAAGATTATTTAAATACATCCATTCGACATCCTCACCTGTTTGACAAGGCAAATTAGACGGGTATGCATGGTATATGTGTAATTAACACTTAAATGGTAAATTTCCGCATGGCAGTTCCATAGCGTAAATATCTAGCAAGCTATAATAATAATAATAATAATAATAATAATAATAATAATAACTGTTTCTCTTATAGCGCCTTACAAGTTACAACGTAACCCAAGCTATACTCAATATTCCGATCCTCAAACGACAACAAATTGTCAGATACTATCATTACCTGTTCCAGTGGTTATCATATTATCAGTATGGTCCTGTGATAATATGATTCATAATGTTCGTTCACAACTTTGCGAAAATTGGAAATTCTATATGAGCGAGGGATAGAGAAAGGGACAGATAAATTGAAAGGGAATGGGGAGTAATGAAAGAAAAAAACAAACAAACAAAATATTACACCGACACCTAAAAACAACACAAAACAGACGAAAAGGCGCATACACATGTTATTTTTAAAAATAGTGATCACAATACCGCCATCAAGTGGAAAGTTTCCCACGATCTTTTGAAAAATCCATTTCTATTATAGGATAGACTCAAAAACAATGCGTGACAAGGACGAACCATCAGAAAATAGTAGACTCTACTTGAACAGAATAATAAAATCACTTCTAGGCAGATGTTTCTCTCATATAGATTCCATTCTCTACAATGGAAGACATGATAATGTATATGGTGGTGATTGTGTGACATTCGCTTGTTGCGTCATTCAGAAAATTCGTAGAACTGACATTGATATTGCGTTATAATTTTGAGCTTGTATAAAAACCTGCATTATTCATTGGACATTGATATATATTTATACAGTGCATGAGCTGTTGTTTCTAAATAGCAATAAATCCAAAACTTGTATCAATGGCTGAGAAGATTAAAGAAGAAAAAGCTCCGAGCCCTTCACAGAATCTAATATGTCCACTTTGTCTTGATATCTTCGACGATCCAACCATCTTGACTTCGTGCAAACACACCTTCTGTCGGAAGTGTCTCAAGAAATATGACCTGTCACACCAGGATCTTCATCACATGGTCTGCCCTCTCTGTTGGAAGATCACGAAGCTGTCTGCGAGCCGTGTCGATGACCTCCTCACCAATGTGACGGTCAATGGACTCGTAGACGATTACCACGGCGAATGTGGTGGGGTTAATGCAGTCCTTGAGATGCGTCCAAAATGCACTGCTTGCAAACTTCAGCAAGATGCTGTCTCATTCTGCAGAACATGTAATAACTACATGTGTGAGAAGTGTAACATTGGCCATGAGCAGCTAACATCATTCTTTGAAGGTCATGAGATCGTATCCATACAGGATATCATCGAAGGGAACGTCAGCATTGGTCATTCCTCTGAGAAGTGCTCCACCCATAAACAAGAGAACAAAGATCTCTTCTGCGACAAGTGCAAAGTTCACGTTTGTCATAAGTGTGTGATTGTCAGCCATCAAAATCACATAATCAAGAATCAGGTCGACTTTGAGCAGGATTTACAGCTTAAGGTAAGTGGTTTCACTTTTCATCAAGACGTATCAAGCAAGGTCTTTCTATATTGTATGCTTTTATGCATATCGGAGAGAGAAATTAGGTCGGGGATATATCATCTTCTATTCTTCTCTTCTTTCTCCTCCTTCTCACCCCCCCTCTCTCTCCCTCTCCCATTCTCTCTCTGACATTCATTTACAATGTTTTTAGCATGATTAGGAAATGGAAGCTGTGCCACTCACCCCGTACTTACACCACTGTTCATAAAAAAAAATGAGCATAAATTATACAGATAACTGTAAAGAATCGTTAAGAATAGCCAAGTCTCAGGAGGCGCGGTGGCTCAGTGGTAGAGCACTGGTCTCGTAACTGGGAGGACCCGGGTTCGAAACCAAGTGGATGGGCTAGTGCCATTTGGTAAGGCATTTATCCTCATTACCAAGTCCCTCGAAGGGGACTTACAACCGTAGATCCTCTGCTGGGAACGGCACCTGGAAAAGATTTTGTTACTAGGTGCTGTGAGCAAAAAAGAAAAAGGTCCTCAGCATTTTAGGGTCTCTTTTTAAGTCCAAAAATCTCTGACAAGGTCCCCCCCCCCCCCAGCAAGCTCCTCACTACATTTTGGGGGCTCTTTGTAAGTCCAAAAATCTCTAACAAGAAAAAGGGGGGGGGGGGGTTTGGGGTCTCTTTTTAGCTACGTACAGCACCCCCAGCACCCCGGCTCCCAGGGGCCTGGTCCTTTGGTAGCTTAACGTATAGGCATATATATAGATATCTCTATTAATATAATACACTAAGGATTTGGGGCTCCTTTTTTGGTTCAAATAGGCTCCTCCCCTGGCCCTTTCGGTCCCCGCCTTTTGGTACCCATGGGTGGGAAATGGTTCTTAGAGTGGTGGGAGGCACTTCTTAAGGTCTGACGTCCCGTCCATATTTCATAAATTCATTTTTAAACATTGAATTTCCGCAGGGAGTAGGCCTAATCATTCTGCCAACCCATGAAGCGGGTTTGTAGCTTCATGCCCAGCCAACCCATACCCTTTACCTGTGAAGGGGAGGTATGCCAAATTAGAACAGCGTGTATACTCCAAGAGTAGACCCCAAGTCCATAGTCGCACTTTATTTGTCTTTCAAATCATTGTACATGTACAATTGTGAAATAACAAAACATGAAGTTTATATAGTGTAGGCACGACAAATGAACAATGCAAAATTTTATACTGTAAATAGTTGAAAAGAAAGACGAGGAGACCTTGGTGAAAGCAATGCTTGTAAAATTACGGCCCCTCATGGCATGTTAGTAACTATTTCCAATTAACACGGAAAAAAAATAGATGCAATAAGTGCATCTGACAGTGAGATGTATTTACAAAAGGTATTACGGGGAAAACAAGATCACTTACTGGTATAATCCAGGATACAAGTAAGTGAAAGAGGTGAAGATGGAAAAGACACAAAAGACAATGTGGCACAGCTCGACATGACAAAAAGAAAGGACAGGACAGAGGACAGGATAAAATCACAAAACAACACAAGAAACACAAGCCACACAGAAACACAAGCCAGCCCAAAATGAAGGGGGAAGGGGGAAGGGTCTGCTAGTACACTGTATGACAAGTTAAGTATAAAAAATAACAAAACTGACTTCGTATACAAGTGCATGAACTAAAAAGGTTTATAGAGTTACACCATTATTTTGTGGCTTCACATACACAGTTTTGTGTGTATGTAACTATGAGTTCACTGTAGTTGCTGGGGGGGAGGGGGGGCATGTCTCGCTGAAGCACATAACCCGGGTGACGCGTTTATGGTATCCAAAAAAGCAAAAATCAAGAAAAAGGATATCAAATTCAGAGATGATAAATAGATCCGCGGAAGGGGGGGGGGGGGGGGGTAGGCTTTGGAGTGTAGGGTTAGGGTTAGGGTAGTGTTTAGGGTTTACCTAACCGCACATTATTTTGGGTGGTTGTCGCATAAGTTATGCGACAACCACTGAAATGACATGAAATGACACTGACATGACATGAATGGGGAATGGCCTTCATACCTTTGGAAAGATGTTATGGTATATCGCCTCAATTCATTCCCTTAGATATGACAGACTAAACTGATATGTAGACATCATTCGGGGGAGGGGATGTGTAGGAGATCACGTCACTTAGGAATATCGGTTGCAACGGTGTAAAGAAGGAGCCCCCCCCCCCCCAAAAAAAAAAAAAAAGCAAAAACAACAACAACAAACAACAACAACAACAACAACAAACAAAAAGTAACAAAAAAAAAAAAAAATTCTTCGAAATTATTTCCACTTTGATATGAATACGTATAATGATATTAATCCCTTCTCCCCTCGCGCTTTGGGTGATGGGATGACATTGGAATAGGGAGGGGGAGTAGGAGGGAAAATTCAATCCGTCGGTCCTCCCAAGACCCATATAAGGGGGCCATAATACCCCTGAAAATAAAATGACAAATTCATTTTTTTCCTCATTTTTGCATCCTGTACAGGGGACGTACCGCTAATTATGGATGTTATGTTTTCATGGCCTTGATTTCTCTGAGTATTAAACCACAGAAACAGTGCAAGATCAAACAGTGCAAGATCAAATCCCTCTAGGTCTATGGATGGATATTGTACTGGAACATTATTATATCCATATCATTAATCTTCATCAAGATGAAAATGGATAAAAAAGACCTACTCACATGTTCAGTGGCGGATCCAGAATTTATTATAAGGCGGGGCACACAAGTGCAGGTTTGTCAACTTTTGGAAAAGGCAGACCTGTATTTATTTGGTCTTGCCAGGTTCTTGGAAAGTCGCTCAGTGGTGGGGAGGGGAGGGGGGGGGGGGGAAGTTGGCGACAATTTTTCTTTTCGTCAGACCTCCAAAATTCGCTCAGGAGTGGTGGTTATGGGGGTCCCTGCATAATTCTTTGACAAGCAAAAAAGGTTTTCATTCTAAAAGGGGGGGGGGGGGGCACAATCGACAAAAGGGCGGATCGTACATGGCCAAAATGCATACTTTCCTTCCAAAAAGGGGCTTTGGGAGAGCACGGATCGGAAGTACCCCCACCATCTATGCATGGATATTCTACTCGAACATTATTATGTCCATATCATCAATTTTCATCAAGATTAAAATGAATTTTCTTCAGAACTCATGCAAGCTTTGGATAAATAAGACATATTCACATGATCAGGGGCGGATCCAGAATTTAGGCGGGGAAAACAAGTGCAGGTTTGTTAACTTTTGGAAAAGGCAGACCTGGGGGGGGGGGGGTGAGAATTTTTTATTCATCAGACCTAGAAAATTCGCTCAGGAGGGGTGGTTATGGGGGTCCCTCCATAATTCTCTGACAAGCAAAAAAAAGGTTTCATTCTAAAAGGGGGCGGGGGCACAATCAACAAAAGGGCGGATCGTCTATGGTCAAAATGCATACTTTCCTGCCATTGAACGGGGGGGGGGGGGGGGGGATGGCACGGGCCAGAAGCACCCCCCCCCCGGTCCGCCAATGGACATGTTGTAAATACTTTTATTCACTTGATTATTGTGACAAATTAACGGTACGGTGATTAATCATAAACACAGCTAGCGCCCGTGGATGTCCACGGGCTGCTTCTGCTAGTACATATATACTAGCAGAAGTAGTTCGAGTAGAATATCCATGCATAGACCTAGAGGAGCGATTTGATCTTGCCATGTTCCTGTGGTTTATTAATACTCAGAGTAACATCCATAATTAGCGGTACGTCCCCTGTAAAGGATGCAATAATGAGAAAAAATGAATTTGTCATTTTATTTTCAGGGGATTATGGCCCCTTATATGGGTCTTGGGAGGACCGACGGATTGACTTCCCCCCTACTACCCTCCAGCTCCCCCTCCCCCCCCCCCCCCTTTCCATTGTCATCCCATCACCCCCAGGGCGAGGGGAGAAGGGATTAATATCATTATACGTATTCATAATCATTATGGAAATATTTTCGAAGGAATTTTCTTATCAGATTTTCTGATAAAGTGTCAAATGACCGGTAGCGAACGTCGTGAAGCATACACACTAAACTGTGTGTGTGACCATGAAGCTTCAAATGATGTAACTCTATACCTGTATGATGACCTGTACACGTACGTGCGAACGATCTAACACGTGTGTATAATACTGTTCTGTAGACTGAAGCCATGGCCATATGGCCATGCTGTTCTTTGGCATAGCTCCCCTTCACAGGGAAAGGTATATGGGTTGGCTGGGCCTGAAGCTACAAACCAGCTTCATGTGTTGGTGGAATTATTAGGCCTACTCCCTGCGGAAATTCAATGTTTAAAAATGAATTTATGAAATATGGACGGGACGTCAGCCCTCAAGAAGTGCCTCCCACCACCCTAAGAACCCTTCCCCACCCGTGGGTACCAAAAGGCGGGGACCGAAAGGGCCAGGGGAGGAGCCTATCTGAACCAAAAAAAGAACCCGAAATCCTTAGTGTATTATATTATAAGATTACGCTGAGGATTTGGGGCCTTATTTTTGGTTCAAATAGGCGTCTCCCCACGCCCTTTCGGTCCCCACCTTTTGGTGTCCGACGGGCGGGGAATGGTTCTTAGAATGGTGGGCTGACGTGTTGTCCATATTTCATAAATTCATTTTTAAACATTGAATTTAGTAATAATTCTGACAACCCATAAAGCGGGTTTGTAGCTTCATGCCCAACCCATACCCTTTACCTGTGAAGGGGAGAAACCTCAATTGGTGTATTGCCAAATTAGAACAGCGAGACGTGTATATACTCCAAGGCCATATCCGTATGTATGGCTTCAACGTATACGACGCAACACACGTGTTATTAGTTCGCACAGCACACAAGCACACACACAGGTACGGTACGATGTTTCACGCATAGAGTTATACATCAGTGGCGGATCCAGGGGGGGGGGGGGGGGGGGGGCACAGTCGGCCCGTGCCCCCCCCCCCCTTTGGAAGAGAAGTATGTATTTTTACCATAGACGATCCGCCATTTTCTCGATTGTGCCCCCCCCCCCTTTTAGAGTGAAGACTTTTTTTTTTTTTTTTTTTTTTTTGTCAGGAATTACGAAGGGAAACTGGACCCCATCACCCCTTACTGAGCGATTGTCGAAGGTTTTTGAAGGTTTTGACGAATTTTTTTTTGTTTGTTCCTACCCGCATAACCCGGGTAACGCGTTTACGGTATAAAAAAGCAAAATCAAGAAAAAGGGTATCAAATTCAGAGACTGATAAAACAAGATCCGCGGAAGGGGGGGGGGGGGTATAGTTCGGTAATGTGCTCCAAACTAGGTTACATTTCTTTTACGGTTCCTTTTGGGCTGGAAAGAGGTGTATGATGATTATGTAGGCCTAATCCTCAAAGCAAGATATAAAATCTCCGTTAATGGTATAAAAATCAGAGATAGACGGGTTTCCCTGTTTAGGGTATCAAAATCTCCACTACTTCAATCTGCCTTTTAATTCCGCAAGTGATTTACGCGGATAATGAGACATGCCCTGTGGCGGTCTTCGCGATCGATTCGGAACGATTCAGAAGCCCGTAAACTTTTTTCTGCCTTTTATTTGTGAAAATTCGGCTCCTTTGGAACTTTCATTTATGTAAGCATTCCATTACTTTCTAAAATGAACTTTCAACAGTTAAAAAAAAATAAAAATATCTATTTATTTTTTTTAATTAATTAATTAATTCATTCATTTATCTTGGGGGGGGGGGGAGGTAAGGGGTGAAGGGCAGGAACATAATTATAACTGTTACATTAGAGGAGGGGGATTTCGGCCACTTCATATTTTAGGACTCTGTATAATCAATTGGATTTATTTCTACTTTACTTATATCATATATATTATCAACAACGACAGTGACATGAAAGGGGAAACGGCCCTCATACCAGTGGCGTATCTAGGTATTCTGGCGCCCGGGGCAAACTATCAAATCTGCGCCCCCCCCCACCCCCCACCATGCCCAAACTCAGATTAATGAGCGTTTTAAATTTAGAAATGATGACACTACATGAAAGTGATCTGTAAGAGTTTTGATGCACATAACCCGGGGTTATTATAATTATAAGCGAGGGAGCAAAGTGACCGAGCGGCAGATCCCCCCGCCCCCCTAATCTCCACCCCTCAAATTGAAATTTCTTATGTATTCTAGCTTTACAAAAAAAAAATCCAAGGGAATACAGCGACATAGCAATAGATTTCTTTTTGTTGAAATTTTGAACATTCCTATTTTTGGGGCGCAAAATAAATGAAATCCCTGAAGAAATACATTTGAGGAATTTAGTAATGGGCCAGTCACAAATCAGTTGCGATGCGTCGGCGATGGGTAAAACCCGGGAAATTTTAACAAAATCTTGAGACAGATCTCACGATTTTGCACCCGTCGGAGGCGCTCTCCGGACGCCTGCGGCTTGTCGCAGATTTTTTAGGCATCGCCACACCCGTCGCGGTCCCCAACTTTGAACTTAAAATTTTAAGATTGCTCGCAAGATTTTTCACCCATTTTGGGCATCCCAGACATAATCTCCGATGACCTACGATGCCCTCCGATTAATTGGAGGCGTCCTCCGAATAATCTGAGACTAGTCGCAAGATTCTGTGTGGGATTGGAAATTCAGGTTGAGATTCAATGTCTGCGAGTAGTCTCCGGCGCCCTCCGACTGAATCGGATGCGCCCTGCGACGATTCGTACGCTTTCTGTGATCGTCTCCGACGAATCGTACGGTGGAATCGTAGTAAATCGCCGTGTATATAAGGGCGCCTCCGACCGGAACGCTAAAAGTTTGAGACGACCGAGGTCAAGAAACCCTCCTTTTCCCCCACATATATCCAGGGGGAAAAAATTTAAAAGAAAAGACGCTCGCAGATATCGTCTCCTATCCCCTCCGATGCAATCGGAGGCGATCGGAGGCTAATCCCACGATTTTTCGACAAAACCGGGTCAAAATCCTTGAAAAAATCTCAGACAATGTGACTGCTCCACTTTTATTAGGATTATTGCTAGGATTGTTCAAGGATTCTTTATTTTCTACGACGACCCCCGGCCAAAACTAATCCCCGACAGATCGCCGACATTGTGACTGGGACATAAGGCAATTGAATTGCAAGGCAAATTTATGATTTCTTTCGAATGTTCTATAGGTCTTCCTTGAAAGTGCTTTTTATGCACTTCCCATCTGGGGGCACAAAATTTAACATGCTCCTGCCTAATTCGGGGAAGGGGGGGGGGGGGGCAAAGAAACTAGAGTAAATTGGAATTTGAACGTAATTATGCGAGGGAGCGAAGCGAAAGTTTCTGCATTACAAACCCTATAAAACACAATTTCTTACACATTTTGTCCTTGACTGGGGCGCAAATAACCTTAAAGACCATATCATTTATTGTATTTCTCGCCCTTTTCTTTCTCTCTCTTTTGCGCTTTCTGCGCTCCCCCCCCCCTCCCCCCTTCAAGTGCCGCCCGGGGCACGTGCCCCCTCTGCCCCCCATAAATACGCCACTACCTCATACCGTTGGAAACATGATATTGTATAAATCGCCTCAAATATATTATTCATTCCCTTATGGCAGACTAAACCGATCTGTAGACATCATTCGGGGAGGGGAGGTGTAGGAGATCACGTCACTTAGGAATATCGGTTGCCACGGTGTAAAGAAGGAGGAGACCCCCCCCCCCCTACACCAAAATTTTCTTCCAAAATATTTCTACTATGATATGAATACGTATAGGATACTACTCCCGTCTCCCCTCGCGCTGGGGGGTGACGGGAGGCTGTAGGCAGGGGCGGATACAGGATTTTCAGAAGGGGGGCGCACACTGAGGAACCCTCCGTTTGACGAAGCCAAACGGCCATCTAGGGGGTCCGGGGGCATAATTAACACCCCCTTTTTTGTCACACAAAACGGGGGGGGGGGGGGGGGGGTAGTAGGAAAAAGTCAATCCGTGTGTAATCCCAAGACCCATATAAGGGGGCAGTAATACCCCTGAAAAGAAAATGACAATAAATTCATTTTTTCTCATTTGTGTATCCTTTAAAAGGGACGTACCGCTAATTATGCATGTTATGTTTTCATGGCCTTAATTTCTCTTCAGTATTAAACCACAGAAACATGGCAAGATCAAATCGCTCCCTCTAGCTCTATGCATGGATATACTCACTGGCGTAGACAGGGGGCACAGGGGAGCCATGGCCCCTCCTATTCAGCCACTAAAAAGAGAAGAAAAAAAAAAGCGAGAGCGAAAAAGCGGGGGAAAGAGGGAAACGCCCCATTCCCTGCACCCATCCCTGTTACAGTGCAGTATTACGTCCAAATAACTAAAAAGCAGTCCGGACGTTGAAATAACTTTCCTCCTAAAAAAGTGCTACGAGCCGTTATCTTTCTCTAAAATTTGCTATAAAACGTCAGAGCTTTCAGAGTTTTCAGAGCACTCTTTGCGTGCTCACAACCACCCCTAAAATGAAATCCTGGCTATGCGGTTGGATCCTTCACGTTTGCCCCCCCCCCCCTATTGAAAAACCCCTGATTACGCCTGTGGCTATACTATGGGTATAATATTTTAATTATATCCATGCCCTATGTGCGAGAATCCCGCCCGGGTGTAAATGAGATCGTGTGCCATCCACATGCCACAGGGCCGACGTAACATAAAATCATTATTAAGTCATTCATAAAGTAAAACAATCGTCATTTAGTCTTCATCAAAATGAAAATGTATTTTCTTCAGACTTCATGTAAGATTTGGATAAGTAACACATATGTTGTAAATACTTGGTAAAAAAATAACACTTTACCCGACTTTTCTTTTTATTCACTTTATTGTTGTGACAAATATACGGTACAGTGATTAATCACAAACACAGCTAGCGCTCGTGGATGTCCACGGGCTGCTTCTGCTAATATATTACGCTAAGGATTTGGGGCATTTTTTTGTTTGTTTTGAGGATTGGGAGGCACTTTCTAAGGGCTGACATGCCGTCCATATTTCATAAATTCATTTCTAAACATTGAATTTCCGGAGGGAGTATTAATTCTGCCAACCCATTAAGCTGGTCTGTAGCTTCATGCCCAACCCCTTTACCTGTGAAAGGGAGAAACCTCAATTGGTGTATTGCCAAAGAACAGCGTGACGTGTGTACTCCAAGGCCATATCCGCATGTATGGCTTCAATGTATACGACGCAACACACGCGTTATTCGTTCGCACAGCTTCATGGTTACATACACACAGTTTAGTGTGTATGTAACTCTATGGTTTCACGGGGGGGGGGGGGGGGGGGGGGGGATGTCTCATTGAGTTACGCATTTAGGGTATCAAAAAAAAAGCAAAAATCAAGAAAAATGGTATCAAATTCAGAGACTGATAAGAAGAAGATCCGCGGAAGGAGGGGGGGGGGGGGGGGGGATTGGTTCGATAATGTGTCCAAATTAGGTTAAATTTCTTTTACGGTTCCTTTTTGGCTAAAAAGAAGTCTATGATGATGATGTAGGCCTAAATAGGATGTAAAATACCAGCAAGATACAAAAGCGCCGTTAATGGTATAAAAATAGGGCATAGACGGGTTTCACTGTTAAGGGTATCAGAATCTGCCCCTACTTCAGTCTGGCAGTCGTCGCGATCGATTTGGATCGATTCAAGTGCCCGTAAACTTTTCTGCCTCTTATATGTGAAAATTCGGCTCCAGGGAGTCCAATTTATTTAAGCATGCCCTTACTTTCGAAATTGAACTTTGAACATTTTCTGTTTTTTTTTTTTTTTTTTTTTTTGGGGGGGGGGGGAGGGGTGGGGGACTGTTCCTTAGTTGAACTTAATTCTTTCTGTGCTACAATTTCTTTCGATGAGACAGGGTGAAGGGGATGAACATGTAACTGTTAAATGTAAAAAAAAATAAAAATAATAAAAAAGGAGGGGATTTCTGCCATTTCAGATTTTAGGACTCTTTATTTCAATTTGATTTATTTCTACTTTTTACTTATATCAAGGAAGCATAAACTTGGGTAAACTACCTTTTGCGACAGCCCCCGAAAATGAAAACAATATATAGGGTTAGGGTTAGGGTTTAGGGTTAACCGAACCGCTCATTTTGAGTGGTTGTCGCATATTGTCATTCCTATTATCAACAAATAAATTGACAATGGGAAAATGGCCCTCATACTGTTGGAAACATGATTGTTATTGTATATCGCCTCACTTTTGCATCGTTTTCAAGGGATGTACCGCTAATTATGCATGTTATGTTTTTCATAGCCTTAATTTCTCGGAGTATTAAACGACGGAAACATGTCAAGATCAAATCGCTCCCTCTAGCTCTATGTATGGATATACTACTCGAACATAATTATATCCATATCATTTAGTCTTCATCAAGATGAAAATGTATTTTCTTCAGAACTCATGCAAGATTTGGATAAATAACACATACTCACATGTTGTAAATACTTGGTCAAAAAATAACACTAACCCGTCTTCTTTTATTCACTTGATTATTGTATATATACGGTACGGTGATTAATCATAAACACAGCTAGCGCCGTGGATGTCCACGGGCTGCTGCTGCTAGTACACATATAATAAGGTATAATCAGGTATAATAAACCATCAAACCTTTTGAAACCTTCCAAATCTATTTCAGGCATGCGTTGGGCAAATTTTACGGCAGTATTTGTAAAACAGAGCAATTTTTTCCTGTTCCTTGCATTACATTCAGATGTGTTGGTCCACACGCGGTGATTTCTTGTCACTGCCAGGGGGAGGGTGAAACGACTAGCCTTTACCATTATTTACTATACACTCTTCAAAATTTCATAGAATATTAGACTGTCACAGGATTTAATTCTAAACAATTGCCACATGTTATTCATGATTCTTGATTATTATTTTTAGGTGAACGATCTTGTGCAGCGCTGTGCATCCAAGAAATCAGAACTGGAGAAGAGCATTCAGAATGTTGAAGCACAACGCCATGAAGTACACGCTGCCATACTGAAACTACGGGAAGATGTCAGCCAAGCCTACAGCGTCAAGGCCAAGCAGCTTGAAGAAAATCAGCAAATTCTCATCGACCAAATCGATGCATTAAAGTGTAGTTTCGATGACGATCTCGACGCTTTGAAATCAAACGATCGACAGAGGTTCAAGAGTATTATTAGTTCGATGACACTGGTGGCTAATGACAGACTGGGTCGTCTTGAGACAGATAGTCTGTCTGCTCATACCTTGCTTTGTGAGGAGCTGAATGACATGCTGAAGAAGGCTACTGATCACACTTCTGCTGAAGCCATAACGAAGAAAGCACAGAAGAAGAGGTTCAAGCCTGCAGATGATACTTGTCTTGATCTCGGGAACATCTCAGAATCAGAGCCTGAGTTACAAGTCATTCAGTGTGTCGATCTACGGGGATGTATGTGGGGGATGACCAAATACTCTGATGACAGTGTGGCTATTGTATATGGTGTATATGGTATAGATATCATTGATTCATCTGGTAATAAGCAGCAGTATGCAAACATACCAAGTGACATGTGGTGCTATGATCTTGTATTTCAACAAGACAGGTCGTTATGCATATCGACGGGTAGCACAGAAGCACACATATATTCTCCAATGGCTCCAGGAAATCAACCATCCACGTGACAAACAATGACAATTATCTCAGACTAAACAGAAGTCCATCAGATGAAATCCTCGTAGCTAACGAGGGAAATCAAGTCTACATCTATGACCCGACGGGAACCACACTCAAACACACTGTACAAACAAAACACAACAAGACCTACCAGGCATCAGCAACCAGGGAGGGTCTGATCGTCACAAGTTCTTGTGATATCGATCCTAGCGTAGTGACGGTCTATGACAGGGATGGGAATGCTGGTAAGTCTCTACAAGCTCCAAGCGATGTCTACCTGTATGCTGCCGTGGACGAGCAGGACAGGGTGTATGTAGCGAATGTTGATCGTAAGAACGGTAACGTGGTGATCAGGCTCTATGACCTTGATGGTCTGAACCTGAAGGAAAGAGTCGAGTTCGATCCTCTTAATCTAACGTTAGGGTATTCTTGGTGTTACTTGGTTTCCCTCTCTCCAGACTTGCTCGCTTTTGCTTGTGACTATAAGTTGTATTTTATCAAATTATCTTTGTAATCCAGAGTATCTCTATATAACCATTATGTGCGATGTTTACACGTCAGCTCTGTGCTCTATGTAACATTGTCATTATGTAATAACATACCTAATACTCAACAAAATGCTCAGTCTCTCGATAATTTCAAGTGCACGTATACATTTTTTGCAATCCAATACAGTGATAATAGCCGACTTGATATTTTATGAACCTTCATCTTGTGCATGCAAACTGTGATACAAGGAAAGGATATTATCATACACACAATGTCCAGGGAGATCTGATAATGATGTAGGCTATGATACTTTTGTGTAAGGATTGGTGAGGTATAGAATCCATTTCGATGCTATTTTTGCAAATGTTTAAGGTCACGTTCTAGTACTACAAATCAAGTAAATATCAACTTGGTTATCCATTAATAATTGAAAGTGTATAAATTTAGATTGAGCGCATACATGCCTACTCCCAATTTATAGGCCATACTCTCTCTCTCTCCCTCTCTCTCTCCCTAAAAAGAAAAAAAGAGTGATTTTTCACTCCCAGGGAGTTACGTCAAGAAATCACTTGTTTAGGAGTTAATATCGAGTGCTCTTTAATAGAAAAGAGTTGAATCCCCCTATTCGCATTCCCCGTGAAGTCACGTCAGTGATCACTCTTTTTTTTTTTTTTTTTATAGAGATGAGGTATAAAATCATGTAAGTAAAATAGTTTAGAGTGTACAAATTCACTTTGATTTAATCTCTTGCGGCTGAAACTGACCGAAATTATGAAAAAAAAAATATTATTTTTTTTTTATAATACAAGTAGATAGTCCTAAACACTCCATGATCCATCAGGAGTAGGTCTACTCTCTTTCTAGATGTAAGAAATTGTTCATAGATAACCAAGTTGACCTTTACTTGACTTTCAGTACCAGAATAGACCTAAACTTGTAAAGATAACATTAAACATGGATGCTACGCCTCACTAAATCCCTAAAGTACAAGTATCAGACAACATTATTGGACATAGTGTGTAACATATACTTTCGTCGCATCACAGGTTGCATACACATGCAAGATGAACTACAATACTAGAGTTCGGTATCAGCGCGCATAGACAATTAGTACGTAGATCAGCTTACACATTCTGTGTAAGTCGTCTTGCGGTGCTAATTGTGGCTACCAGCGGCCCTTCAGATTTTGTAAATGATGGACATTGCTGAAAGTTGCTTTTTTCCGTAACAGAGCTGAATTTGTTCAGAGACCACATGGGATCACAAATAAAACATAAAACCTGCAAAGAACTTTTTCTAGGACTATAACAGCCCTCTCTCGAATAACATGTAAATTGGTAGATGTATTTTTATGCCTTGTATGAATTATTGTTTTCTCATTCATATTTTACGTGAGCACGAGAAAGGATATACTGACTATATCACATTGCACCTTAGAGAGAGAAAGAGAGTGAGAGAGAAAAAAAAAAGTTTAAGAATTTCCTGTATTATCAAGTCGTCTATATTCCACGTATACTGGTATATGTTTATTACATTACTGTAAAACTGTAATACTATACAAGACCATGATATAAAACTGTTTGTGGTGTCGTATTAAAATATGTTTAGTGATCGATGAATGAATCGATGATTCAGGTCCAGGCGCATAAAAATCAAGACCTATTGCTGAGTAAATACATATTCACCATTATCATTAACACAACAGTGAACATAAAATGAGGATTGCATTGCATGTTCCTTAGAAAAATATACATTCCTCCGCAATCATTTTCCACCATGTCTGATATAGCCATTAAATGCTGTGAGAACTGATGTTATGAATGATTAGTAAGTACAAAAGACATTATTAACACAAAATAGTATGAACGTCGAAAGTTCTGTTGCTTTTCACTAAAGATGTTAAATATTGTAATGATATCATATTGTAAACATGTACCATATAATTCTATTTTACCATGTAATTTCACTTTTCTTATTTCACGATATTGTAATACAATAATAGGAGTGTAATGTGGAATTTTAATCCACGCAACTAATGTTTCCTTTAAATTTAGTTCAATATAAAGTATTAGAAATAATGATTTATGACGAGAAATCAGGCATATCTCGATCTGAATTTGATAATGGCGGAAAGAGAATGGAGGCAAAATGAAGAAAAGCAAGATAACGTATAGACCCTAATAATCAAATGATAAAGTATAGAAATGACGTGACTATTAAACATACAACTGATCATGCTAGTAAACAATTAATGCATAGCAATGATCATTACAAAATCACTACAAAATCTCACTTTTTATATCAAGTGATATGTATATATAGCCAGTTTAGTTGCAGGAAAATTGCAGATTGTCATTACTCATGTATGTTTTATCAAAAATAGTTTCATCTTATCTTTTTGTCGTCGGAAATTGGAAAATAACTTTTTGGATATTTGCGTGGTCATATAGAAAAACAAAGAACAGAGTTATTCCGGTCTTGTATTACTTATTTATTTTGTATTTCATAGAAACAAATATCTGAATCATGTAACATGTGTGACGTCACTCTAACCCAGGAGATAATGGGTACCTGTTAGGATTGCCTAAAGTCAATGTGACTGGGCTTTTTATCTCCATTACCCTACATGCATGCATATGAACGGTGAATGGAGATGGTGCACACAAGTTGTGTGCAGGCTTGAAATCCAATGCATGACCAGGGGTAGAAATACATTACATTGTAAAGCGCATTTAAGTATTAACGCAATGCGCTCTATAAATGTAACATATTATCATCATCATCATCATCATCATTAATATTATCGTTGTCATTATTATTATTATTATTATTATTATTATTATTATTATTATAATTATTATTATCATTAGTAGTAGAAGTAATAGTAGTAGTAGTAGAATTATTATTATTATTATTATTATTGTTCTTGTTATGTTCATACATTTTCTTTTCTATTTTTTAATCTTTAAATAAACAATAACTACCAGTTTGCAAAGAAATTATAATTCTATGTTTGTATCTGTAACAAGTTTAAAATGGCGAATTTGAAAGCGCGTCTCTATTTTTTTTCTTTATACTGTTTCGTTTTGTATAATCAAGTTGTGTGATATTAAGAAAATATTAAATTGCCGCCTTACACGATCTCCTCATAATTATTAGCATGATCAATGTAAGTTGATCACTTTTGTTACATTTTCAGGGACATTTTGTTACATTCCAAGCCAAATTAGGAAACCATTCAACCAGTGGCGTAGCTACACGGGGCATGAGGGCACTCCCCCCCCCCCTCCCGAATAACGAAGGAAAAATTAGAAAGGCGATGAGAAAAGAGAGAAAAGTAAAAAGAGAATGGGAAAAGGATGGTGAAAATAGACGACTGGACCCCGTTCAGAATCCTCCCCTAAAATCAGTGGCCTTGTAAATTTGAATTTCAATTTCCGAGTAGACCGGTACCCAAGCGATGTCAGTTCCCCCTCAATGGTTGGTCTCATGCTACCCCCTATGAATTCAGCCATACATTCATTACCATATTCATGATCTACTTCCCAGAAGGAGAGTACTGTTTATGTGGAAGGGGGAGGAGGAGGAAAGAGAGGGAGGGAGAGGGGGGGGAGAGAGATGTGGGAAAGAGAGGAGAGAGGAGAGTAGAGAGGGGAGGAGAAATAACAGGAGAGAGAGAGAGAGAGAGAGAGAGAGAAAGAAAGAGCAAAGCCCATCGCACAATGTAGCATTAGTCTGCGATCCGATTTTGGAAGAAAATTTGAGAGCATTAGATATAAATATTTAAACACATGAAATATGTTTGATTGAGACTCTGAATAGTCATATAAATGGTAAAAAAATTACGAAATTCACGGCCCTATTCAGAGCAATCTAGTCGGAAGAAAGGCCAAATCGGCTCCGAATCGTAGTGACGTCAAAGGAGTCCTGCGATTGTCTACGATTTGAAAAGATTTGGTCCTTATTCCAGATATAAGGCTGACATCGCACCAAATTCATATGATGAGTATTCATATGATTGTTCAGAACCTAATTCAGACCGATTTTATTGTTAAAATGCCCACATTTATTGCGATTTATTCTAAGAATCGGATCGCAGTCGATCGTATAATGTGCGGTGGGCTGTAAAGCTAAAATGAGAGAGAGGGTGTAGGGAGAGAGATGCGGAAAGAGAGAAGAGGAGAAGAAAGAGAAAGAGAGAAAGAGGGGGATCGAGCAGCGAGAGATTGAGGGGGAGGAGGAGACTGGGAGAGAGGGTGTGGAGGGGAGAACAGGAGAAGATGAAAGAGAGATTCAGAAAGAGAGCGGGATGGAGAATAAGAAGGATAAGAAGAGTAGGACCGAGCAGCTAGAGAGGAGAGAGAGAGAGAGAGAGAGAGAGGGGGATCGAGCAGCGAGAGATTGAGGGGGAGGAGGAGACTGGGAGAGAGGGTGTGGAGGGGAGAACAGGAGAAGATGAAAGAGAGATTCAGAAAGAGAGCGGGATGGAGAATAAGAAGGATAAGAAGAGTGGGACCGAGCAGCTAGAGAGGAGCGAGAGAGAGAGAGAGAGAGAGAGAGGGTGAGGAGGAGACTGGGAGAGAGGGTGTGGAGGGGAGAACAGGAGAAGAGGAAAGAGAGATTCAGAAAGAGAGCGGGATGGAGAATATGAAGGGTAAGAAGAGTGGGACCGAGCAGCTAGAGAGGAGCGAGAGAGAGAGAGAGAGAGAGAGAGAGATTGAGAGAGGGGGAGGAGGAGACTGGGAGAGAGGGTGTGGAGGGGAGAACAGGAGAAGACGAAAGAGAGATTCAGAAAGAGAGCGGGATGGAGAATAAGAAGGATAAGAAGAGTGGGACCGAGCAGCTAGAGAGGAGAGAGAGAGAGAGAGAGAGAGAGAGAGGGGGGGAGGAGACTGGGAGAGAGGGTGTGGAGGGGAGAACAGGAGAAGACGAAAGAGAGATTCAGAAAGAGAGCGGGATGGAGAATAAGAAGGATAAGAAGAGGGGGACCGAGCAGCTAGAGAGGAGCGAGAGAGAGAGAGAGAGAGAGAGAGATTGAGGGGGAGGAGGAGACTGGGAGAGAGGGTGTGGAGGGGAGAACAGGAGAAGACGAAAGAGAGATTCAGAAAGAGAGCGGGATGGAGAATAAGAAGGATAAGAAGAGGGGGACCGAGCAGCTAGAGAGGAGCGAGAGAGAGAGAGAGAGAGAGAGATTGAGGGGGAGGAGGAGACTGGGAGAGAGGGTGTGGAGGGGAGAACAGGAGAAGATGAAAGAGAGATTCAGAAAGAGAGCGGGATGGAGAATAAGAAGGATAAGAAGAGGGGGACTGAGCAGCTAGAGAGGAGAGAGATAGAGAGAGCGAGAGAGAGAGAGAGAGAGATTGAGGGGGAGGAGGAGACTGGGAGAGAGGGTGTGGAGGGGAGAACAGGAGAAGACGAAAGAGAGATTCAGAAAGAGAGCGGGATGGAGAATAAGAAGGATAAGAAGAGGGGGACCGAGCAGCTAGAGAGGAGCGAGAGAGAGAGAGAGAGAGAGAGAGAGAGAGAGATTGAGGGGGAGGAGGAGACTGGGAGAGAGGGTGTGGAGGGGAGAACAGGAGAAGATGAAAGAGAGATTCAGAAAGAGAGCGGGATGGAGAATAAGAAGGATAAGAAGAGTGGGACCGAGCAGCTAGAGAGGAGCGAGAGAGAGCGAGAGAGAGAGAGATTGAGGGGGAGGAGGAGACTGGGAGAGAGGGTGTGGAGGG